>CM053169.1:15215500-15377613 GCA_012977825.3 Pteromalus puparum
CTCACCCCCCCGCAGCCCCCCGCACCCCCCCGCACTGCCCCCCCCGCAAATAAGGCAAAATCTTTTCATTTTCATGTGATTTGGATAATGTGAAAAGCCCCCCCCGCAGCCCCCCGCGCACCCCCCCGACCCCCGCCAGCCCCCCCGCACAGCCCCCCCCCCCCCCGCAGCCCCCCCCACCCCCCCCGCACCTCCTATTAGCAGCTTTTTCCTAAAATTTATTAATTGGTTAGTACAATTTTTTTTATTTAAAGTTTTTTATTAGCAAAAAAATTTACTAACAACAATTGTAATAGTACATCGGATAAAATCGGATCAATTTATGACACCACTTTTTGAATCATCTTTAACGACATTTTTAGTCGTGTACTTCGGCGACGCGTATAATTATTTCGATTTTCTAAAAAATATATTAGGCTATATTAGTAGCACTATATTAAGATGATGTGTAAAGGTTACTTTCCTCCGACTCTACCAACCGAACGACTCGAGCAATACAATACATTTTGGCATAAATAATGTCTTTAGCCTCGGGAAGATCCTACATCCTTTGTAGAAACTTTTCCAAGCCCTCATAACAAGCTCATAGCACATCAGTATCAAAATTATATATAACAGTAGAGATAAACTATATAGAGATATAACTTAAATTTTATTTTCTATTTTTTCCACACCACCTATGAGGTAAATAGACAGGAGCGTTTTTTTTATATTTTTGTTAAATTTTGACTTAAAAGTTTGACTTAGTTTGAAGTAAATATGTTTATAAGAAAAAGTAGTGGACCAGATTTATGTATAATTGTAACATATAATTGAAAGTGGGAAGAATCAAAATTAATTTCAAAACAATTTCCAAAAAAATGAAAAAAAAACTATATATTTTAAATGCCATAAGCAGTAGAAGTTCGGCGTTAATTCAGTACTTTTACTTTTTTTCTTTCGATTTTCTCTATTTCGACAAACATTAAATTCTTGACCTTTTTATGATCTACAAATTTTATATAATACAATAAGATTGTTCTTGGCCAACTAGAACTTAATCATCAGATAACGAAAATAACAGTTGAAAAATAAAAATCAAACAAAAACTAAAATGGGGGGTTGGCGAGCGAAGCGAGCAGGGGGGCGAAGCCCCACTAGTATATATATATATATATATATGTGTGTGTGTGGTTGCAAGTTTGCGTGCCAAAACGAGTACATGTACTGCAAACTTTACGACCTTATTGTTACCAAGTGAGCGATATTTGATTTTTGATGGACTGATCGTGCTGTTTAGCTTACCTCATTTCCGGATTAATATTAATTTTGTGCGCTAGTAAAAGTTTCACCATGCGGATATTATTTTTACTGATGGCCAAATGAAGACACGTCTTTCCGTCTTCTTGAGCGAAGTTGATGTCGACTTTACAATTTCTGAGTAGGCTCTTGGCCAGTGCCTCGTCGGATCGCCACGTTCTACTGCCGATCTGAGCTTTTCGTCCTGCATAGACAACGTAGCTAAATTTGCTGTAAAACTCATGACGAATGTGTCAAAACTTGAGAGAATATGATCTGAAGTAGTTGGTCAACGTAGTTAAACTAAGACACGCAACGGCTGCTTTGGTTAACGCTGTTGGACTGAGACACGCATCGGACTGCGGGTCGCTTAAAATATGCCTGCTGAACTGGTACCAACGAAGGGTGGTACCTGCAGGTGGTATCGATAAGTACCGGGAAGACATGGGCCAGCTGACTTTCAAGAAATATCATAAAGCTAGAGTAAGCTTCTCATTCGTGCGTGATTTGTCGCTATTATACAAATAATATTAATTTTTAAAGCGATTTTTTTAAAATTATCAACTAACAAATATCATAAATATATCTTGTAAAAATCGAGTAAAAAACAAAGACATTGTAACTTTTGAGACTCCGTAATATATAATTAATGAAAAACCAGTTTTTGAAAATAGATCAATCTCGAAACTTTCAAAAATTTCGGGATTTTTGAGAAATTCCAGAATCCTTAAGGAGGTTCAGCACTAAATTCATTTTCTTAGGAAATTAATGAAACTTTGCACACTGCTTCGTAATTATTTTATCCATACACACCTAAAATTTCAGATCGATCTGACGTCTAGAAGCTGAGATATGAGGCCTCAAAGTTCGGGCGTTTAACACGCGATCCCTATGCTCGGGCCCGCACGAAACGTACATTTTCGTTGATTGTAGCCGAACGCTTCTTACGAGCTTGTTGAAAAACTAAAGTAAGGTTAAGGAAGATATTACAAATCTTTTGAGACCTCGTGAGCGATGATCTGACGTCTTGTTCCCGAGTTATTGCAATCTAAATACTAGCGCCGCCGGCGTGTACGTACGTGTGAGTCTCTCCGCTCTCGCTCACCGACGCGGCGCACGCCTAACGATGATGTGTACGTGCGGCCAGTAGAGGCGCGTTCAAAATAAGGATCCTTGATAGATTCTTGAGTAAAGGATCAGCTCAAACTTCTTCTTCTTCTTCTTCTTTGGTTATTGGCAGTGGGTTCCTGTCGTGGAGACTGCAACCCGATGCGCCACCTTACATGTTTAGTTCTCTGTAGATAATGTAGAAATCATCTTCTTAAATTTGTATTAAAAAGATCAGTGTGATATGATATCTTTGGATTGCAGTTAAATTTGTAGTCCACAACGTTGAATATATTCTGTAATTATTCTTGCTGGTTTATCTTTGGGGTTCCTTAATAAAGGAATTATCGTTTTTGGTGTTTCTTTTTTTTTTTTTCTGTAGAAGCGATTCAATTTGTTTGTCAATGAAATTCTTTGGACTGTATAATGTGGACAGTCCCACAGAATATGATCAATATCTTCGTAATTATTTCCACATTCACAGTTTGATGAGGGGACTATGTTTTTCCTATGTAGACTAGCTGCAAGATTGTAGTGGTTTGCTCGGATTCGGTTGATTGTAGTGATGTGTTCTCTGGGAAGATTAACTTTTGAAAACCATGGTTTCGCTTTTAAATTGTGGAAGTAATTGTCAAAGTATTGCTTTCCTTTGTAAAGACCTTGTTCTATCAAGATTTGTTTTGTTCTAGTGTTCAACTCTTCTATTATTTGCTGTACAAAGTCTGTGTGAGGAAGGAAGTAAATAATGTTAGTACCTTGTGTAATTGCATTTTTTGCAAGAGCGTCGACAGTTTCATTGTGACTGATTTGGTGATGTGAAGGAATCCAGATTAGCGTTATTTTAATATCTAATTGTAGGCATTCATATAATAATGATTTGATATCTAGGATTACATGCGTTGCATTTTTAGATTTGTTAGGGGTGTACTCTTTTAGTGCTTTTAATACACTAAGTGAATCCGTGAAGATAAAAGCTCTCTTTTGATTTGAGTTCTTTATATTATTGATGGCAAGAAGTATGGCTAGTCCCTCTGCAGTGTAAATTGAAGCTTCTGAGTAAATTTTGTATTTGAACGACTGTTTGGTAGATGGAACATATATTGCAATTCCTGCAAAGTCTTCCTTTGGAATTTTTGAGGCATCGGTGAAAATAGTGTAGTAAGTTGAAATAATTCCGTTAAAAATATCCTTAAATTTTTGAAAAGGGTCAGGTGATTCCTTTATGGTTATTCCAACTGATGTGTTAATGTCTAATTCTTGTATTATTGATTCGTATTTGTAGTCAAATGGTATTGGGTGTAGATACCTCTGTATTTTTGCTTGTGTCAGTAAATTTATCGCTTTGAATGACTTGATGATGGGAAATTTATGCTCTATTTTTAATCTATCATGGTTTTGTATACTATTGACTAAAGTTTCTACTTTGGCTAGCAAAGGTGATCCATGGGCTACGAGTTTCAGCATGAATTTGTCTGATAAATGTTGAACTCTATTGGAGAAATATTCAATCTTTGACTCTGCATGAAGAACGTTTATAGGAGTTGATTTTCTGTATCCTAAAGCTAGTCTTATGCTTTGGTTTTGTATTTTTTGTAACTTATTTCTCAGGTTTGAATCTTTTATATGACAAAGAAACATACCATATTCTATAGAACCTCTAATAAGTGATATATAAATTTGTTTTAATATCTGGGGGTGGCCGCCCCACCATGTACCTCTTAAATATTTTAGTATGTTTATTTGTTTTGTAGCTTTGTCTATTATATATTTTGCATGTTCATTCCACGATAGTGTATTGTCTATAATCATACCTAAATATTTTACTGCGTTTGATTCTTGTATAATTGTGTTGTTGAAATTAATTGCATATTTATTNATTTGGTGATGTGAAGGAATCCAGATTAGCGTTATTTTAATATCTAATTGTAGGCATTCATATAATAATGATTTGATATCTAGGATTACATGCGTTGCATTTTTAGATTTGTTAGGGGTGTACTCTTTTAGTGCTTTTAATACACTAAGTGAATCCGTGAAGATAAAAGCTCTCTTTTGATTTGAGTTCTTTATATTATTGATGGCAAGAAGTATGGCTAGTCCCTCTGCAGTGTAAATTGAAGCTTCTGAGTAAATTTTGTATTTGAACGACTGTTTGGTAGATGGAACATATATTGCAATTCCTGCAAAGTCTTCCTTTGGAATTTTTGAGGCATCGGTGAAAATAGTGTAGTAAGTTGAAATAATTCCGTTAAAAATATCCTTAAATTTTTGAAAAGGGTCAGGTGATTCCTTTATGGTTATTCCAACTGATGTGTTAATGTCTAATTCTTGTATTATTGATTCGTATTTGTAGTCAAATGGTATTGGGTGTAGATACCTCTGTATTTTTGCTTGTGTCAGTAAATTTATCGCTTTGAATGACTTGATGATGGGAAATTTATGCTCTATTTTTAATCTATCATGGTTTTGTATACTATTGACTAAAGTTTCTACTTTGGCTAGCAAAGGTGATCCATGGGCTACGAGTTTCAGCATGAATTTGTCTGATAAATGTTGAACTCTATTGGAGAAATATTCAATCTTTGACTCTGCATGAAGAACGTTTATAGGAGTTGATTTTCTGTATCCTAAAGCTAGTCTTATGCTTTGGTTTTGTATTTTTTGTAACTTATTTCTCAGGTTTGAATCTTTTATATGACAAAGAAACATACCATATTCTATAGAACCTCTAATAAGTGATATATAAATTTGTTTTAATATCTGGGGGTGGCCGCCCCACCATGTACCTCTTAAATATTTTAGTATGTTTATTTGTTTTGTAGCTTTGTCTATTATATATTTTGCATGTTCATTCCACGATAGTGTATTGTCTATAATCATACCTAAATATTTTACTGCGTTTGATTCTTGTATAATTGTGTTGTTGAAATTAATTGCATATTTATTTTTTGGCTTCATCAATTCATTGGAAAAAATTATAAATTTTGTTTTTTCTGGTGATATTTGCAGCTTAAGGCTTTCAAAGTAGGTGTTTACTGTGTTTAAGGCGTCTTGAATTTTAATAATTGCAGTGGGGATGTCATGATGAACATAGTATAATAGATTATCGTCAGCATATTGTACAAGTGCTATGTCTTGGGGTAGAATTCTTCTCAATAGACTAACGTAGATGTTGTATAAAATGGGACTTAGTCCACTACCTTGTGGAACACCATTTGATTTGCTATGAGGTTCTTGCAAATTATTGCCTATTTTGAAAAATAGTTCCTTTTCTGATATGAGTTTAAAAATAAATGCTCTTGTTTTTATAGGTATGCCCAAATCTACAAGTATTTTGTCTAGAGTTATTGGACATACATTATCGAATGCTGCTTTGATATCTATTAGAACACATAGGACATATTGATTATTATGCATAGCAATGTAGATGTCTGAAATAACATAAGCCAATGCGTGTAGGCAAGATTTAGACTTTCTGAAGCCGTTCTGTGTATCTGGTATAAAATTATTTTTTTCCACATAATGGTGTAAGCGAGTGTTAATCATCTTTTCATTTATTTTTAGAATGCATGGGGCTAATGAGATGGGCCTAAATTTGTTGTTGCATCCCTTAGGTATAAGTGCAATCAAGAACTTTTTCCATATGTCCGGTCTGGTACAGTTATTAAAGTATTCGTTGATAATTTTTAGTAAAAGTTCTCGAAAAGATTCTGGAGTGTTTTTGAGCATGTTATAATCCACTTTGTCCAATCCAGGGGATGTACCTTTTTTAACTTCCTTGATTGCTATATTTAGTTCTGTTAAAGAGAAAGGTTTGTCCAGTTCTTGATTGCAGGTGTTGTTGGTTGCTTCTAGATTATACTGTGAGATTGCATTCTGCAGCTGAGGATTTTGTACGCAAAATTCTTCAGAAAATTTTTGCGAATTGTTTATTATTTCAACGTTGTTAGGGGCAAAGTCAGGTTTCGCATTAATTATGTTTTTGTAGCTGTTGATAACGCACCAAACGGTTTTAGTATTTGTGTCTGGAGAAAGGTTGTCTTCAACATATTTTCTGAAACTGTTCTTTTTTATTTTTTTCAGTTTTCTTTTTGTATCGTTTTCTATTTGCTTTAGTTTTTCAAGATTTTCATAGGTAGGATCTTGTAAAACTTTTAAACTAGTTAATCTTCTTTCTCTTGCCAAGTCTGAACATTCCTCATTCCACCAAGGAGCTTTGACTGGTCGGAGCTTAAAACTCTTTGTTAAGTCTGTTTTAATTTGTGTTGTCATTTCTATCGGAGGATAACCTAATATGCTGCAGTGTTCAGTCCATCCTTCTTTATTCTTCTTGGTTCTATCTTGTTGTATAGTTACAGACTTTATACATAAATTAGTTATGAGGTTGTATTGATCATCTGTATTCATACTTTCAATGCTATTGCTGTTCTCCTCTAAGTAATTATCAATATATGTAGAAAACAGTTCCCAGTTTACTCTATTTTGAGGAATTTTGTGAGTAGAATAGAGAGGAATTTTCTCTATTTCAAGTTTTATAGTACATATTGTAGGGAAGTGATCACTATACATATTGTCGTCGTGGACTATCCATGTTGTTTTATCTAGCAAATCTTTAGAAACCAGTGTTAGGTCTAGGGGAGAGCTAATCATTGTTTGCTCATTGTTGTTGGATGTCTTATTTGTATAATATGTATGTGTACCGTCATTTATGATAAATAGATTGTGATCCAACATCGCTTCTATTAAATTTTCTCCAGAATTACAGGTTTTATTTGAGCCCCACGAATAATGGTGGGAATTAAGATCACCTCCTATATAAATATTTTTGTAGCCATCAGTACTGTTGAAGAAGTTGTCCCATTCATTAGTTGAAGTTTGTTTTGATGGATTTCGGTAGATAGAGATGATTAGCAGAGAATCATCTGTATTGTAGTTTTGATTTTGGATCCTAAATGGGATTGATATGGCGACTGTTTCCATAGTTTTTTCATTATGATATATATTGTTAATCTCTTTGTAAGGAATACTGTTTTTAATTATTATAGCTACTCCTCCATGAGGGTTATTCTTTCTATCTCTTCTAATTACACTATAGTTTGGTATTCTAAGATTAAACTCTGCGCTTAACCATGTCTCTTGGAGTGTGATTATATCATATTCATTAACTACATCTCTAAGAGTTGAAATCTTATTCCTAATACTATGACAGTTCCATTGTAAAATTTTTAATTCTTTCTGCTCCATTATTACGTCTATATAATCAACTTAAAATGATATGAAGAGCTAATTATTAGAGGGCTTAGAGATCTTGTTCGACCATTATCTGAGTATTGTTTGAATTGTTTTCTTGGATAATATTTAAGATATTTTCATAAAAATGAGGATCATTATTTAGATAGTTTAATATATCTTTTTGGCTAATATTAATTTTTTTGTCTAAGAGGAATCCTTTTTCGTTCAAGGTAATAAGAGGAGATCCTTGAGATGAGAGAGTTGTTGGTGATCTCGTTTCTGTTAGCTGATTTATATTTGAAGCTCCATGTCTATTGAGTGGAGAAAAATTAAGCTTATAGTCTCCATTAGCAGATATGAGCAGGTTTTTATGTTCTAGATATCGATTGGCCTCTTTGGTGGTATTTGCTTTGTTTGGTGAATTGTTGTTGTTGGGAATGAAGGTATTGCGTTGAGTTCTGTTATTAGAATCTGTGTTAATAATGTCAGTAAAGAGTCTTCTTCTAGGTGTAGTGTAATTTTGGCTTGAGTTTATAAGTTCGTCAGGTGTTGTTGTGGAGTTTAGATCCGGAAATTCAGAGAATCTTAGACGTTTTTTGTTAAGAGCCAGCTGGTTGTATACATGCCTTGCTTCTTGTATTGTAATGTTTCTTTTAACAGCCGCTGTTATTATTTCTTGTTCTCTTAGTCTACTTTTGCACTTTCTATCTGTGGGAAGATGACTTTCTGCGCAATTAATACATAGAAGTTGGTCTTTATTAGTTTCGCATTGTGTAGAATCATGGTCTACTTCGCCACAAGTAATACACCTCGCCTTTGATCTGCAGAAAGTCTTTGTGTGACCATATCTGTAGCAGTTAGTACAGAGTTTAGCTGTTGGGATGTAGCATTCAACTGGGTATTTGACTCTGTAGAGAAATGCGTATTGAGGTAGTACTTGTCCTTTGTACGTAACCATAACTGTTGTAGTAGGTGTTTGGATTGTTTCATCTTGGGTTTTAGTGAATTTCTGGAACCTTTTAACATTAAATACTTCTAGGGTTGAAACAGGTGAGATGAGTTCTAAGTTTTTCTTGATTTCTTCCTCTGATATGTCAGTAGGAATACGTTTAATCACTACTTTTCTATAGACAAAAGAGTTTGGTATAAATGGAGAATAGTTTTTTTCTTGCAATGCTGTCATGGTTAGTATTTTGTTCGCAACTATTCTGTTGTGTGTTATGACTGTCACTCTGTTTTTCCCAGATCTTTTTATTTCATCCACTGATTTATCTGGTAGTTTAGGAATAATTATTTTAGCTATCTCAATTGGTTCAAGTGATGTTACTTTGGTGTCAGTTGCTTGCTCTTGACTATCATCCTTCTTTGGAACAATAATGATTTTGTAAGGTGGAGGAATATCATTTGTATATACGTTAACATGAGGTAGATCATGCTGATTTTGACTTTGGTTTTGACTTAAGCCTGCATTTTGCTTTGGTCCGTTTACAGTATGATTGTTTGTAGGATTGCTATGATTGTGTCTTTTAGCATTGTCCTGGTTATCATTTTGGTGTTCATTTACAGGAGTTTTTCTCTTTGCAGACTGTTCTGTCCTTATTGAATCTTGGTTTTTTATAGGTGATGTTTCCATTTGGAAATCATTATTTACATTTAATATGCTTTGTTGATGCATTTTAGTTAGTTTGGAGGAGTAGCCCTAAGGCTATCCTCTTCCTTTGTTCAGGTACACTTTGAGGTTAGTTTTCCTTTCTGAGAATTTACCTGTAATTATCAAGTATAGTTGCTTAATTTTGGCTTAGTTTGCTTATAGGGCGCAATCACTATGTATCGCAATGAATTTATTATTTGTTGTACTCTTTAAAAGTGTTTTTGTTTATGTTTTAGTTGTCGTGAGCAAAAATTGATGTTACGGCGCCAGTGGCTCAAACCGGAAATCCAGCTCAAACTTCGACATGTTGGATTTTGGCCGCCATTGACGGTCGGAAAAATAGGCGCCATATATAAACTGCGAGAGCTGATGAATGACTGAAATCATATTACTTTTAGGCCTTGAAGCCTAATGAATTCTGAGGGGCATAGGACGTTCTTGAGCATCTTAACTTTGCTTTTAATGACACTTTCCCAATTGTTTGCTTTTCTTACCTGGCCGTAGGAAAGGGCAGGAGAGCGGTCAGGAGATAGCGGAGGCGTATCGACCATGTAACGCGAGTGAAAGCCCGCTGGAAAATCTTCAAGCCGACCCTATCATAAACCTTAATCCTAAACCGATCCAAATTTTTTGCTCTTTAAGCAGGTAGAATATATTCTGCTGCACTTTGGCGGGCCTGTTCTCTTTTAAAATAAACTTTCATTAAATATTTTTCGATTCCGCATAGCTTTAGAATTATGTTTATATTGTTAAAAGCAGCTTCCATTTTTTAAAAATAATTTAAAAGTCAAGAGGTCGCCATTTTAAAAATTAAGTTAATTCTTAGCAATTTTATTTTCTTATGGAGATATGATTTCCTAAAATTTAGATCAGTGTATACAAGAAAGTGGCCACCCCAACTACTTGTGAATTAAAAAAAAGAGTTTAAATATATCAAAAACATAACAATTATGACTTGATCGTTTATGTCCTAGAGCCATATAAATAATATTCATACAAAATATTGTTTAATAATATAATTTTATTTAATGCTACGCATAACAAGCATGTGCAGATTTTCACTTGAGTTAATAATAATAATTAATAGTCTGATATAACTGCATAAAAAAGTATAACGATTTTTATATATGAACTAGACTTTTGGCGCAGTGCGCTGCGCGCACTGTAGTAGAATATTAATTCATTAACTTATTAAATGAAATATAAATGCTTGATTGATATTTTTAATATTTGTTTTCTATTACGGAAATATATCAAACTTTACAATATATGATTGATTCATTTCGCGCTCATGTAAATTTCAAAATTGCCGCGGTTTCGTCACCAACTACCTTTTAAAATTTTAAGGTTATGTCTCAACTCAGTTCGTGTCAACGTTCACATCATGTCACTTTTTGTAACAATGATAATATTTACAATAGAATATTATAAATACACAACTAATAATTATTGATATGTATTATAGTAATATATTACATTCTTTGTATTAGGATCAATTTTAGAAATCAAAAACAAATCAAAAAATTCTAACGATACTTTTGACGCATGCGCACTACACGAGCCAATCATATTGACGCATTCTTGGCTTCACTTCATCCGGTCATGACTTTTTTATATAGGGATTAGCCGGCAGCTTTGGAGGAAAACTCTCAAGCGGCGTTACTTTAACGCGGATTTTCAATTTTCAAATTGGGCGCTCAGAAGACGGGCGCTGATTGGTTGAATTCCTTGCGCCCGCCATGGGCGTTTAGGCCAATCTGAATTGCGGATGCACTGTACAAAATTTCGTGTAAAATTACACTATGCTGAGCATGGGAAACAATCGGGACTCACGCCTCGAATTATATGATTTTGAGACATTATTTGAATGCCATTCGGCGAGATATTTATTTATAAGTGTCAAGCTTTGTAAAATGGTAGATAATTACATAACGCAGGGCAGTGATGTCCTAGTTTTTCATAATTTTGCTTTTATTGTTTGTTATAAGCAAATTAATTACTTTTGTCGTCTGCTATTTTGTGGCACGAAATCTAGATTTGAATTGACTTTCGGACCCCCTTAACTCAAGATCCGCTGTAACGTAATAATATACGTTACGTATCTTTACGCGCGAATATTTAAATAAATAATAATTTTTAAATATGACTTCTCAAAATATAAGCTTGGAAGTGAAATATTCGGTTTAGAAGCTATATGATTTTAGAAAATGCATTGAGTAAGCTGAAGAATGAAGCTTTGTTCTACGTGATTCGGGACTCTGGAATTTAGCTGCTTTCCAAGTGTTTTTCCGGGGAGAGAGCTGAGTACGCGTCGCAACATGTGTTTTCTAGAACAAGCTAAGCTTTGTTAAAAAAAAAGGGACCGAGGGAGGAGAGAGACGCAGGACTGCAACGGGCCTAACAGCAGAATGCAGTCGGTCTCCAGACGTGGAAATGAACGCACGGATTTTCTTGCGCGAGAATTTTTAAGTTTCATGCACTTTTAATGCGGCCTATTGACGGTCTCAAGCCCGAGAAAACGCAGAGAGGAAGTGTTATTAATTAATTTCTTCAAATTAACTATTTTAAAAAGTCACGTTACTCAAATCGAACGTATTACACGTTCTTAGGACGAATAAACGAACGAACTTAGTTTTAATTAGCTATAATGGGTGATTCTGCCGGTAACTGGCTCAAAACGGGCAGCAAAAATGTTCTATACTAAAATCGACTATTTTTAACTTATCGGACGGTCATTCTAACTGGAATTACATACAAAACAGTCCCTAAAGCTAAACCACAACATATAACTTTATAACAAGTTTATGTGAAGACTAGGTTACGGAACTGACATTTTTGTAATTCGCGCTTCTAAAACTTCAGTAAATTTAAATTTAACTTGGTAAAAAAAAAATTAAATCGTCTAAGATATATCTATCTATCTATCTATCTATATGTATATGTATATTCACTCAATATTTGACAGCCTGTTCGTTTATTCACGAAGATCGCAATATCGTTAAATGACGAATTATTTAAAAAAAATTAGACTCTTATTAGACGTTTCCTTGTAACTGGAGCCATTTAAATACTAAAAAAGCAATGATTAGGACATTATTAATGTATTAATGATACTTACTGTATTATGTGTTACGGAACTGACGGTTACGGAATTGACATTTAGGCGTTTATCAGCTCGCATAGCCTAGCGTAATTATTATAAACAATTCTTTGCACATATATTCGAAAATACTTACTATTTACTCGAGAAAAACGCCCTACATGTTTAAACACATTGTTGCTAAGTAGTAGTTTACTAGCGTTACGGAACTGACAGGTTGTGCTTTTTTTCGAAATTTCTGATGAAAAATCAGCTCTCACTTCCACAATTTTGAATTTTGGAACCATGCTACGGTTGGATTTCATAAATAGTAGTATATAGTTTGAAATTCTACCGATAGGCGGCGCTATATGACACACTAGAACGCTTTTAACATAAGGTAATGTAGAGGGTACCTTTTTAATGCAAAAACGGGCGTCAAAGAGTAAGCGCCCAGCTTTAATATTAAATAATTAATTTTAATCCCAAAACCATGAAAAATATATTGTAATAGGTCTATAGTTCATACTATATATGATGGAATTTTTTTTACATGTCGTACTTTTATCTGCATCGACCTTTTAGATTGAAATCCGTGTTGGAGACAGGTTACGGAACTGACATTTGAGGCCTATTATATTGCGTAGTTTTAAATATAAGCCTGCATACTCGGTTTTAACTATTGGTAAATATAGTTAGTTATGCCAGACATACATAAAACCGCTTGTGCGATTTTTTTTCAATTGTGTAAACGCCTGGGAAGCAGGCGCGCAGAATGAGCCAGTTACGGCAGAATCACCCATATGTATTATGGGCGCGAAAAGTATAATACATCAATAATACATCACCGCGCAGTATATATTTTTAAAATATTTTGATTGTCTTTGATGCAAATAGCAAGAACGGTTTTTAAATATTATTGTTGGATTCTGTTAAAAAATATAGTGCAATATATAGCATCGATTTTTTCAAAGATATAATAAATAGCCGCAGATTAATATAATATATAATATAAGATTAATTTATGATAAAAAGAATATTATTTTTCTATGCGTTTGCAGTTTATATATCTATTGTATTATAATATGATCTACGAAACAACGTCGGTGATATATTTTACGAGTAGAAATGATATCTTGATAAATTTTTAAATAGAAATTAAGAGAGATTATATGATTATTAATATAAATCGTAAAATATCATATGTATAATTAAAATGATGAACAACAGTTTCAAAATTTTAATCAAAGGATATAAAATTCTATTATTAGCATAAAATAACTAAATAGAACTATTAAGCATAGCCGCTAGACGTACGACAAAACTAAATCATAATCATTATATAGCATGCAGAGTACCTATCCTATATATATTATTATAGGTTATTTTGTGCTCTAATATTTTGTTATATTAAACTACTGCGTATAATTTAAATGCATGAAACGACTAATCGTATATAGTAATGCAGTTACGCAGTGCGACTGATGCATTCAGAAGTTGCGATAATACGAAAATTATGATTCATCGAAGTATATAACCTTATCGAGGATTACATCAAGGTCACATGAGATTTAATAATTACTTTGTAGTATTATAATTACAAACAGATTGTGTGGAGGTATCCGATTTTTTTTCTCGCGCATAAAAAAATTCGAAGCTATTTTGTACATACCCACCATCTATTTAGGTATATATTAATATCGATACGATTTATAAAATGGTTATGATGTATCTCGTTTTTTATAAACCGCATACACAAATGCAGCGCATGAAAACTTGCCTAGATTGCGGGGTTCCCGCAATTCTGTAGCAAATAAAGTGTGCAACGTAAGTATATCGAATCTGGTCGCGTCGTTGTATATATATATATATATATATATATATATAGGTATACATGCAAGCCTGCGCAGAAGGAAAGTGTTTCCATTTTGATACTCGCTTTTAGCACAAGTGCAGTACATACATTCTTCAGTGTTATTCGTTCGCTAACAATTAGCACATTGAAATTTTCAATATTTGAAGAAGTTTTTCATTTTCTATTTCAATCGGATTTCACATCGTCTAGAATTTTCCATTATAATGGCGCCGAACTACTCAAAAATCGATGATGAAGTTACGGAGGAAGTGGTACGTTATAGAAATATATACATCATACGTTTTCATAATATATCGCTATTATTATTATATTCCAATTACCGATCAAAATTTCAGGTAACAGTCAATAACGACTTATCGGTATCATATTACATCTATGAATTTTTCGTCTATCTGGAAAAAGTGACAGGTTTTAATAAAGAAGCATTTACGCGAGCAGGTATGCAGTCATACCTGAAAAATATAGGAAAGCAGTTTTATCAGATGGACATACGTGGACGTCTACTAGAAACAATACTTGAAGTTGTAAAGCTATTTACTGGAGTGATAAATAAGGATTCATTGGAAACAAGCATTTCGCTGTTTATAGATGTATTGCACAAAATAACGAATTTCTTTTTCACTTCTTATGTGGGTGAACAAGTGCTATTTATAACTGCGGGTTTATCTACAGGTCTGTCGACTTTTGTTTTCGGAATGTTTTATGTAATAACATTTATATTTAATCATTTGTCTGCTGACTGCTTCTATAAATTGAAAAACTGGATACTATGTTTCTTCCGTTCGGAAAAGATCAATCAATTTTTTGAATCTGTTTTTGGTACATATGGAAGAGCTATCACCGCGGTAGCCTAAATTAAGATATATTATGATACAATGAAGCATTCTACATTCGAAATAAAAATGAAAGATTAAAGCAGAGTATTTACTTTTTTAAACATTGGATACCTTATATTATTATGTATGTATGTATTGTACAAACAATATTATTTGTCGAAATTTAACGTATTTTTACAATCACCTTTTCTATAAATGCATAAATAGAACTTCTTATTAATATATTCTTAATATAATTTATCTTACAATGCTTTTTAGTTGTTGAACATCGCCTTAAATAAAACCTATTACACAGATATTTTCTATTTAAAGTAGAATTTATACAACAGTAATGAAATAATTTAATAATCTTAACTTGTTTTTGTCATAGCTGTGAACATAACATTTCATTCTCATAGATTTTGAAACGAAACCGTTGTATTAGTTTAAAATATCTATTATTTTCTGCAGAATTAACTCTATATCTTCTCCATTATTGTTTATTTCTAAGTCCCAATCAGTCACATCATCTAGATTACACTCTGTTTCAGAATCATCAATACCTAAAATCAAAATTGTATTTATTATGTGGCCAATTAACCTTAGAAATATTTGAACACTGTATACATTGCATATTTACCTTTGCAAAATTTCCAGCCCCGATTTTTCCTAACTTCTTCACTGCTTGATATTCTAATGGTTTTACATTTATCTACATAATTTTCTTTGAACCATTTTAAGTCTGTTTTTCTTCGAGCATCACTAATGATCCATATTGGTTTATCATTTGCTGAAAAAAAAAATTATTCAACAGAATAAAATTGATTTTTTTTAAATTTATATTGAAAGCATATGACTATTGTAATTAATTACCATTATACATAAGTATAGCTGCTCTACAAAAATATCCATAATCTTTGTTTCTCATCTTTTCACCCCATTTTGTCATCTCCATTCGATAGGTTTCTTTATATTCTCCATCTCCAAACAGCTGCTTAGCATCCAGATTTTTAGTTTTTGCCCAGTGAGATTTAATTGGTCCAGACAATTTTATTATAACACTTTTTCCTTCGCCTAATCTGTTTGAAATAAAAATAAATAATCAGATTGTAAATTTAAAATTTGTGATTTTGATTCACATTTTTTTTTAAAGTTTTTTTAATCATATAACATTTGAACAATGTCAATGATGTGATAAGTAATAAAATAATGATTTGTTGTATACATTAATTACCGCATTTTTGTTAACATGAGAAAACAGATTTTCATTCATTATAAAGTTATCAAACTCGCGCGAACTATAAGTACACGCAACAAGTAACGGTATATCTATATATAGAAAACTGTATAGTATATACAACTTTGAACTGCTTACACACTATGTTTATCAGTTAATTATTTATACATATAAGTATTATAGAGTACCTTGCAAATAATTCGTCAGTAATGAAATCCTTTCCAGATTTTCGTTTCCCACTGAATATAAGAATTTTCTCTGGATTCTTTAGAAATTCACTATTTTTCGTCCGGCTTTCCTCGCCCGTCACACTCGCTTCGGCCATCTTGAATACTGTACTATACTACTTAGCTCATTGAAACAAGCGTAAGTAAGTACGAGCGTCGCAGCTGGCAATGCACTTGAATGATATCTGTCACGTCAATCGCCGTACAAGCCTGGATTCTTTTCAACACAAGCTTTTCAAATACTTTATTGTAATTCAAATATTACTCTATGTAATGTTTTCTAATTGTAAAGTTAACTTTAGCACTCGCGTGAGGAATCACATAATTGTTAGTCGAGATTATTTCACAAAGAGTACAAAAGATGTTAAATATTTTTCAACAAATACTTGCAACAGTTTAGGTATGAATTGTCTTTTAATTCTCAATTTTTAAAACTTGAATCAGATATCTTTTAGATTAATATTCCAATTCTAGAATAAGGGTTTGATATTGTCAACACGAATGAATGATTTTTTGTTTTTATTATAATAAAATTATGTCATTACAATAAATCTATTTCTTAGATTCTTTGGCAGCCTGTCGCTCTGCTGCCCTCTTCAGCTGTGCCTTGGGCTTGAGGTTGTGTTTCTTTGCGAATCGCTGATTACGCAAAAACTTCAGGTCCATCTATAAAATACATACAGTATTATTAGTCATCTAATGAGCAATACAAATTTATCTTGTTTAGCCTTTTACAATTCTTTAATTAATTTTCAACTGATTTTAAATAAATTTACTCAATTGCTTGCTAAATTAAAAAAAAAAAAATATCTTGTCTTTATTAGCAATAAACATGGACACAGATTAATACTAATGTTGTTTGAATGAAATTGCGAAAGAAAATTCTTAATCCAGTATATTGATTCATGTAAAAGTATATATGGCTAATTCTACCATTATAATTTATATCGGAGAAATCCAATAAAATTTGAAATCTCATTCTAACTATTTACAATCAAAATGAACTTTTTTACTTTTTAATATCTAAATTTATGTCAGTACTCAAAATAATATTGGAATTTGAATAAGCAAAAACTAATGACATATAGTTGCCAGTTACACAAATATAAGCAACAATCTTTGCAGATTCAACAATTTATCTCAACTCGTGAATTTTATGTGAGATGAATATTTGAAAAATTTGTATTACTTACACCTAAGGTCGATTCGTGCAGGTTACGCTTTGGCTTCTTGATTCCATTGCGATGAGCTTTCCTGCCTGAAAGACACAAATATAAACATAAACATAATGCATACTCATAATCGAAAACGTTTTTAGTAAAAAGAATAAAAAAACGTGATTCACTAAATCTTTTTCAAAATTTAAGAGAGTAACAGGAAGGAACACAAGATTAATATGTGCAGATAGTGAAAATAAACTTACTCTGGTTGTGATTTGTGTGATTCTTCGACTTGGCCATTTTTTAAGGTATTTTCTGTTTGCTGAAAAAAATAAGAATCATTAAATTATTGAAATGTTTGAAACCAAATTATATTTTAAGCAACAATCAACGATTGCCAGGTTTGAGGTTAGAACTTGCTTAAAGCTAAACAATAAAGGAATTATAACTTTCTACGAGAAACGTTGAATAAAAATGTATAATTTAAAGTATTGTTCTTTAGCCACAAAGTGCGTTTTAACAACAAATAATGATAATTATTAGGATGGCTTGGATTAATAAATATGATAAAATTTAATTTTACCAGGCACAAACAACGCTCGCCCGGAAAAGGAAAACTAGAAAGAAATGTAACTAAATTTGCTAGAAAGATCCCTAGAATTGAGTCAATCGGTAATATCGCATTCTATTCTCTCGCGATACCTTGGTATGTGTACAACGTACAACTAATATATAATAATAAAGTACAACGTACAACCTACCTTACCTACCAACCATTATGATTTTGAACCATTGCATGTATGCATATGTGGGAGTGTGTGTATATAATATATGAAACAAAAGCTGAATATCAATTACCTACTAAATTACCTATATGTTTTATGAAAACATGTGTCACATGAATGCAAAAGGCAAAATACCATCAATTAAAATTTTTGTGATCCACTAATTTTTACACACCCACTTTTAATGTAAACTTAAGTTAGTCTATAGCCATCATGCCAAGGAATGTTGTGCAAGAAAAAATATCTATATTCATTTAATGCTTAACAAAATTTCTGAGTTCTGGCCATTCTTTCTTTTGTTTCTCATGTTGCTTAATCTGGGATATAAGTTTGACCATGCAGATTTCGTCATCCCATTTCATCATCCGTCTTAAAATTTCAAATAGTTATTATTGAACTTAATTTTTTTTATATAACTAAACTTATTAGACATATTTGTGAGTGTTTCTTACTCTTCAGACTCCAATTTTTTGATTGCCTCATCTAATCCCTGACAGCACACAACGTTTTTAAAACGTTTTTAAAACGTTATTAAAACTTAAAAAATAACGTTACAAAGTTTGTGAAAAAAACGTTTTAAAAACGTTTTAAAAACGTTGTGTGCTGTTAGGGTAGTTATAGAATGACAAAACATGATTATGAATTTGTTGTAAAGTACTTCACACTACACTGGATTGTCTAAACTAATCTATTTTTAACAATCAATAATTTAGCCATATAACAACAAATCAATTTGAAACAATAACAATTAATATCGTTTAAAATGTCTTGAGGCCTTGCAACATAATAAGATAAAAAACAAAAAAGTCCAAAATTTTTACTAAATTAATTGTAAAAGAAAATGGCATGAGCTCCCAAATAATAGGTATACATATAACGGTCTATATATGGTGGTGTTTTCCTTGGCGCACAAGCTATATCTTTTTCTCCGCTTCAAATACTCAGGAGAGTAGTACATTTTTACTTTTAATTTGTAAATTTGTATATCCGCGCACCTGTCAATTCAATAATGAATAAAAGTCTATCTCAGCCAGTGACGAAAGAAGAACACCTCACTCGTCCATCAGCGTCCTCATCGCAGCGCTTGGAAGAAACTTCGACGACTTCGATTCCTAACAATACCCTGATGACCGAACGACGTCCTGTAATATTTAATCAAAACCACTATAACCCTTACCACTTACTACAAGTTATCATCGATTTTTAAAATTAGATTTAAATATTAGGTTTATTAATTTATTTTAGTGAGCGATTTTGAGAGTTTAAATTTTAAATTTGTTGTTTATTTCTGGCAATTTTACACCCGATAGATGGCGACACGATTCTCCATCATATCCCATCAACTGCACGATGCAAGAAGATAGGAAGGTGAACTACCATATCAGGGCACCAGGTGATTCGTCTTCAAGAAGAGTAGAGGGTTCCCCGGAACAGCGCATACTTAGATAAAAATGAACCACCTCTATATATCTTATGGACCGTGATAACTGACAGAGAGTAAAGAGACAACAAAAACTCTGCACCTCTGTTTGAGTTTCTGGAGCAGTGTATAGGCCAAGCGACACTTGGCTTTTCTTTTCCGATTTGTTTTCATTCATTCTCTTTTGGCAAATGAAATTTCGATCAAACTCAAAAATACATTTGTCGCGCATCCCTGCTCGGATTAAATACTCGTTTAAGTGTAAAAGTGAAATTTGCTGCACCGAAGTAGGTGAGATTCACAAAGTTGTTATGCATAGCCTAAGTATACAAACAGTTTGTTTATTATCGTGAATCTATGCAATACATAGGTACACAAAACGAGACGAAGCGAGACGTCAACTGGAAAGAGAGTAGCGGGTGATGTGAAAAGAGACCCCGGGAAACTTTGCTGGTCCAAAATTGTCGTCGATGCGGCAATATGGAATTAGGTCTGAATAATTCATTCCTGCCTGGCGACCAGAGGCTTGTCGACCACATCGTCGGCGAGGTCAAGTCCCAGGGCATCTTCGACCAGTTCAGAAAGGAGTGTCTCGCAGATGTCGACACCAAGGTAAGGCATAAGCAGAGGCTAGATAACCGCCTGCATTTGTTTGTTGACTTTGGTTTGCTTTTTCTTTTGTTGTCAAGTCTGAGAAAAACGAGAATATTAGTATGTATTCATTCGTTTGTTTTTTTTCTCATTTTTTTTTTTTTATTTTTATTGCTGTTACTTATTTAGAGTTAGAGAATCTTGTTTGTAAGTGATGTGAGTATGCGAGTTATTATTCTCGTTTTTGGACATCAGCGTACATTTTGTACATTAGCATTGAACAAAATTTATGCAAAGTTTCTTAGGGATGTACATACATCTTTATATTACTTGATAGGTTTAGTTTTAATTTCATAAAGACACTTGCTGTATTAGAACCTAGTCGATGTTTGCTTTGAATCTTGCCGAGTTTTTTTTCTCTAAGTAGTTCTGTCTATTCTTAGAATGCATCTTATGCAGCCGCATTCAATTTTATTTTATCTCAGAGCATAAAATGCAATGCATACTAAATAAGTGTAAAGTAAAATAGTCTATTAAAAATCTGCTTACATACTCATGCTCTTAAAATCTTAGTGTTTTATTAAGTTGGAATTGGAAATGATAGTGTAGACTGTGTTACACTATCAGCATGAAAACGTTAATTTCATGTTTGGTTAGGGCTGATAAATAGTTCAAGTATAACACACCATCTTATTTGATACGTAGATCACTTCTAGTGATAAAAGTTTTGTGTAAGCCAAGTCCAAGTAAGATATTAAATATTTGTTGATCTGTTATTTAATTTACAATAAACTTACAAAAAAGGAATAATAAAAATCAAAGATCTTTTAAGATAATATTATTTATTAATAACTAAAATTATATTGCGTAACATTTGATTTGATTAATTATTTATGATGTAAAGTATAATGTTATAACTGCAATATAAGCAATTAAATTTTATAGTGATCAGTTGGAAATAAGTTAATTCATATATATAAAAAAATATTTTTATTCCAATTGATAACCAAAAAAATGTAGCCACTGTCTAAGGAATGGAATCTATTTTACAAATTATTTATATTATAACTTTTGATCAATGGAAAGCAAATCAAAGGATTAATAGAAACAAAAATTAAAAAACTGATATAATTTTTACTTTATTAGAAGTAGCCAAATTATTGATACAATCACGTTAGGTATAACTCACATGTGCTTTCGAAAATTTGTATCATAGTTGTATTTTTAATTTGATGATGATATACTCAAGTATAAAAAATCTTTACTGATACTATATTATTTATTCCAGCCTGCTTATCAGAATTTGAGGACACGAGTTGAAAGTTCTGTCAATTCATTTTTAAACAAGCAAACATGGAAACCAGATTTAAACAAAAATCAACTGCGAGAGACATTACGCAAGCATATTCATGAGGCCCCATACTTGGAAGTAGGAGTTGAAAGAATAGTAGATCAAGTAGTGCATCCAAAGGTCTATTCAGTATTCATGCCTCAAGTTGAAGATGTCGTTTACAAATTCTTAGGCATTGAAAGACCAAAATCACAAAGGAATGGAGCCTGTGACTTAAAGGATTTACTTCCCAAGGATTTAGATCCTGTTTCACCAGAGTCAGATAGGAATAGCTTGAAGGACGTATCATTAGAATCCATGGATGAAAATATAGCAGAAACGGTTAATGGAGAAGAGCAGGAAAAGTCAGTTAACACTGATTGTCAAGAAAAAGAACAAGATACGGAAGAAAGTTCAAACAAAAAGGAGGCTGACAATATAGAAAATGGAGATGACTTGCAAATGGCAATGAGCTCACCTGTAAAAGCTGTTTTGAACAGCTCTTTCAAGTCAGATGAAACAAATAAAACAGAGGAAGAAGAGGAAGAAAGTCCTGTTTTTGAGCCCATTGATAGTGCCAATTTAAATGAATCAAACATGTCGAATGATTCTCACTTGTCTGGTATTTCAGAATTAACAAGTCACAGGTCTAGAAGTCCTGACTTTATGACAGAATTCTCTCGTGACAATTTTGACAACAGCAACCAGGACTCGCAACTTAGTAAAGTATCATCCAACTCTCGTTTATCAATTGTAACAGACTTTGGTTCTTCTAATCACGCCTCAACCCCAGCACCGGAATCTAAAGAAGACACTAAATATGCCAAAGATAATTTTAAAGATGTGAGAGAATCAGATTCTAGTAAAGACAAATTCAACTTTGAGGTTATAAAAGGTAAAGAGAGCAGTAAAAGTATTTCTTCTAAAGAGAGTTCCCGAGATGCTACTGAATACAAAGATACTAAAAGTAAAGAAGAAGTTAACAAGTCCAAAAATTCAAAAGATAAACAGGACTCTAGGACTAACAGAGACAAAGATCAAAATTCTAGAAGAAGGCACAGCAATAAGTACTCTACAAGCAAGAGTAAAGATAAAAATGAACCTGAATCTCAAGATATTAGAGAAAACTCTGAAAAAATCAAAGAAAATAAAATCAAAGAATCTGAAAAGAAGGATGAATCATCTAAAGAAGTTAAAGATTTGAAGGATTTGTACAAAGAAAAAATTCGAGAATTACGTGAGAAAAAAGAGCTTACTGAAAAGGAAAAACTAGGTAAGGACAAAGATTCTTCAAAAGGAAGTAAAGAATCAAGAGAAAAGAAAGACTCCTCTTCATCTAGAGAAAAAGATGACTACAAAAAGAGTCATAAATCATCCTCATCATCGTCATCTCGAAGCTCTAGTTACCACAACAGTAAATCTTCCAAAAGCTCTGAATCAAAAGAATCTAGAGACAAGAGCAGTAGTAAACGTGATGACCGCCACCATTCAAACGGTAAGAGTGAATCAAGATCAAGCAGTAAAAGCAAACGAGAGTCAAGAACAGAGTCCAAGTCTGGGAGCCGCAGTAGCGATAAATCATTAAAGGATAAAAAGCGCCGAGATGAAAAGAAATCAAAATCAACAGATGACCACTCGAGCCTTAGAAAAAACTATAATGATCGCCGTTCAACTGATAGAGATGGTTCCAATGGATCCAGCAGCAAATATTCTCATAAAAGTCCCTATGGTGCTAACAATTCTTCTGGAAAACTGGGCCCTACTGCCAGCCTAACAAAAGACAACAACAGAGATCATCATTCTAGTGGTGAAACAACAGATAACATTCATGATTCATTGGAAATGATGTTTGCAGATGGTGGAAAAAATTCAGCCAACCACAGCTCTAACAATCCACCAAAGAGAGTTGACCCAGGTACTGCAGAAATCTGTCTGCCACTGAAGAAAAGGCCACTCTTCAATGATGATTCTTCAAGTGAAGAAAGTAAACCTGAGGCTAAAAAGTTCAAAGCCGTGGATAAAAATACAACAAAAAGAAAAATTGAAAAAGATATTTTTAAAATTGACACTGATGTTGCTAGTGTTCCAGATGAAGAGCGTGTACAAATCATTGAGGTCCCAGATGAAGATTATGAGCAACCTTATTCTGATGAAGAACCCATTTTATCTCTAGAGGAAACTACAAAGATTATTTTGGATGATGTGCATGTGCGACCCATACAATCCAAACTATCAGAAATGGAACAGTCCATTCGACAATCTTTAAATGAAATGATGGGCGATCACAAATTAAATGAGACCGAAGATACTATCACTTCAACTAAGTTAACTCCAGTAATGGATTCTAGCACCCTTCTGGAAACTCTCACTGATGATTCCAATAATGATTCAGAAGATCTGGTAATAGCAGAAGATAGTCGAGAAAAAGCTGAAGATAAAAAGGAAGAAAGTTTAAATACAAACACTGATAAAGTACAAAAAGATGTTAATATAGAGCAGAATGAAGAAAAAACAGATATTGACATGCAAAATAATGAAAAAATTAAAGAAAATGTTCAAATAGATGTAGAAATGGCTGATTGCAAGGTGGAAGAGAAAAAACAGTCCAATCAATCTGATGACACAAATATCCAACAGGTAAATTCAGGTATTCAGACAAATAAAATTCAATCTGATAAAGAAAGCACCGAAAACACCGTGATTTTAAAAGACGTTAAAGAAAATACTGCAGATGTAAATATGACAGGAGATGAAAAAAGAAAAAAGGAAGAACCCAAAGATGTAGATGTAAAACAATCTACAATACAAGAAGAAAAGGTCTCTGATGAGGTAGCAGAAATAAGCATTATTTCTAAACCATCTATAGAGAATGTTGATCAAGATGAAGATAGCACAGATCATACCTCTGATGAATTCAATGAAGATCATAAATTAGTGATTGATGAAGAGTTTGATGAAAAGGAAAGCAATAATGACAATGAAATAAACGTCAGTTCTGAAAATGAATCAACCAATGAAATGTTAACTAAATCACGTAAAAAGTATCAGAGTAATATCGAATTGGATAAAGTTGTGGAAAGTAAAAATGATGATAAATGTGGGAAACTTGATGAGAGAAAGATTAAAGAAGATGAACTGAATGAAACACTGACAGACAAGAGTTCCGACGATGACAGTATGGACGATGACGATATAAAGATAATAAAAATAAAAGAAGTTGACACTTCTGAAAAACCAGTTGAGTACACTGAGGATGTACAAAAAAATATAAAAGATAGGTTAATTGATGAATTGGGAAAACTGAATGAAGATGAGTGTGACATGGAAAAACCAATTAATAATGAAATTTTCGAAACTCCAGTTGAGGAAAAAATCATTCCTGAATCATTGGCACAAGTCGAGTGCATTGAAGTTGACAAAGATCATGATACTGACGAATTTGATGGACATGCAGAAATTGTTCAAATTAATGAAATAGAACAAGACAATACTGAAAACGATAGCGCAAAAGTAAACGATCAAGTTCCTAAAGACGAAAAAATTGAATTAAGCCACGACGAGGACGATGATGATGAGGAGGAGGAAGACAAAAGTAATGAATTAATTGTTATTTGCGAAGAAAAAGAAGAAGCAGAAAAAGAATTAACTTTGATATTCAATGAAGATTCAAATAATAAAATCAAAGCATCTACGCCATCCAATAAAATTAAAGTCGACGATAAGATTTCCACCATTTTAGAGAAAGAAGAAGTACAAGACAGCGAAGACCTAATGAAAGACGAGAAAATAGATCAGCCAACAACTTCCAAAGGCATGTTCAGCCGCAGTGCCGTGGTCGTATCGCCGTTTGAAGAAGACTGTCTTTACCTGGAGTGCCAGCAAAGCAACCAGAAGTACCTGAAGTTCAAAAAGTTTCTAGAAAAACTAGAAGCCGATCCGAATCGTTCTCTCGAGGACATGATTGAAAGCTACGGCGGTGTCGTCGTGTCAGCAATGTCTATGGCAGCACCGATCGCACCGCCGACTCTAAAGCGTAAGCGCTCAACGAGTCCAGCTAGTGATATCGTCGCAACGAATACGACCAACAACAACATCGAGGATTCAGTAAAGGATAACAGCACTGAAGAAGTAGGGGACGATGCGGTTTCCTCGATAAAAAAACGAAAGGTGGGAAGGACGAAGAAGACCAGTACCAGTAGCTTGACCAGCAGCTCGACCAGCAGTTCGACAAGTACAACCAGTCCGCAATCCCAGCAACAGCAACAACCACCGCAACAGCCGCAGCAGCAACCGCAGCTTGCTATTGTTAACGGAGAAAATTTCGTGATGCCTTTGAGTCCAGATAGCGACGTTTCCGCCACAAGTGATAAAAATCCTGCCAACGTTTTCAAAGACGAAAGAAGGTAGAATTTTATTGACGTTTTAGCTTCTTTATAGTTTTTACTTTTACTAAAGCATTTTATGTTAATTTATGTAGCTTGCAAAATTAAAACACTTCTCTTTTGCTGTCACCTTTGCAGCCACAGAAGCGGTCACAGCAGAAGCAGTCAACAGCGCTACTCAAGCGATGACCTGTATAAGCCTCGACCACTATTTTCTAGTACCTCGCGTCGCAATCGGCGTTTCAATCAGGCATAGCTACTAGCTCCGAGCCGGTTGCGATATCGCTGCACTGCAGTACCGGCCCCATCACCCTCGGCGACAGCCCTGCGCCTTAAGGAGGCTCTGGTCGTGTTGCGGGACGTACTCCTCGAATCGTCCACACCACCATCATCAGCCAAGCTCAACCCTTACTCCTCCGCCTCAGCCTCTTCGTCTGGTGACGAGTGAGAATAGCTGTCACCGCCAGCTGGCTCGGAAAACCTCGACTTCCAGTGCGATCCCATGCTGACTGTTTATTAGTTCTCATTTGTGTGTTGTTTTTTTATTAGGTTTTAATGAGATTCTATGCGTAGGTCTCGAGAGGTGCTGAAGGTGATTGTTTTTAAGGGTAAGAAGTGAGAGTTGAGCTTGGTTATTTGTAATGGTCGAGCGAGTGATCGGGCTGGGTTTCATCATTTTATATACGACATTTCAATTTTACTAGAAAATGTGATACTGTCAGTGAGATACCAAAGTGTAATAAGCTTGGTAAATTGTCATGAGTTCTTTTGTTTTCTTTTATTTAGTTATTTAGTTATATTGCTAAAAAAATTACGTTTTGTTGAATACTTACGATTATTACTAGTACCATTACAGATAATTAAGACAATTGTCATTTTTCGGTCTTGATGATCTGTCAATATGAATGCAGGGAAAAAGTCACTTACAGTCTAAACTCTGAGGGAGAAAAGAGCAGAAACAGCTTTAAAAGCTCTAAAAATTACTTGAGTTACAATAATTTTTTTCTTTTCAAAGTGGAGATATTCTTAATTGCAGGTTAAAAAAAATGTATATTAGTATATAACGAAATATAAATTCACGTTGGCGATAATCTTCATTTTTTTTAATGAAATTGATGTACAAAATAGAATGAGAAACTAATGAACAAAGATATGTCTGTACAATTATATGGGTTGCACAGCCTAACAGAGTTTTAGTATCAGTAATTAATATAATGTAAATATAAATTTTCTCCACACGGCGCGTAAAGTGCGTACTGTACGCCCTCCGGGCGAAAACTACACTACGCATTTTACGCTCCTCGTGGAGAAAAGTACTATATGCACCATGGGAGTAAGTAGAGAAAGCCTCAGATCGCATATTTTTCGCGAAAATTATATGCGATCTGAGACATTCTCTACTTTTACTCCCTTGGTGCATAATGTGCTATTACGTGTTTGGCAATGAGCTCCTTTCTTTCTCAGGTTCGAATCACTTTTTCTCTGCATTCCTTGCAAAATCTCATTAATTAGCAAAATATGTTACCTATTCACATTTTTGTATATTACTAAGAAGACACATTTTAGTGTTTGATACTAGTTAACGTTAAGACAATTCGTTAAAATAAACTAAATAATGAAATGTAATTGTTATGCGTTATATTATACAGAGACAAACTTTTTTGTAGTTAACATTTGTCAGGCTATTTAAATATAAACAGCGTTAAAAAGATTTCTCTACAAAAGTAAACCACAACAATGTATGTATATTAAAAAAATAGTATTTGTTTAAAATACATGCCAGTTTGCTGACAAAAATTTCTGAAAGAAGCTTTTATTACAAGAAAATTTTGAATTGGCAAATTAAAAAGGACTAAAATCAAATTTCATAAGCATTAGAGTGTTCTATGAATGAAAAAAGATAATTTTTCGCAGCTTGGCATTGCAGAAGATAACTTTAATTTTTAGTAAATGATCACACAAATCACAACTTTTCATATTTTTTACAAAATAATATTGTTTTATCGAAAAGTACCAAAAAAGTTCAATCAGATAATTTGCATTAAACGAAAAATAAAAAATTTATAGAAAAGTATTTTCACGAATCTGTTTTTAAATACAAGAGTACTTGTCTAATATAAATAAAAATTGTAAAATTTATGATACATTTTTATCATTTTGTACAAATGATTGAACACTTAGTGTCTATTCTGAAAGAATGTATTTGTAAAATTTTTAAAATTAGTCAAAGTTATAGTAATCTATTTTACTGTAAAATATTTTTTATATGAAAACGGTGGTGCACAGTGATTTCAATAATACATTGTTTAATTGGCCAATTTTATTACTCGTACAGTGAATTTGAAGCTGCATTATTTGGAGCAGATATGTTTGCTAATTATGCAATATCTGATGGCATAATTAAACGCGGTACATATGAAGAAATTGTCTTGCCAGTTATTTCGAATGTACATATTATATACATGCGGAGAATAAAATGTGTATATAAAGACAATATTTTATATACTTTAAAAAAATGTCTGTAGAAAGTAGGTATATTTTAAGCGTATAAATGTAATCTAGAGTCGTATTTAATTTTCAAAGTACAACATAAATATAATTTTAGTAGACAATTCGACATGTATGGTGCAATTTTAAGATTGCACCTTGCAAGTTTCACTTGATAAATTAATTTCATCACATAACTGTATTAACGTTAAGTTTTTTTAAGTGAATACAACTAACATTATAGCAATATGCATTATACTATTAATACTTGTGAATTATAGTAGGAAAATGATTAAACGAATTTCAATAGAAGAAGTTTTCGCTAAACACCTTTTATTTATATGCTAAACCATTTATTGGCAGTCTACTGCAGACTAACGTCTCTGCTAACGTGTACATAGAGTTCTATGACGAGCTAGCGTATCATAGCCGAAAAGTCGATGCGAAGCTAGACGAAATTCTCGCGTGGAATCGATGAGAAAACCGTTTGGCCTTGGCCAGATAAAGATACACAGGTACACAACATAGAAGAAAAAGCCACATGTGCGATCATAATCGGTCTTGGCACGCAAAAAAGCATTGTATACCGTATACATTATAGTTCGTCGGTGAGAGAGGCGACGACCGGCGTCGGTAACCTTGGCACTTAAACTTTGTAAGAGCGAGCGAACGAATCCATAATGCAGTCGTCGTCGATCAAAGAACTCGACGATCGCTTCCGTCGCGCGCTTTTTTTTAGAATTACATGCGTAAATCGCAGCTGCTACTACACTATTGTTGCGAATTTTCTTAGAGCTAGCGATAGAGTTTTTTTCTTTGACAATGTTTTGATTTTCTAAGAATACAGCAGTCGATTGTGTGGCGCTCAATTATTGTTAATACAATGAAGCTTTGATTATACTAGCCGTGTGCGTCCGAGTGCGCACATGATGTACGGAAAACTACGCGAAAGTTACAATCGAATGTAGGCATATTCGAACTTGTATATGTAAATCTGCGCGGTGCGTCGCTATAATGACGTGCCCACAGGTGCGCATCGTTCCTGCTAGTTCAACTCGGCCTAATGAATTTTGTTGCGGGTCAAAAATAACACGCTTGACTCAATAATATAACGCAGTGCACTCAATTCCGTCAACCGATCGATCGACCTATAACTTTTTAACAGCTAATATACACGCTGAATGTTCTTGTCTTGCCATACACATGTATTTCTACTTGCCATCTAAGTAAACTCATAGTCATCTCCGATTTACGTCACAGGCATAGCTGAACAGATTTCTTAAACCACTTATCTCGTGTGATCGGAATATAATTTGTTCTCTCTTGAGAAGATATTCCAATTTTGTCCTAAGTTCGCTTGCCGTTGTTGCCCCTCACCGTATATATATGTGATAAGTTACGAAATGAAAGTAGGCGGCTCACGTTTGGCGTAATCGAAAAACTAAAGCATAAGTGTCATGCACGTGATTCATTGTTACGAATTGGTTTTCGACGTATGCGATACGATGATCTACGCTTTTCGCTAGATTATACACTGATCATCGTAGATAACAAGTGTATGTATAGACATACCGAGTAGCTGCGATTTTTCGTGCGGCGCGAGGAAACGATTAATAAGTATAAACAAATAAAAGCAAAGGTTTATTCGCGTCAAGATTGTAGCGAGCGCTCTTTTCGATAAATATTATAGATAAATGAAGCGACACGGCGCCGAGACAGCGATTTTGTTTGTTTCTATAGTCATTGAACGCGTACAATTGTATACATAGTGTACTTTCTAGAATGAAGTCTTATTGAAAAGTGATGGGAATAACAGAAAACGAGAGCTTTTGATAAACAATTTGAAAATATGTTCTTTCACCTCCGCTATACGTTCTATACATAGGCACGATGTATGCATCAGCTCATTGCTCCAGGGCTGTGCTTGTGTATACCTATACGTATATGTGCGCATACATACTCGTGTATAGATTATTCGATTAAGTATTTATTTGTCCTTGAGCGTGTGTTTAAACTAAGTTTTAACGTAAAGTGCTTTTACAATTTTTTTTTTTTTTTTGAATCGCGAATAGGAAGTTATTGCGGTGACGGTGGATGAAATACACTACACTAAAAGAAAAAAATACAACGAGACGACGTCACAACTAGAAGTAGACATAAGAAATGTCGAGTGTAAGCTTGCAAAAGCTACCGCAACGCACCTCCGCGAAATCGGCGAACGTCGAGTCACTGACCAAATTCTGCGCGCAAAAACGTCTTGGTATGCGATAGCGATATATAAGACTCGTGTGATACGTTATCGAACTCTACGTGACTATCTGTATCAAAGATGGAAGAGAACGCGCGACGTCATCGGTCATCTCCGCGCAAGCCTGGAAACTGCTGACTTTCCTTAAAGAAAATTAAGTATCTATACTGTATAATGTTGTCGTAGACTTTAGATAAATACATCGCGATTGGGCTTGCAATATTTGTGTTTATATATACCTATATACGTGTAAAATATTTACGTGTTTTGCACGCAGCTTTACGTGGCTATATCAGTCGGGTCAATCGATGCGGCGGCCGATTGTAGTATACGTGTCGATCCTTGCCGCGCGTGTAAATCAAGCTTTTTATTATATATTTGACTACTTGATTGCGCCTACGTAGACACTCTAATCTATCTACCTGTGTCGTATGTGTAATTATGTGTTCAAAATAATTGTTTTATTAGTGTTTTCAAAGCTGTCGATATTGATAGCTGACTCCATAGGTGGATGGCATTTTTCGGTATGAATATTCGAATGGATCGATATAGTACGCGTTTATTGACAACGATAAACTATGTTCTCTATGGGTACTAATGACGAATGATCACTTCGCTGTACAGCAGGATCATTAATAATTTGGTTATCAGCCTCCAATTGATGATGGCAACACCGGAAGCGTCTTTTTTACTTTTATACAATTACAACACTATAATGATTAAACATAAAAAATATTGATCTACTAAAAGTGGTTCCTAAAAAAGGACTGAGTAATGTTAAGCGTCCGACACCCCGTTCATGTTTATAATCGCGGATTACTCAATAACTGTCAAACGAACGTCAAGATTTACGTGACCGATTGTCAAAGAATGTAGTGCAACATGTGCTTGCGATAAAATTAAAGTCTTATATGGGTGATTTTGCCGTAACTGGCTCAAAATGGGCACACAAATGTTCTATACTAAAATCGACTATTTTTAACTTGCCGGACGGTTATTCTAACTGGAATTACATACAAAACAAGTCCCTAAAGCTAAACCACAACATATTACTTTTATAAAAAGTTATGTGAAGAATCCATATTTGAATAGGTTACGGAACTGACATTTTTGTAATTCGCACTACTAAAACTCCAGTAAATTTTAATTTAACTTGGTAAAAAAAAAATTAAATCGTCTAAGATATACATATCTATCTATTTATCTATATGTATATGTAGATTCACTCAATATTTGACAGCCTGTTCGTTTATTCACAAAGATCGCAATATCGTTAAATGACGAATTATTTAAAAAAAATTAGACTCTTATTAGACGTTTCCTTGTAACTGGAGCCATTTAAATACTAAAAAAGCAATGATTAGGACATTATTAATGTATTAATGATATACTTACTGTATTATGTGTTACGGAACTGACGGTTACGGAATTGACATTTAGGCGTTTATCAGCTCGCATAGCCTAGCGTAATTATTATAAACAATTCTTTGCACATATATTCGAAAATACTGACTATTTACTCGAGAAAAACGCCCTATATGTTTAAATACATTGTTGCTAAGTAGTAGTTTACTAGCGTTACGGAACTGACAGGTTGTGCTTTTTTTTCGAAATTTCTGATAAAAAATCAGCTCTCACATCCACAATTTTGAATTTTGGAACCATATATGCAGCATGCTACGGTTGGATTTTAAATAGTAGTATATAGTTTGAAATTCTACCGATAGGCGGCGCTACACTAGAACGCTTTTAATAACATAAGGTAATGTAGAGAGTACCTTTTTAATGCAAAAACGGGCGTCAAAGAGTAAGCGCCCAGCTTTAATATTAAATAATTAATTTTAATCCCAAAACCATGAAAAATATATTGTAATAGGTCTATAGTTCATACTATATATGATGGAATTTTTTTTACATGTCGTACTTTTATCTGCATCGACCTTTTAGATTGAAATCCGTGTTGGAGACAGGTTACGGAACTGACATTTGAGGCCTATTATATTGCGTAGTTTTAAATATAAGTCTGCATACTTGGTTTTAACTATTGGTAAATATAGTTAGTTATGCCAGACATACATAAAACCGCTTGTGCGATTTTTTTTCAAATGTGTAAACGCCTGGGAAGCAGGCGCGCAGAATGAGCCCCATATATGAGATCAGTATATACACACTACATTCGCGGCCGCTATATGTCAGGGTATTAAAACAGAACAAAATTATATAAGTTTCAATAGAGATCCTATATATCTGACAAGCGCACGCTCTGCCAATAATGCTCGCAATAATGTCTACAACAATAGGAGCATTTTTTACAACGAGACTGCTCTTGTCTGTTTGCATTTTCGATTCGCATATATTTTTAGATTCCTCGTGAGCTCTCTATAATAACTCGGCAAGTCGAAGCGCGCGTGGATCAATTTTCAGTAGTAGTGCGACGTCGGTGTAATTTGTTAAAGTATATAACGCTGATGCGGACACCGGATATACACAACGATGTTATAATCGTCAGTCACGCGAAAACGACTCAATTCACTACAATATTATGCAAACGTTTACTTTTCCTTGCTTAAATTAATACCAAGTTTCTTAATAATCATGAATCGTTTATCTTCTCTTCCGGGTGCATAGCGATACTAATTTACATCGGTCTTTTATATCCTCATTTAAGGACGTGGCAGAGACATTGCGTTTTTATATACTACTTAGTTTTTAATGGCCTTTTTCGAAGCAATCTCTGGAAGACGGCGCGAAGAAATTGATGATATTTCTATTTTTGGTACTGTCAGCATGACAGTGCGCTCCAGTAGTCTTACAGTATTCGTCTGCATCTATACTCAAACACCACGATTTCGCAATAAGTTTTAAAAGAAAAAAGTATAAGATGATTAAACTCCAAGCATAATAATCAATTATGCAATACCCGATAGGTGCAATCTATTGTACTCGTTTGTACATACATACAAGGTATTTATGAACGAAAAAAGAAAAGAACTCGCGCTTTACGACAATTTAACAGTTTTTTAATCAGCCTCCCGCAAAAGACGAAAATATCACGACCGGAAGATTATACCAACAGGTACAACTCACACGAATTGCCTGAAAAAACGCAACAATACATCAATAACGTTCTCTGTACGTGCGACGTAGCTAGGTATACATAAGTATAGGATCTCTTTCAAAATCGAGCACCAACACAGCTGACAATTCCGCGAACGAATTATTATACAACGTTCTTCGAGAGAATAAGTCACGTGAAATTGTCTCACACTCACTTTTAAATTTAAAAGAACAGACGAGTTTTATATGCGGCGCGGGACTACTCATCAATCACCGGGAATTCCCGAATTTACACAGATTCTAAGTAGTAACAGTCGGCTCCGAAAAGACACGCAAGTGTACTATTTATCAAAACAAAAACAAACGTTGCAGCTCCGAAAAAAAGCCAACGGCGTTGGCAGCAGCAGACCACAAAATACCCACTCGTGAGTGGACGATCTCTCTTTTCCTGGTACGAAGCACAGGCACAATAGGCTAATACTATACTATATAGCTATAACTTGTTATGCACCGCACCGTCGTGTGTGTCGTGCACGTTATACGAACCACGTGGTCGCGAAAAGACCGACCGCACGTCCCCTCTCCTCTTTCGCGCGTGCGCGGATCCTAACCTCTCTCCTCATCGCGGAATAATCTTTTTCGTTATCTCTCTCTCTCTCTCTCTCTCTCTCTCTCGCTCGCGCTTTATCAAGTATCTATCTCTTTTCGGCTGCGCGCGCCAACTATTACGTCGCAGTGGCGGCGAATCGCGGAGCGGACTCTCCTCGCTCCTCGCACTGCTCTCTCAGTCTCTCGCTCTCCTCGTCGCGGGTAGCGCGCGACACGACGTCACGACGATACCGCACCGTCGGGGAACAGATCGAGGAGTAGTTACTACAGTAGTGCAAGTCGCGGGGAGAGGAGAAAGTGAGCGAACGGGAGTGCAGTAAAGCAGCGCATTTCATTTCACGAACGAGACGAACCTGTTTTTTTTCCTTCAGCGAGCAAGTGCACCTGCGGGAGGTCCGTGTGCAGTCGCGCCACGAGGAGCGCGCAGCTGGACGGAGATAACATCGTGTAGGCCAGCCAGTGAGTGTCCCTGTGTGTGTGTGTTTGTATGTGTGCGTGTGTGTGTGTGTGTGTGTGTGTGTGTGTGTGTGTGTGTGTGTGTGTGTGTGTGGGTGCGACTGTGCCGGTGCCGGGAATTATTCGCAACGCAACTTTCACGGTATCTTCTCAGTTCTCACATGCTCTGCGGATTCTTGGACACTACTACTACTTACCACTCGTTTTCTCGTACGTGATTAAGATTTTCTTCTCTGCTCTGAGTACTGTAAGTACTTCGTTACGACATAGAAGTACTAGTTTGCGCAAACCGACTCCGGTTCTGAATGGCCGCTTTTTCGACGTCGGCTCGGTCTGCTGCCTCAATGGATGGCAATTTCGATCTATTCTGCAGAGACTGTCTTAAAATCAGTGTGCCTATTCTCGCGTTTTGGAGTTGTATGGCTTTTAATGTGCGAATTAATGTTTCCAGGTACTGAGCTCAAGAGGCTGTAAATCTGGAGTCTGAGGAGCTGCACCGCTTAGGATGAATGCAGATGACTATGAAAGCCTGCCGACCCAGTCGGTGGGTGTACACATGATGGCTGGAGCCTGTGCCGGAGTTATGGAGCACTGCGTCATGTACTCAGTTGACAGCGTTAAGGTAAAGAGCCAGTGAGGACATTACTATCGAGCTGCTGCTCACTCAATTGAACTGGGGTTTAAAAATAAACGTTATCTAATAGCCAGAGCTATAAATTTTCTTCTGATTCAACAATTTGGTTGATATTTCTTTCGCAACTGATGGGAATCTAGATTGGAAATCATAATTTATACCAGCTTTTTCAGCTTCTCTGGAAATGAAGGCACATGTGATAAGTGTCATTCATCTTGCTTGTCAATGCTTTGATAGCTGTACTTCAGAGCTGCAGCTATACAATGTACCATGTTCTTAATTGAAGTCAATTGCAGGAATAGCACACAGGATATTTTTCTAGGAGATTCTTAGAAAATGTAATATTTTCAGCCATTGGGTATTATTTTGTAAGCTTCACGTGTGACTATGCTATATAGTCATCCTTAAATAGAAGCATAAAACAGTTGCATGAATTTGTCATGATCTCAGAGATTACAGGGAATTAAATTTATGCCCCATTCATCAAAGTAAAGCAATTTTCCTGCTAGCCTTCTCAGAATACAATGACATAATTGAGATTCGTTTTTCTGATCTTTGATATTGAAATGAGGGGAATTTTTTATAGATTTATGTGTCAAGTTTTTATCACAATTGCCAGAGTTGTCATGACTTAAAATTCAATTTCATGTTAGTACCTAGTTCATAAACCAAGATTTGAGGTTAGATTTGCAAAACTCTTACATCCAGGCTTCTGCCTTATGAACAACTGGGTCAAAAGGCAAAATCTATTTCTGCTGAAAATGCATTTTGTTAATTTAGAAAGCAAAATAAAACATTGTTTTTTCTGACTTTAAAAAAAAGACTGTTGTCATAGCTCATAATAATCAGCTACTCTAAATTGTGATTATGCATTATGCAAGCATGATTGTTAAGTATACATGTGAAAGTAGCACTTTGCTACACAATCCAAAAATTGTCAATCATTGTTTCACATAATATGATAAAGCAACAATGCTAAATTTCTATTCATAAAATTCTTTTTTTCCCTTGGTTCCATATTTTTCTTTCAATTTTAGATAAGTTGTAATCTGCTAGACAAACATGATTCCTTCCAACCACTCTTAAAAAAAGCAAGAATCTCAGTTTCTTCTTTGTATTTGAATGGCTTGTAAATCTTGCCTGTTGTTCAAGTATATAGTAACAATCTAAAAATTTGAATGTGTGAGTTATCGAAGCATGTGCTCTGACAAGAAGTATTATGTAATAGGTCGGTCTCGGTGCAATAGCAGGTTCTATTTCTGAATCTTTGCTGACCACAATCTGAACTAATACTAGCTAAAGAATTGTAATAGTTCATAAACATTTATTTCGTTGAAAAAGAAAATTAATTACAATTAAAACCATTTTTCTATATCAAAATTTCTTCAAATTTATCATGAAAAAACATAAGTACTATCAAGGTGATTTCTACTTTGTGTAAAAACTTGTTTAGATAAGTTATTGCAGTAAATAAAAAAAATACTTTTATTTAGGATTATACATGCAGTTTATTTTTTATATTATTGGAATTAAATCATTTTAATTGGATTGAGGCCAAATAACTTTAAATTTTAATTCTTTTTATATGCAAAAGTTCAATAAATAAAGAAATAAAAGTCTTGAAATTACAAATGAAAACAACTTTGAATTATTAGTCTAAGAAAGAAATACTAATTTCTCAATCAATGAATAATTGAGTTATAGCAATATTATAAGGGATACGAATTGAGTAATATAACTGTAACACTTCAGTCAGCATAATTAATTAAATGCAGAACTCATCAACTTAATAACCTTTTGTGGTAATGACAGTCAAATGTGTGCAGAAATGCAGGGTTAATGTCACACTCTTTTTTTCATTGATTATATAACTTTTTGTAGTTAAATGCAAATTTTTTACCTTTTGATATTGAATAAGATGCAATAGGTTCTTTAATAATAAAATCATTTTAGTTCATCATAAGCATCATTTCTGAGGTTGGATCTTTGAAAGATAATTAAGAAAAAACTTGTACTTTGAAATTTTTTTAAGTGCAAACAGTAAAGAAGAATAGGTATAGTATAAGAATGTTTTACTGTGCACTAGAGATTTTATAAATAAGATTTTTTTGAAAAGGTTAATGCTTATTATTATTTTTACTAAGATATTAAAAATGTTGGTTAATATCTTGAATCAAAAATATTAATTTTATAAATCTGCTATTTGTCACTGAACTTTTAATTAACTTTTAATTTTGTATTTGTATATAATATATATTTATTCTCGGATATCAGTAAATTTAATCATTCAAAATCTTTTTATTGCAGACGAGAAGACAAATGCTTACACCTGGACCAGGAGGAGGTGGAGGAATATTAACAGAACTTAGTAACATGATAAGGCAAGAAGGTGTATTCAGACCTTTCAGAGGTATCAGTGCAATGGTTGTTGGAGCTGGTCCAGCTCATGCACTGTACTTTTCGTGTTATGAATATCTCAAAGAAAAAATGCTGAGTTCAACCGTATTTTCACATAATCATCACCTTGTATATGCTTATGCAGGAGTCGTATCAACAGTCCTTCATGATGGTGTGATGAACCCAGCTGAAGGTACATACTTTTAGCTTGTTTTTATTAATGGTACAGGATAAGTGGCTTTGTTTGTAAATGAACAAATTGTTTCTGCAAATAGCATCAATATATTTGTAATATCTTATTACCAATATCTGTTTAATTTTTGCATAATCCAGAATTTTATAAAATTATAAAATTAATAACTAATAATTATCGAATGCATTTAATTTACAATGTTCTATCGACATACAAATAATTAGAAGTTTGGTACTTTATTAATGTAAGATTAGTGCTAAAAAAGCATTCATTTACAAAGTCATTGAATTATTAATATCATCATTTTTTTTAAACCTATAATAATGACTGTTTAAACTCTGTGTTTCTTCAGTGGTTAAACAGCGTATGCAAATGACCAATTCACCATACAGGACTGTGCTTAGCTGTATTCGGCATATATACGCGACAGAAGGCATAACTGCGTTTTACAGAAGTTACCGAACGACACTGCTGATGAACGTGCCTTTCCAGAGTATTCACTTTGTAACTTATGAATTCACACAGTCAATCACAAATCCACACCGCACCTATGATCCAACGGCACACGTAGTTTCTGGTACGTGATGAATAATAAGTTTATTTGAATCCAATAAATCATTTATACATTAATTCTCGTATTTAAAACAAAATTGTACCGTTAAAGGTGGGATGGCGGGTGCAGTAGCGGCAACGGTTTCGATGCCGCTCGACGTTTGCAAAACGTTACTGAACACACAGACTGGTGAAGTTCGCGCAACCGGCATGGTGCACGCCCTTCAATTGGTTTACAGGTATTGGGGATTTGCTGGCTACTTCCGCGGCCTAAGTGCTCGAATCGTTTATCAAATGCCAGCAACTGCAATTTGTTGGACAACGTAAGTTAATTTTTATTCTAAAATGTTTTCATGGTTTTTCCTTATCTCTTGTTCAAGTATTATCTTGATTTATTTTATTCTCTTAAAAAAAATTATGTAATGAAATTTAATTTAGTAGTATTTGCCAAATTATTACTTCGTGTAAATGATTAAATTCGAACTTAATGAAATTTTCATTAAGATTCATTCTATCAGTATCATTAATCTTCTTAATTAATATTGTAAAATCATGAATGTAGTTGATGTTGGCATTAAATAGAATGGTGACACTTTTCCAGAACTTGTCATTGTATAAATATTATCTTTCTACTTGCAATCTCTTATCAGATATGTGATAACTACTTATCACATTTTGATACATCTTATCTTTAATTATACTATTCGATGTTATCGTTTAAGAACTTGATAATTGACTCAAATAAGAATCTGTTAACTTTTCAATATCACCAACTTAAAAAGAAAGTTTGAATTACATACCACTACAAAATTATTAATTATTCAGCTATTATATATTTATTATTATATGACTTAAAAAATTCTTGATTAAAATTAAATGTAATAACGTATTTTTTTTATTACTTTTTTGTGGCCAAGTAGATTATGATTGAATTAAGCAATCTTTTGATTTTATTCAGCTAGGTTAATCTGATGGTTTCAATTTTTATTTCTCTGATTTTAGGTATGAACTTTTTAAATACCTACTAAGGGACAACCCAAAAATAGCAGTAGAAGCCATAGATGACGAGCCATGCGGAGTCATGCAGAATCAGCGGAATATCGCTAGCAATGCCAGTAATATTAGTAATAATGCTGGCAGTGGTAGCTTTCAAGGAGCAGGTCTCTACTTTAACAACAAACCCTCAACACCTGTCTTATTCGATGTGACAAGAAGTTAAAACAACGATGTCATCGACGTGCGTGTACATATAATGATCGCCTCTCGAGTGCTGCTATTATATTATTCGATTCAACTCAACCCACAGATAAGCTAGAACGAGCAAGAGCGAAAGGTACTGTTCTCCGTATCTAATTAAACAAAAAAAGAGAGAGATGAAAGATTTAAAGAAATAATAAACGCGTGAAGTCTTGGAGTGTAATTTTTCTTTTTGATGCATAAAGACTCTTTGATTTATAGATTTCGATACTCAATGACTCTGTATGTTTTCTTTTTTTTTTTTTAACAAAAAATATTCCTGCATAAGATAATTGTTTGAAAAAGAAAATATTGGACTGTAATTTTTGAAATAGCGGAATACGTAATGTTTAAGGATTGTTTGTTACGAAATTAGCACAGTATAAAATAGGAGCGCGAACGAATATTTGTTATGTAGTACCGAAATAATAATTGACGCGACTCGCCAAATGCGCGAACGATTTTAACATCAGCCGGAATTGAATTCAGAAATAAATTTTTTGTTTTACGCTGTGACACGCTGAGATTGTTAGGCTGGTTATTGCCAACAGTGTTTAAACTAACACTAAAAAAATATTTATTAAATTTATTAAAAAAAGAAAAAGTATAACATTGATAAACAAAATTATTTCTAGATGCTTTTTAGAACTAAAAAAATATATGGGCTCAATAAAATAAAATAAAAATTATTAATAGCCTATATTTGGACTAGAAAGTACTACAATATCAAAACCAAAATGATAATTGTTATTAAATTTTATCCGGTGTAAATTGCTTTGTAAATGCGAAGACTTGTTTTAAAGTCGTCTACAACACTTATAATGTAGGCTCAAGATAAAACAAAGCTACATTGTACAGTTATGAAATGGTAACAATAATTAGAACGTAAATTGCGGAACTAGTAAATGTTATACTTAAATATGAAAAAATTCATTGTTTTTAAGTAAAAATGAAGGCTTTCATTTCGATTAGTTGATCAGGACACTTTTTATCTGTATACAAAATTAAAGTCGATTGATATTACAAATTCTGTATAAATCTTGAGGTTGTTTTTACAGTATTTTGCAAAATATTTATTGGATTCGAAAAAATTACTCGTGATTCGGCAAATGTCGGAGCTTGACGGCTTAACGCATACTGATCGAAATTGCTTTACTGTATTCTAAAAAGTATATGATTTATAAAATATATAATAACCGATCGCGAAATACAGTTTACGAAAATGCCTCTTCCTACACAATCTATGTTTTTTAGTATATAGTAGAGCGGATTAAAAATTACCGTACACATACGCACTTATATACGTACTATATATATTTATAAAAAAATACCATACTCTTCTTATTAAAATAGATCGCGTTGAGTTTAGTTGATTTACAGCTCAAGGGTATTTAAGGTGCTCTTGATAATCTCATTTGGATTCTTCGTTTTCTGTCTGTTAAACAAAAAAAAAAAACAAAAAAAAAAAAAAAAAACGAAAGAATATATTACAAACGAGATATTAGAGCCGACTTCGACAAACTATAATGATAGAAGCCAATCCATGTAAGAACTCTGTAAAATAAGTTTAAGCCAGTTTAAGTTCGACAGTGGGACGCATGCCAGAACGTCATTAATTTGAGGAAGTTTAAGCGCATATTTTAGAACTTTTGTTACAAAGAAAAATGTTATATGCTACGTTAAAGTCATTTTAAACTTGTTAAATTTTTTTACTAGTAATGAGTGTCTTTTCTTACTGAAAATATAGATATATTTAAATTGCATAAAATCAGATCAGAATTGTTGCAAATTATTCTTTTTCCGTTCTTGGCACTATATCTCTTATACGAATGCTGAAAAGGAAAAAATAGTTGATTAAAAAACTTAAAAAATCTATTATTTTTGTAAAACGAAAGAAAGTTAGTTTTAACATAAAATATCGTGTAAAAGTATTTAAAGGCACTTCGCACTAGAGTTCTTATATAGCTCTACATCGACATTTTTTTTGTAATATGCATCGACTTATAACGTTATATATTTCACTGTATTCCACAGTATTGCTTCCTATGGCTGTGATTACTGAGTCAAACACATATGATGTTGACTTTAAGAGGGAGTAATATCATGTGAAAACTCTTTCGTTCACGCCATAAACACTTTGAACGTCTTTAGTCTCCATTTCGATTCGATCATGTGAAAAATGCTGGCCATTCCCCTTTTGTCAAGGTTGATAATACATTGCTGAAGATATGATAGAAATTTATTATAATGATAGAAATTTATTTATACCCCTTCCAGGCATTCTGCAAAATATTATAAATGACTTTACATAACCATCAGTAAACATACCAACATTTTTATGAATAAATTAAACAATTAAAACAATATCAAAAAACGAATAAATGTATTAGTTAGTGTCTTAAAAATGTTTGTTTAAAAGAATCTAAAGCTACTTTTTTTCAAGTAATAGAATGCATGTGGTTATCTTATGTGTTACTTTTTGTCTTGGAAGATACAGATTTTGGCAACGTTGATACTTGCCTTACGTCTAGGGATCCTTGAGCTAGCAACTTACTTATAAATCAAAAGAAAAAAGATGAAACCACGAAAGTCTAATATGTATGTATGTACATATAAGATTCATGCTCCCACTAAATTACTATTGTCTTATTATTACAATATGTATTAAAGTCACGCTGAGCAAAAAAAATAACGTAGCGCAACCTATGAAATGTAAGAATAATGTAAATAAAATAGTCGTACAAAGTACAAAAAATTACAACTTAATTGTGTAGATTTACTGATTTATTGCTGAAACATCCTCTTAACTATCATCCTATTTGCTTTTCTCAGATATATTTTTAATAAAACTTTGTGTATATTAACAACGTTCTTCAATCTTAACATAAATCAAATAATAACATAAAAATTATTGTTGTAATCTGACTTTTATTATTAAGATTAAAAAGGATATCATATATTTTCTAGTTATAATATTTTACAGTTATGATAAATTTACAAGGCTTTCTTTAACGGAAATTTTTTCAAAGATGTACATTTTTTAAAAATTAGTGTATAAAAATATTTTATGTAGTAATGTGCTTACATTTTATTATTTACAGTTGAAATTACATTTTTTCACCATCTGTAATGTTGTATTTTGGACTTTGCAGTTTTAACCAAGCAATGTAAAATTCTATTTTTAGTACTATTAATGCCAGGCTCTTTTTAGTGACTGCTGTAGGTCCTAAATCAATCTTAGATTGAAATTTGTTTTTAAATTCGCGAACTGTAGATTTTGATTTATCAGCTGAAATTTCTTTTTTCGCGCCAGAAATTAGCTGATGAAGGTCTGATAATGCAGCAAGCAGATAGAAAGATCTATCATCTTCTTCTGGGCCATTTAAAATAGCATCACCAGCTTCTTTTGTCGCCAAGACAGTATCTTGATCACCAGATAGTTCTTGATTCTAGAAATAAGTTGGGAATGAATCTCGTTTTCCAAAATCTTAATATATAAAAAATATAAAGGGATGGTCTTACATTTGTAATTTCAAGTAATACATTTTCAATTGCAGATAAACTGTCTTGATATACTCTATTTATTCTCATAGTATCACAGGTACGTAAAAAAACATAAACTGCATCTAATGGGGTGGAATGATGCTCATTATTGAAGTGTAAAGCAGTATAAGCATATGCATACACTGCATTAATAATGTTAAACCTAATAAATGGAGAAGCTTTCTAAAAAGTAAAAAAAATTTCCAAATTGAATGAACCAGTCATTAGTATTAGTATTAGTAGAAAATATTGAAATGACTTACAGAAGTGGACTTTAATGCTGGGACACACAAAATTTTTGGACAATCAGTTTTATAAGCTTTCTGACATTCAGATTTTTCACTTAAATCTTCTACAAGTTTTTTCTCAGCTGTATAAGTCCACCATGGTTTCCACAAAGGTAATAACTTTTTAGCTTCTCCACTCTTGACCAATGCTTCGAACTCTTGTCTCTCACTTGGAGTAAGAGCAGACCACAGTTGATCAGTATCATCCAAATCAATGTTCTCTATGCGTTTACCTAAAGGTTCAACCTGTGAATGATTCATAATATAAATAAAATTCATTTATTATAAAATTGTATATGCAACAACATAGAACTTACGTCATCATCATCAGAGTCAAGTTGAACTTCCTCATCAAATTCTTCAATTTCATCTTCGTTATCCAAAATATGTCTCAATATATCATCATCGCTCTCTTCATTATCGTGCAGCCTTTGGAGCATCTCCAAGGTCTTTTGTTTCATTTGAGGGTCGCATTGTTGAGTTTTCAACATTTCATCAACACATTGTTTGTAAAAGTTTTCTGAACAGTCCAAATGAGCTGGAGATTTATAACAATCAGCTGAGCAGTATTCTATGTTACATTTTGGACAAACATAGCGACGTGGTTTTTCGTTGCATCTATAATAAATTAATGACATGTTCATCAGTCACCTGTTATACAGATTTTTGCGGTAAAAAATGGTAAAAGAATATTGCTGTTATGAAGTATAAACAACGTCTCTCAAAAGTAATCATCGATTTTATTCTTACAATTTACAAAGCAGATTGTCTTCCTTGTCCTCCATCTTCAGCTGTCAATTTCAATATAAACTTTTTAAGACTTTGGTAATCTTGTCTAACGTAATTGTTGCATTCGGAAAAAATAAACAAGAAACGTAACCTCTAACTTCTACATCATCAATTAACAGTTTCCTCCGCCGCTATCAGGACTGCAGCGTCCTCTTTAATTACCGACTTTCCGTTTGCGCGGTAAATTCGAAAATCGCGAAGTTATAGAACGCTATAAAGTATGATATATAGGGGTAAGATGAAAGAAAACAAATTTTGTATAACACACATTTAAAAAGACAATTGAAAATGGCGTATGTGATTCAAAATTGACGATAAATTAATTACTGTAGAAGATAGGCAAAACTTGTGTAAAATCAAAATTTAACAATGTCAAAATTGCGCGGAGGAGTTTGCGACGCACGTTGCCAGCAGTTTCACCGAGAAATTGCAAAAAAAGAGGAACGACTCAAGAATCTTTGGTTCATCAAAAACAAGCAGCGCCTCTACGAGAATTTAGAAGTAAAAAATTTTTCGCAGAATGCCGTCATCAGCAAGGAAGCACAGCAGCAGCAGCAGCAGCAGAAGAAGAAGAAAAAGATCGTCGACCCGAGGATCGATTCTAAAGACATTACTGTACTGATATTGCTCGTATACGTAATAGCAGCTGACAAGAATCCCAAAATGATCACGTGATAAAAATTACAGGTTAAGCAGCAAATAACACTTCCGTCGTGGAGACCTGCGTCGAAGACTGCGGATGTGGATTTGATGCGACCTGTTAAACCAGCTGTTAGAAATATTTTGTACGTTCCTAAAGACGAGAGCTTCGCTGCGAAAAAGAAGTACTTGAAGGAAAGGCAAGCTTCGCTCAATACTTATATCTTATTTAATTGTTTATGATTGTTGCGGATTATAATTCTCTACGGGACATGTGTTGTGCATATTGCAGATACAAAGAGAAGCCAGAGGACAGATACTATTACCCCTATTGCTCAAGCTGGATGTTCGGTTGGCGGCTCAAAGATTATTCGTCGATTCCGATTTCCGAACACGGGGTTCGCTCTGTCATTCAGTCGTCGTTTTACCGGCGCAACGCATCCAGTATCCAACGTGATCCGGACTGGTACAGGATGTGTCAGACTGGGGATCCTAAGAATTTCAATGAGTTATTGACGTACTGAATATGGTGATTCCAGTCAGATGACTATATTCTAGTTTTTTTTTTCGATTTTTTGACAAGATGCATGTGTATTTCTTTTTATGGTATATTAATGAATTTTTGGCGGTTTATTAAAATGAATAATTGTTATCATGCGAAACAATAGTACTAAAGGCAAAACAATGAGTAAAATTATTCTTGCAATGCGAAAAATCACAATTAAAATAATTCGATATTGTATATTTTTCGTGTTGGGTTTCGTTGACTTTCAATATGCATAGCTGATGAAATCGATATTATTGTCATCAAACACTCGCTTAATAAAATGGTGAATTATTTTTTTGCGTAACTTGCACAGCACAGGCTTATTTGAAAATGTTCTATATAGTAGAATCACTTTTGCTTCCCAATTTTTCCACACTCTTATATAAAACTTGGAAGTACCCTAATGGAAATAATTTGCTGTGCCACATCATGCCGAAACTGTGCCAAATCGTGCCATACTGTGCCATACTCTGTCACAGAGCTTGAATTGAAGCTTAATTCCATCATCATACCCAGGCGGAAATTTATTTACCTAAAAAAACTAATAAAAGCCAATAACTTTTATGATCAGTTTATAATATGTAGATTTTGCACTCTAAAAATGTTTCGTAATAATTTATAGATTTTATTAACTTTTTTAAATTTTTATTAAATTTTGGATATATTCTGGCACAAAAATAAATAAACGCTTTTTTAAGGTTTTTTCTTGGAGATTATTTAACACGCTCAAAAAACTAATGAAACCTAATAAAAGCTTAAAAACATTTATAAAATTAAAAAATATATAATTAAATCTCTCAAACATTAATAAAGCGTTATAAACAGCTATTATTAGAGTCCAAATTCCACACTTTATAAATGGTTATTAAAATCTAATAAAAGCTAATAAATTTTATTAATAATTATGTGAATGAGATTATTTCCGCCTGGGTAGTGACATAACAAAATTTATTTGCAGAAATCGTGTGAGAGTGCAAACAAATTTATACATAATAGATACAATAGGTACAAACAAATAAGAAATGCAAAACCCGTTATTCGATATTTTGGACATTCGATCGCTTGTCTCCAGCCTGTAATCTATCTGCGAATACCTGCAGATGATAATAGTCCCAAAAGCAAGCTAACATCACTTGCTTTATGCTGCACTTGCCATTAATATTTTGAATATTTGGAACGTCGCACATTTAACGATATATACTAATATTCCATCCCTGCATATATATATTATTCCTTATCGACGTTCGCGAAATATCCAAAAGTTTCCTTTGTATATACAAGGCACGTAGTCACTTTTTAGTTATTCAATAATAAAAACTCACTTTACTTTGCCGCTTCCCAATACGTGTTTTCCGTTGATCACGGGCGAGAGATCACCCTGCTAAAAATAGTCTATTAAAATCCGTAAGATTGATCTCTATCGAATTGAATGGTAAGTCTTAATCGCCTTATTCGCATTAAAACTCAATTAAATTCCATTAAATTAATTAAAGTCTATTAAATTCTATAGAAAAATCTATCGATTTTAATTGCTGTTTTTTTATCTGTCCATTTTAATTGTAATTTTCCTCATTGACTCTGAATGATTGAATGGAATTTAATTGAGTTTTATTAGGAAAAACGTGATTAAGGCTTGCCATTCAATTTGATCGACTTTTATCGATTTCAATGGAATTGTTTTAGCAGGGCACTTATTCATACCGGATATATTCCGGATGAGTATTTTAGCTCTCGGGACAAAAAGATTGCAAGAGTACGCAATAGTTTATTTATAATAAGTTGCTGGATATCAACAAATAACTTTGGCAGAGCTATTATAAGGTATATTTCGCACTGATCTATACTCTTTAAAATAGACGGGTGCGATATCGTGTAGTGGTACTGACGGTCAATTTTTCCTGAATTGTATTTGCGTGGCAGTAAATTATCGCCGTTAGAAATAGTACCAGTTTCAGTGTTAGCTGCATTTTTTTATTTACTCTGTAAAAAGAAAAATATATTCATATAATAATTCAGCATATAATAATATATAATATATATAATAAAAATTTGACTTTTTTGATGATAGAACAATTTATTACGCGGAAACAGATTATATGAAATTTGTTTTTTCTGATCGTTACGATCCAAATCAATGCACCAACAATTATTACGTATGCCATAATGTGAAACAGACGTTTATTGAAATTTGATTTAACATGCAATTATTGAGTAATATATAATACTAAATTAAACGGTATGACGCTAAATACAAAGAAAACTAAAATAATGTGCACATATACAAACGTATTATAATTATTATAGAGTAAGGAAAATGTTAACGTTTGGATTCTATTTAGAATATAAAGAAAGAAGTGCGTAACGATATTACCCGCGCGAGGCGCGGTCGATTTTCCTAGTCTGTTAGAAACGGTGGTCAGATCAAGTTGTTTATATGGAGCAGAAATATGGGGTTGGGGAAGAAAAGAAGAAGTGGAAAGAGTGCAAAGTAGATATATGAAGATGGCAAGGACTCTCTCCGTGGACTCCGAGCCGAACGGACGTGTTCTCTCTACTCTTCCTTCTCCCTTACTTCTACGTTCTTCCTTCTGGGCTCTGACCGACTTGGGGCCCATGGACGGGGTCCAGGAAGCTCTACCAGGAAGCTCTGCCAAGTCAACCTTCCTCGAAGCCACCAAAAGATCTACACACCAGAATTATAATAGTGAAAGTGATAGTGCTGACTCGCTAAACATTTAAACCCGAGGACCGTTATTTCTAAACCAACCATTCCAGAGTGTGACATAGTGTAAATTCATGGACAGAAAATTATAAAAATTTAGTTTATTACGCCAAACTTAAATTTTTGTTAATTTTTGAGTAATTTTAGGTGTTAAATAATCAAGTATACTCGCCAGCCTACTTCCAAGATAAAAATAGTGATTCAACAAAAATTATAAAAAAAAATGAGTTAATTACGCCAGACTAAAAATCTTGTAAATTTTTATTAAGAAATAATATGAAAAGTTATTTGATCAACGGAATTTTGATGTTTGCATACGATCATTCGGCTACACTACGGCTCCCTTCGAAGGTGACTTCCGCAATCAAAACAAACACCTGAACTACAGTAACTCAGTGGATACATTCCCTATTGATACCACAATTAATACAGTGTTCCGCCAAAACAAAGTATTCAAATAGCATCATCAAAAGGAATTTTACTCTACTAGTCTATTCAACGAAGGAACCCAACAAACTTATAGCTTTAATAGAAAGGCACTCCAGGAACCACTCCACGCACGGATCCCGCACTTGATTTTTGCGTGCTCTCATAAGGCGGGCGGGGAAGATCCGCAAAATCCGCCTTGGGGGCCGCTATTACGTAGAGATCAACACGGGAACCCAATATAAGAAGAAACACTCACGGACACAGGGTTTCTCCCTGCTACCAATAAAACAGCAGTCGGGTCACTCGGGTCGGCGATAAGACGATAGTCAAGCCGCGGAACGTGGAATTTATTCCTCTGTTCCAACTTGACTAAATGCAAACACACCGGGATACATATGGAGAAGAGAATCAGGAAAGTACAGTTTGGAGATTGAGACAAGAAAAAGGGCAAGCAAATATTTAGTACAAATATTAAAAATGGAAGAAAACAGGTGGCCAAGGGTATGCCTGAGGGAAGAATTGAGGGGAATCTTAAATAAAAATGCGTCAAAATGGGGAAAAGAACTGGAGAAAGCAATGTGCGAAGTAGGGGACCAAGAACTGATTAGGAAAATGTACGAAAGCAAGAGTAGGAGAGACATTGAGGAGGTAGAAAGAAGGTTGGAAAAAGGAATAAAAATTAAACTATAGAGCAGGAAATTCAAAACGACTGGGGAAGAATAGACAAATCCGGGTATTGCCCCGAATATAAAAAATGGAAAAAAGATATGGACAAGGAAAAATATTGGGAAGATACAGGATCGAGTGGGTTTTTAAAAGAGCAATGGGCAAGGATGAGATGTGGGAATATAGGCAGGGAAGTAGGAAAAGGATATAGGGAAAATAAATGTAGAATATGCGAGGAAGAGGAGGAAAATTTGGGGCATGTATGGATATGCAAGGAAGCAAGGAAAGAAATAAAAGAGGAATGGGTACAGGAAGTATTAGAAAGAAACTTAACAGGAGGGGTAGAGGAAAATTTGGGAAAATTAGAAAAAATACTTAAAGGAAAGATTAATGAAAAGCTATGTATCTCAAAGCTATATACATATACAGCTTTGAGAAAATAGCAAGGGCAAAAAGAAATAAAGAAGGGGGATGGAAAGAGGGAAGAAAACGACTAGGAGATAGTAGGGAGGGGAAAAAGGGAGAATAAAAGCGTTATGTAATAATAATTTTGTAAAATAATTTGTAACGAAATGTAAAAAGAAAAATGTAAATGCGAAAATAAGAATAAGAATAAATGTAGAAAATGTAAATAGAAAAATGTATGGGCGAGCGCGGAAAGTATTAAGCAAAAATAGATTATAAGCAAACAGTTGTAAAGAAAATAATATACTATGTATTTAATTTAATTTAATATAAGAAATCTAAGTATGTAAGAGAATAATTTATTGTAAAGAGATGTATGAAGGAGAATGTAAAACGTAAAAAGATGTAATGTCTATACGACAGGAAATAAAGGAATTGTTATTATTACTAAATTAAACGGCGTCAAATATAAATATAAAATGCATACATTTTACAAATTATAAGTGCAAAAGACTTGCAGGATTGAAAAAGTTACAAAATGTTGATTCGCGCTTGGGTGCGGCTTACTACTAGGTCTTGTCTTCACTAGGTTATCAGTTCACGACTGACTTTACGCTCTTATTCTCATTTCCCATTTCCCAAGATTACATCAACTAGGTCCGATCCTCTATCGGAGATTTTAGGAAGCTCGATCGAGACTGGGGATCCTCTGGGCGGCAATAGGTTTCCTACTACTAAGCCTGGCTCCAGGCCAGTGTCCTTGAAAAGGATCCGAAGAAACCTGGTCGTGGATGGTTCGAGACAAATGCTAGGGATCGACGTATGACGCGTCGGTGGTTCACGTTTGGATGCATCTCGAACTTTAGACTAATTACACATATGTCTCGGGATGAAGACACATCGTCCTGCAAGCTCTTGCAGAGGCGGAACTGCAATAAGACCTGATGCTGTTGCTATGCAATGCTTTCGTATAGAAATCGAAGAAATTACAAAAGATTTACCTGTATATACCTAACCAGGGCTGCTTTTGAAAATTAACTATATATTGTCAGCTATATTGACATCGGATCAGCTTGATTTTGTTCGCGCCCCCGCTAAATTAACATACAATACGTGGCATTAAGGCGACAAGTTATAGAGAAAGAATAGTGGAAGCCGGTGCTTCTCGGTTCATCAAGATGTGGTACACTGCTAGAGATAATTATGGAGCTCTAATTACTATAGTGTACGTAGAAGCTGAAGCTGCATCAAGTCATATATATAGATGCGCTACTATTGACGGACGGATCCCCTTGACCTGTCACGAAAATGGACGCGTCAATTTATGGAGTCTCGATCAGCAGAGACGACCGATGGAGATTTTGGGCAGACTTGATGCTACTGATGCGTGCATAACACACGATGGGAACAATGTGTGGATAAGTGGGCAGCACAATATATTTAAATATGACAGCCGAAACCTTCGCAATTCAATTTACTCATTATCGATAAGGGGCCCAGCGGCGAGAGTCAGCTGCACTCCTGATGATGGGAGGCATGCCGTTGTCGGCATCACATGCAGACTTTCCTGATATTTTAACGTTGCGAACGGAGGGTACTGGCATAATCTCATGTAGGCAAAGAATCAAACAGCGTGGGTCGATTACGTCTATTGCTTATGAAGTAACTTTACGTAATGAAGATGCTATCGAACCTCAAAATATAATAAAAGTAAATTTTTCATGACTAATAATAATAATAATAATGGACAGCTCTTAGCACAGGTGAAAAAAAAAGAATTTTATTCAAATATTCAAATAAACGTACTAACTAAAGAATGGATGTATTCAAATAATTTATTATTATTTCAGGGGTCCACGTACCCAGGCTGTTTTAACCCGCCAAACGACAGTTGTGTGGTTCGTTACGAGAATGGCGACTTGATCATTCTCGCACATGACCTTGGACTATCAATGTACAGGATGCAGTAAACGCAGCGACGATACTCAACAGTAGGCTATAGCAACAGGAGTGAGTATATTATTTGGTTTGCCTTATCTTGATAGAGCTGTCTCTGCTTTGTGCATGCTAATCGTTGATAATTTTCTTGACGAGTACCCGACAATTGTGGCAAGAAGATTTCAATATGTCAAATTCCTTTTGAACCTCTGCATCAGCAGCAGCAGGGCTGCTATTGCTTTGGATATTTAATTTACTGCGCAATGTATTATTTAGCCAAACCAAAAAATCATTCAATAATTTTTCCAGCAAAAATTCTTCGACTCCTGGAGACTACCAAATGGCCAAACAGAAGCAAGTAGCGAGTGCAGGAAGGTTCGTTCGTTCGAGTCCAGAGTTCGCAAATCGGCTCCATATATTTCACCAACAACAGCACCAGCTCGTCGGCTTTGCTGCTTCCGGCTGCGACGAGCAGTGGTATCTTGCCTTTATAAAGGTACTTATACCTTTACTTTGAGCGCTGATGCTTTTTCGAGAAACATGCGGGTCATCTGCGGACTCGGTTTTCCGCCACCGCGCAAAATAGGGTGGTTTGTCCCTTCGAGATTTGAGTTCACAAGTCGGCTCCCTTTTCAAACGACATACCGAAAATCTGGACTTGGTTATACTTTACCGCGACGTGCAGAACGCTTCGTCCTAAAGTGTCCCGAGCTTGAAGCTTGTATAGTGATACTGATGGTCAATTCTTCCAGAATTTTATTCGCGTGGGAGCAAATTCATTTTTTACTTGCTTCGTAAAAGAAGAAATATGAATGAAGCTAGCTTTATTACAATTACAATAAGAACCAGCTTTTCTTGCTTTTTGATATAGAGACAGATTGTAGAAATTGTTTTTTTTTATTCGGTTGGCCTCAAAATTTCATAAAACTATAAACTGTAGGATATCGAAGTATGCTAGAGAACTAGGGAATGCTTGTAAGGCTGTATGTTGGCGGCCCCGAGGCCGCGCGAGCGGCGAGCGCTGCGGCGCAGCGCTCAGCTAGATTATGTCGAGCCTCCATGTCGACAACACATTGTATGTGATCTCAATAAAGTCTCTTTGTTCTTATACAACCCGTTTACTTGATACCCCCTGCCACTATATTACATAAACAAAGTATAAAATAATTTTTTTTTCTGTTTTTGACAAAAAATCTTCCTATGGGAGTTCCCATGTAAAATTAAAATAAAATTACTCATGTCTCAGGATTGAGAATAATAAAGATCTGTTAATTTTGAAGATGTTTATTATATTATTATTACCAAATTACAATCGTGCATTCATTAGAAATGATTTTAATTGTACTGTACACAATGGCAATGCTCAATGTCCAAATTCTTGCTTATTAGAACCAGTAAAAATTAGAGGCCTTAAAGATTTTGTGACAATTTTTTTTTCTCGCCGCGACTAAGCTTATATCGAAGCGACCATGTACGAAAAATCGCGATTTTTATATATTACAACATATATATCAATACAATACATAATGACTCTATACGTATATGTATTTTGTATGTACATTATACGTATATGTACAGTGTGTACACACAAAGCATTAAAAAAATTGTAACATGTTCTATAAGTAATAAGTAATCTTTCAAAACATGTGCAAAAAACCACGAGATTCTATGGAGCCGTTTTCATGGCGGCGAATATTTTCAATCAACAGTCTGCTATGCAAAGTAAATTTTTGCAATGTACGAACGTAAAACTAATTATTTCTTATAAAATGTTCAATATAATCACAGTTATACTAGTGTTCACTAGTATATTAAAAACTCGATTTCATTCTCTCCTCTTTGAATATTCGCGCTTCCAGTATGGCGGACGGTATAATTACGCGACAGGGGACGGGAAGTACAATCATCTGGACTCGGCGGCCTAAAATATTTTAATAACGTTTAACAGTAATGTTTGAGGTTTACTTAAAACAGATGCGACCTGTGATTGGCCAACGCCATTGCGGATAATCCGTGCCGGATTTTCGTTCTACCATGGGCCCGCGCCCTCAGGCTCAAGGCTCGATTACATGGGAGCAAATGACCGCGATCAATTTTCATTTGAATACTTGCAAACGTATGAACACGACGCAAAAGTTGAATTATCTCTCTGCTGTTTTACGAAAAACTTGACGCATTTTCCCGTATCAAATCTATTACCAGAAATGCGCAACAACAATCAACTCGAAACTTGGCCGAAAAGCTCGCGATCTAGAAAAATCCACAAAAGTGACGGTCACCCATACTCGCGGCGACGGCCTGCATCGCAACAATATCCACGTGTGTCAGTCTTGCGCGGGCTTGATCAGCGCTTGTAAAGAGGTTATAAAAACCCTCACATATATAAGACATAACGGCAACGGCAGCTCCGATCATCGGAGCAAGAGTTGCTCACCTGCTGGTGTTTGGTGTATATGTAGTTCAGTGTCCGTGAGAGAGAGAGGGAAAGAAAGAGAGAGATAGAGATAGAGAAGCTTCGCTTCGCTGGCTTTTCGGCAACGGCCGAACTGCGGTTGCAAGATCTACTTAAGTAGAAGTGCGAGTGTGTGTGAAGGAAGAGAGAGAGAGAGCTCAAAAACGCTCCGAAATAAAGCCCGCGCGAACGACGAAAGGACGTACGTATATTATGCGCTTGAAGCCGGATCAACCGAGTCCGCCGCATTAGTCGTCCCGTCGAGTGAACACTCGGACAGCTAACAAGAGGAAATAGCAGAGTACTTATTATACTCGTATCATCAGACGCGCTGCCGGCGGCGAGGTTACGCGCGCGCGAGACAGAGCGAGGAGAGCACCTCAACCCCGCGCGCGCCTTTTGCTTCCGTCTCGGAGCTGCGGACAGCTATTAGGCTCCGATAAGAATCGACGAACCCGCACTTGTGTATACTCAACCACGCCAAGATGCTCCGGACGAAGAAGGAAGTCGACCGCCACGTGCAGGACATCTTCCGCAAGTTACAGGACGAGACCGAGGTGAGTCAAATCGCACGCAATGCCCTTGAACGCGCCAAAATGCCGCGTGCGCCGAGTATACATGCTGTAGCCTTCGTTTTTGACGCTCCGATACTTGATCGGCGTTTTGGAGTTCGCGGAGACCGCGACGGGTTTTGCTCGTTTTGAATCGTTTTAGCACATCAGGCCCTGTAGTGATATATACTCGCATCTTCTCTCAAGAATTTGCCCCTGGTGTTTCATCTTTCAGCTGGGGCATTGTTTTTGAACATGTTCATTCGTTCTTACACTTGTATGATTGCAGAGAACCTTGAGGTGTTACAAAATAGCTGAACTCTACTACAATGTTGGTGACTACGAATCTGCCAGGCGTTACCTTTCTCGATACATCGAGTTTCGCACAGAGGCAAAAGGACACAAACTCATGGGCCAGATACTCGAGGCTCTGGGACAAAAGGAAGCAGCGGTTGTCCAGTACAAGCGTGCTTTCGAGCTCGAGCCTAGACAGGAAGAGCTCATTCTGAAAGGTATGTCACCTAACTTCCTCCAAGCTACTTCTCTAATGTGGATCAATATACTACATAAGCGTGTTCATTTTTATTCAAACAGTGTGTGAACTGCTGGGGGACCCAGAAGTTGGAATTGACGTTAATCGTGCTAGATACTGGGTAGAAAGAGCTGACAAACTCTTTTCTCCTCATAAGTCAGTTTTCCAGTTGAAGGAGAAGATATTATCAATAGAAAGACCCACAAACAATGAAGAAGATCTTGAGAACCTCATCACTGGTAGGCAAAAATAAGAATTATATATGTGCATAACAAAAACTACTACTGAAATCACATATTAATTTTATGTTACTTTTTACAGCTGAATTAGCCACACGACCAACAGATGTCCATCTTCGCGTAAAGCTTATAAAGCATTACATGGAAAGGAGCAAGCTTGATGAAGCTTATAAACATGCTACCGACATTGAGGCATCCAGCATTCACAGAGACAGTCTGGTCTGGTATCAAGCACTGTGTGAATTATTTCTCAAGTGCAAACATAATCATCAACAAATGTGGTCCTTTTGGATTTCATACATTGCTGCACTGGAGCGTTATGCCGCTTTATCACTCAAAGAACAAGGCAGTTCAGTAAGAAAAACTTGTGAAGCCATTCAAGCTGTTTATAAGTAAGTCCCTGCTATGACTTTGAAATCATATTCTGAAATTGAATCGACAATTTTCAACTAAAAATCTTGTTTTTTCAGCTTTGATCAACATTTGTTTGAGGCCAAAGGTCAGAGTTTTTCGAGTTACCCGTCCTTGACCGAAAGCATTTTCGTGCACATGTGGGGTCAGCTGCACTTCCATCTGGCTTGCTTGCTCCTACAGAACACTCAGCGTGAGCAAGGCAGTTGGAACGAAGCGGGTCGTTTGTGTGCACCTTTACTGCTCACCGCCATGCACGTCAAACCCATCGACTTGACGGCTTCTTGGGCTACTCATCTTGAAGCAAATATGAAAAATCAGCTGCAAATTTGGTATCGCGAGGGATCGTATCGCTGCAGTCAAGCTGGTAAGGTTTTTGACAAAATTGAAAGTTTAATGATATTAACGTGGCAGGAAGATAGCTGCAATGTATATAATCGTCATAATTTTAGGTCACGTACTCCACGACTACGCTAGAGGCAATCAAAAGAAACTTATCAGTAATATTGAGAAGTTTTGTAGTGGTTCTTGGAGGGAACGAGTTTACCAGGTATTAACGACAAAACAAATTGAGAATTCAAATATTTTAAATTGAATGCACATCAGTTACTTTATACATCAATTTCTTCCTTACAGAGAATTTTTGTGGGTAAAATATATCAGAAAATCCGTAGCTCATATTTCACGAACAACAATGCAATGAGTCCGCCATTCCGACTTGTCTCGCATAATGAACTGAAAAGATTTGACGAAGGTACACTCAATGTTTCTCCTGTACCTAATTTAAGAATCGACGTATTAATAATAGCATTTTTAATTTGATTCGCAGTTGCTGAAGAAGTATGGCCGTATTCCCTTCATCATCAAGTCTGGCCGGCTATAAAGTCACGCAATAGCAACACTAGCAGTAGCAGTTTGCACTCAAGCAGATACGAAGGTCCTCAGCCAAATTTGACCTCCCACTTGTTTCCAGAATTACAATTCTCTGTTTACAATCTCAGCCAACCCTCACCTGTTACCCTGAGTCACTTAGATGTTGATGCTTTTCTAAATGCAGCAGGTAGATTTAATTAAGTTCCATTGTTTAAGATATTTTTGAAAGTTTTATGTGGTTGAATTAACGAATAATTTTGTTGTTAAAGCCTTGTGCGCAACGGCAGCTGTTGAAGAACAACAGCGGAACACTCTTTGGAATTCTGACCGACTACCAACTTTACCGGCAGATTTAACCAACCCACTATGTTCTGATGAACAAGAAAAATGGTATGTAAAACTATTTCAAAGCAAAATAATCTTTACCGTGTTGATTCAAAAATTAACAACAACGTGGTTAATGGTATTTCAGGTGGCGTGCTGCTTACAAAATGTATCGTAAAGAGCCTATAGACGATATCGGCGATACCAGGCAATGCTTGCAGCGGGGGTTAGAAGTTGTGCGTTGCATTGGCAACCACGGTTTACATTCTTCCGTCTTAGTTCATTTAGCTCGGATCTTCCATTACAGGGTCAGTATTTTTGATAATATGATTCATTTATGATTTAAAGTTAAAATTTACAATGCATTCTTTAATGTCTATACCTTCAACTTTTACAGGCAAAACAATTAAAGGAGAAAAATAGAGAAAGCAGCGACATTCCTGCCTTAGAGGCTCGCTCTGAAATGTACTGGTCGGCTGCGGTTCCTTTACTTGAAAGACTGCAAAATAATCAGACGATTCGCTCGTCACATGTAAAATTATTTGACTATATAGGGTAGGGAATTTTTAAATTTCGTTTTTAAGAAAATTATGTGTAACACTGTGACATCAATAACAATTTTTTTACGTATTACAGAAAAGACATGAATAATATGGAATTAACGCATGCAATTGAAGAAGGCAAAATATTGTTGGCACAGAAACTTGTCAGAGACCAACTTTATGAGCAAGCAATAGAGGCTCTTCGGACTTTAAAATGTCCAGAAGCATCATTTGAACAGGGCAAGGTAATATTGAGAACAAATATAAAGTTCGACTGTAAAAATATTCGAACATTTATATTTATAATTAAAATAAAATGTTTTAGATCTACAAAAAAATGGCCGATGAGACAATGAGCAATTTACCGAAAGAGAGTGTTACCTCGGAAATGAGATCTCAGCACATCATTATTTTATCGAAAGCACGAAACTGTTTTTATCTTACTCTGGATCGTTTGCGCAGCCCAGACGCTGATCCTAAACATCCATTAAATTCAGAACTCGGCACTCACATTACTGCAGTTGAAAACGAACTTAGAAGAATCGATCCAGACACCTTATATGCTGATCGTAAGTATATAGTTTACATTGACGTCACTGTTATTTTTTTGCGTCCTTGGTCACGAATTGTTTTTGCTTTCTTCTTAGGTAACCGTAACGATTGCGATGATCTCTCTGAAGAAAGTTACTCATCGGCACACAGTGATGAGCATCCTCTAGTAACTAATTCCTTGCCAGTAATGAATAATTCGTTGCAAACACCAATGAGAAGCATTCGCCGAACACCAAGACAATCTAGTACACCTCGACATCAGATTCAAGATATGTTAGATGTATCCCGTAATCGTAATGTACGTTTCTTGACATCTAATTATTCACTGAGCTATAATTTTTTTCAACAAATACTCTTTACGTGTATTACAGGAAGCACGACCGAGCCCTGAACGTCTCGATGCACAAATTCGCCAACTCGTTCATTCGGTCGAATCACTGTCAGAGCAGAGTCGTGAACAGCACAGAGATATCAAAACCATAATATCAAAACTTAATGATCTTGATATCAAAATTAATTCTCGCAAGGAGAACACCAAACCGCGTACTCAACCTCCAGTCAATCACAGTCTAGAGGATGAACTATATAGTTACAGTGAAGAAGATTACAGGTAAGACTATTCTTAAATTTAAATCTAGATTTAATGAACGTACAATCGTTTTTAAACTTTGTTCTTTACTTGCAGAGACTATACTAACTACAGCAACCCCTCGCTGCCAACTCCAGCCGCCAACCACGGCTCGGCTCTTGTACAAAACCTATTCGCTGCCCAACGCCACCTTTACTCACCGCTCGTCTATCCACCTCCTGCGGCCCCTGGAGCTCTTCCAGGCTACTGCGCAAACAATGGTTTGCCCTACGATGCAGCGACGGCCGCCGCAGTTGCAGCTGCAGGACAGCACTTGCCCGGTTTTTATTCTGCTGTGGCAGCCGCATATCCTGTTCCTTCACCCTACCGCGGAGCCTTAGATTCAATATCGCAAATGCAGGAGAATGTGCTGCAACACGGAATATACGGTCAGATCTTGCAAGAATTAAGATCGCCGCAGGTCAATGACCTAGCTAAGAGTGAACCTAAGATTGGGTAAGTCCTCTCTTCTTTTATTTGAATTATTTATACATTCATTTTCATTATAATCAAAGAAATATTTAGTTAAATTATCATACTTAAAAACATACTTGCTTCTATTTGATAGCTATGCTCCACCAAGCGAGCCAAATGTACCCGAGCCCTCGTCATTCGTTCAGCCCAAAGACGCCAATAACGTTAACTCAACTACAACATCGGCCGGTTCGCGTAATGCACTGCCCGCCAATGTTGTCATGACCACCTCGGATACGCTACCGACGACGGCCCCGTCTATCCAGCCTACGTTTAGTGTCACAATACCTGCTCAGCACAGATTAGGAGTCTCGCCTTCGCCAGCTGCCAACCAACAGTCGCATCAACAATTTCAGGCTAACGAGCAAGTGCCCCACAGCTATCAGATATCAATGCCGTCACAGCCCACAATACCTACCACTGTCAACCTTCCACCGCTTTCTGCTACTCTTACTATAAGCTCGCCAATCATCAAGTCTCAGGGTGAGTTCAGCTTTTGCATACATTTAATAAAATATTTAAAAAGGGCATGGATCATCAATTTGAATCAATTTAAATATAATTTGATGAAAAACAGTTTTTTTTTAATTTGTTATTTTTCTGTGTTTAATACATCAATTATTTTAAATCGTTTTAAAGAAGACTATATTCAAAAATGTCTAACTACAGATAACCAAAATTCGAGCATCCTATCAACCGGTTCACGCCACAGCAGCTCCGACGTGACAGAAGTTGAGCACGACCCGATCCCTGATTTTGCACCGATTATTCCTTTGCCGGATGAGGTGCCGGTAACCACCGGTGAGGAGAACGAAGACGAGCTTTATTGTGCTCGTGCTAAGCTTTTCCGCTTTGTCGACAAAGAGTGGAAAGAGCGTGGAATTGGTAACGTTAAGTTACTCAAGAATACTGAGGGCAAAATACGACTGCTCATGAGGCGCGAGCAGGTCCTAAAGATTTGTGCTAATCACATGCTTAGAAAGGACATGGAACTAACAATGATGAAGAATAATGAAAAGGCATACATTTGGGTGGCTAATGACTTCGCTGATGAGGAGCTGAGGCTCGAAAAGCTTTGTATAAGATTCAAAACAGTAGAGGAAGCTGCTAGTTTTAAGGAGAACTTTGATAAGGCAAAGAATAGTTTACCTGATGAAGAAGCTAAACCAGCCACAGAAACGAAAATTGTGTCCAGCAAGTATGTATATACAATGAATTCAAAGTTGTTTTCTTATGATTGTTCATCAAACACAGTTATTCAAACAAATATTTGTTGCAGCACTGACAAGTCTTCAAATAAGCCGACAAAACCCGACACAATACCTACTAACAAGCCGGTAGAAAAAATCGGTGGCTTCTCATTCACTTCGTCGCCAATCATCCAGAAAGCGCCTAGTGCAGCCGATACACCAGAACAAAAGAAGCCCGAAGAACAAGCTAAACCTAGCCCCTTCGCATCATTCTCGTTTGTCAAATCGGCCGAACCGGCAGCAGCAACAACTAAAACTCCCACTACTGGAGGATTTAGTTTCGGTAGTCCTGCGACACCAGGAACTCAGACACCCATTTTTGGCCAAGATCGTGAGTATTCTATGCTTAGTTTTCACTTATATTTCAATTGAGTTATGTCACCACATTTTCTTTGTAGTTTCCAAAACGACTCTTAGACGTCCTCTTGCTGCTGGACCAACTGATCTATCCAAAGGTGCGCAATCGCATCACTAATTTTTTTATTTCTTTTAATTCTGGAAATTTTTGTAAGAAAATCTTTTTTCTGATTTCAGGAAGTGAAGTGAGCCGCGTAGAAGATGGTGAAATTGTTATTGCAGAGCAAAATATCAACCTTATGCACTATATGAGTGACAACAAATCGTGGAGAGACAAGGGTACTGGAATAATTAAAGTATGTCTAACGTAACCTTTTTTAAAATATACTAAACCATTATTAAATATTTTTATTTACGAATGTATAAAATAATTTTTAAATAGGTTCTATTTGAAAAATCGACTGGTAGAGTCCGCCTTCTGATGAACACGGAAGACAACTCAAAGACTATTTACAATCAAATAGTACCACCAAGAACTATATTTAATTTGAAATCAGATACAGTAAACTGGACATTGGAAAGTGAGAAAAATAAGCCTGACTCTTATCTAGCACGATTCAAAAATTACGATCAGGTAAATAACGTTAAAAAATTCAATATCGATTTCCATAACAGCAGTCTTGAAGTTTACACTTCGTATTTTCAGGCGTCGCTGTTCCAAAAATCTTTGATGGGCTACTTGGAAAAATCAGCAAAGCTCGCAAGCAGCAACAAATCGACTAGCTCAAGCTCATCTTCACAGCAGAAACCCTTGTCGGAAATGTTCAAGCCAGCTGCCGGTTCATGGGAGTGCAAGGGTTGCTATATACGCAACAACGCTTTAGCCACGAACTGCGTGTCTTGCCAAGCACCTTCTCCTTCAGCTGCTGCAACAGTGACAGCACCCGCGGCTAGACCAACTATACAAACTGTCAGCAAAAACTTGTTTGATCAGTTTAAACCAGCAGCAGGTATAGGATTTGTTTTTTACTTTGCCAAATTTTGTAAAATTGATGTGATTTTCGTAATCAAGTTCAATAAAATATTTTATTTGAATATTCGCGCGCGGAATAGATAATTCGATTGTGCGCGATCATCGATCAAGGGACAGGTAGTACAAACGCACACCGCCTATAGTCGTACCTTCACTTACCTTTCGTCCGTCCCAGGGTATAGTACAGTAAAATCTCGCTCTCTCGCAATAAGTGTACAGTTGGAATAATAAACCTAAGTTACAAGTGTTTTTGCTCCTTCTTATTATCCCTAATCACATAAACAATTAATACGTTTTTTAATATACATATAATTGTAATTATAGGTTCATGGGAGTGCAAGGACTGCTACATGCGCAATGCTGCCGGTGTCGCTAAGTGCGTAGCTTGCCAAGCCGCAGCACCAGGTCAACCGGCCACGGAAACACCAGCGCCTGCCGTAACTACATCTACAGCTAGCAAACCCTTGTCGGAGTTGTTCAAGCCAGCGGCGGGCTCCTGGGAGTGCGAACAATGTTATGTTGTCAATACCCAGTCGAACCAATATTGTGCTGCCTGTGACAAGGCCAAAGATCCATCCATGCCACCCAAACCTAAGACTACCGGCGGATTTCTGATTAATTCACAGGCACCTGATACCAAGCCAACTTTCTCGTTCGGAATTCCACAGGTAGATCAAATATTTGAAATAGATATTTAAGAAAATTTTGTTTAACTGCTGTGTCAAAAATAATTTAATATTTCTCTTAACCATGTACAGGCCGCTCAACCAGCAGCAGGCAAACCAAGCACAGGTTTTACTTTCAATCTCGCGGCCAAACCCGCTAGCGAGAATGCCGTTTCTTCACCCATCAACATCTTCGCTAATAATAAATCACCTAATGTGAGCTTCCAATTTGGCATGCAACCACCCAGCACACCGCCTAACTCTGGAGGAGGACCTTTTACTTTTGGTTCACCCGGTAAATCCTTCGATTTCCAGTTTCAAGCTAAGTCGCCGCCAGTCAAATCACCCGAACGCCACGAGACTAGTGATGAGGAAGTTGTCGAGGAAGCCGAAGACGTGTACTTTGCTCCCGTTATACCCCTTCCTGATAAAATTGATGTCAAGACTGGTGAAGAAGATGAGGATGTGTTGTACAGTCATAGAGCAAAATTGTTTAAATTTGATACAGCTACCAAAGAGTGGAAGGAAAGAGGTTTGGGTGATATTAAGCTTTTGAGGCATGTGGAAACAAAGAAGCTTAGGCTTGTTATGAGGAGGGATCAGGTACTAAATAACTTTTTGTTGTCTTAACATTCTTTTCTATTACAGCATGTGATATTGATAATATTTTTAAATTATTAAGTATTAAAAGCAATCAAATTTTATTTCTGATATAGGTATTGAAATTATGCTTGAACCACGCGGTCACGGCAGCACTGGAGATTTCATCAAAGGATGATAAGACATGGATGTGGACAGCTGGTGACTACAGTGAAGGAGAAATCGAATATATACAGTTTGCCTGCCGATTCAAGACGCCCGAGATTGCTGCAGATTTTAAGAAGGCCGTTGACAACGCTTGCAGTAGTGCTCAGAGCACTTGCACTACTAGCACTAACGTAGTTTCTAGTACGACTACAGCCACCAAAAAAGACTCTTCCCCAGAAATTGAGGTAAAATTATAAATTTATAATAAGAGAATTTATTGCGTGACGACTGCAATTATTTATCATGTTTTTCCTGTAGGTCGTTTATGAGATTAAATGTACTCCTGAAGAAAAAGCCGCAGCACTGAAACTACAACTACCCGAAAACTTTTATTCGTATAAATACAAATCTGACTGCCCAGGCTGCAGAGGCTGCAAAGATTCGGACGAGTCTCTTTTCAAGAATGACAAAACAAAGGCTCAGCAATCATCTGTGCAATTAAAACCAAATGCACCCATCTTTGTTAAAGCGAATGATTCAGCGCCAGTATCTGCGAGCGCATCTGCTTTTGGAAACATATTTACCAAACCCGCAACCACCACCGCTCCAATGACACAACCTAGTTCTGGACTTAAAATGGCATTCGGTACCTCGACACCACCGATTTTCGGAGGTGGCAAGACCATTTTTGGGGATGACAATACAGGTTAGGGCGTTCTACTTGTTTTTTTCGTTTTTTTTTGTTTTTTTTTTGTTTATTTGCTATAAACTTTATTTATTTATTTTTTGTTTGTAAAACTAATCCCTTTTAATTTCCTATTTTTTTAAGTTAGTCTTGTTCGAATTGTTCGATAGATATTTACTATTCGGTAGTAGAGTGATAAACTTTTTTCTACTATTTAATTCACAATATTAATTCCAGTATATTACATCTGTATTGTATACATATGCTAAAAATTCTAATTATCATCTCGTTTTCTAATCAACAGCAAAGTCAACAAGTTTTATCTTCGGTCAATCAAGCACTACAACCTCCGTTGTCAAACCTGACTCTCAAGGCTCCTCTGGTCTCGAAAATCTGAAAATTTGTGAGCCCACAGCGAAATCTCAAGTATCTTCTACAACAACCGCCACCACTACTACTAATATATTTGGTAGCTTTGGAGGTAGCTCGACTACTGCTGCTTCAACGAAACCTACTCCAATCTTCAATCCACCTGCAAAGAACATTTTCGGTGAATCCAAGACCGTATTTGGAGAAAGTAAGCCAATCTTTGGAGAGCCTAAGCTTTCGTTTGGAGAGTCAAAGCCTCTCACGGGGAGCTCGGTCATTTTTGGAGACAGCAAACCCCCTGCAGCAAATATCTTTGGAGGTACAGCTGCACTAAGTACTGCTGCGACGGTCACGACAACCAGTAGTACCAGCAACTCGATATTTGGTGGGACCACAACGTCTACGTCATTGTTTGGTGGATCAGCAAGTACTTTGCCAAGCTTTGGAGCACTTGCTAACCAGGGTAACACTACTGCGAACGGAGGTAAGTCTATTCTATTTTCGTTTATAAGATCTTGTAATTGAATTAAATATTTGAATGTAATCCATTTGTTTCTTCGCTTCCAGGTTTGTTTAGCTCGAATACTTTCGGTAGTACCGCACCTGTTCTCGACGCCAAATCTACAACTGTATTAGCACCAGCGTCTACGACAACTACCACAACAGCTGGTGGCACGATATTCGGTGGTACGGCTACAACTCAGTTCACGTCCAAGTTAACTTTCGGCACTGGTGCAGCTCCGATTACCAATGTTTTCGGCAACCTGAGTAGCGTTACTTCTAATATCTTCGGTGGATCCAAACCTTCCACAGGAGATAGCGAGTCGAAAAAAGAGAGCGCTGTCAGTTTCCTACCCACTGAGAATTCGCTGTCTTTCTCGACACTTGCGCAGAATGTTGCACCGGAACAGAAACCAGCTTTCAAGACAGGTATTTTAGATTTGATTAAATATATTTTTTCTCTGACTATTCAAATATTTATCAGCAAATCGAAATATAACCAATTTCAATTCATTTAAATCTTCCTGAAGATCCAAACTTTACGTTTGATGGAGCAGGAGCTTCAGTATTTGGTGTTAAAAATGCTCAAAGTACTGCAGATAAGACTAAGAAACCACCAAATTCTAAGAAAGACAAAGCAAAAGATGACGAGGACGAGGACGGTGATGATGAAAACGAGAATGGAGATGAACATGATCCGTACTTCGAGCCTATTATTCCTTTGCCAGATGCTATAGAAGTTCGAACCGGAGAAGAAGATGAAGAGAAAGGTTAATAATTACTTATGTTCGATTTAATTTTCTTCTGTAATTGTTAATCAGTAATAAGTAAATTTCAACTCTTATTTATCTATTTACAGTGTTCTGTCACCGTGCTAAGCTCTACAGATATGACAACAATACAAAAGAATGGAAGGAGCGAGGCACCGGTGAGATGAAATTGCTCCACCATGCTGAGCACGGTACCTACCGTCTGCTACTGCGACGTGAGCAGGTACACAAAGTCGTATGCAATCTGCTTCTCACTTCGGATCTGGAGTTCCGCTCGCTTATGTCATCGGACCGAGCTTGGATGTGGGCTGGTATGAACTACGCCGAGGCTGATAGTCCTGAGGTTGAACAGCTTGCAGTGAGGTTCAAAACCCCCGAGCTTGCTTCAGAGTTCAAGGAGGCAGTGGACAAAGCACAACAGGCCCTCGCTGAAAAACAGATGCAAGGTAGCTAAGTGCCGTTTTACACGCACGATTGAACCAAGCAGGATTTTCCAAGAGTGTAAACGATTATATTGCTTTTATCATAGGGAATCGTTATTAAGAGAGATAAGAAAATAATTGGGGGAGGGGTATTTTTATTTATTGAATTGATCTAATGGGGAGGGAGGTGCATGTACGTATTTTAAAAAGATTTTTAATGAGATATAGATAAGGGTATCATACTTCTTTGTCCAGAAATACTACTGAATTTTTGTCTGGTTTTCTTGTTCAACAACAAATTGAAATAGACGGTTCTTGTTTTTATTACATTGAAACTTAATAGGCTTAAAATACCAACAAACCCTCCGTAAATATAGACGATCTCCCTTTGTAAATAATGTCTGATAGTTTTCTCTGCTTACTATATTTTCACTTAATATGCAAATTGACATAGTTCACAGTACTGTTTAACGGGTTTACAACTAAGCTAGTATTTATCTATACTTCACAATGCGGTTAAATTAAAAATCTGTTCTACACAAACAAAAAATTAAAAAAAAAAGATCATTTCTCTTGAATTTGAATGCCTGGTGCTTTCGTGAATTTTATTATTAGATGAAATAAATGATCATTATTGTTTATGAAGGCAGGTTTATTAATTTAACTATTATAGTATATGAGTTATTTAATACATATTAAATAAATTCTGTTAGGCATTCTATTTTCCCCTTTGTGATGTTTTTAATTGTTAATGTCTCAAAAACTTTAAAATGGGATATAAAAGCGAATTAATCATAGACTGATTACTATGGTGAAAGTTTGCACTTTTTTAACCATGCTACATGCTACTTGCTTTGTAATTATACTTTTGATGTTTAGGTCATAAAATTATTTCCAGTTGTAAGACAGCAGTTTTTTGCTTATTTGTACTCTTTGATAGAATTAATCTAAATTTAACAATTTTTACTTTTTAATTTATATATATTGTTCCTTTCATTCTCAATACTTTAATGTGTTGTTATAGATAATGATTGCAAAACAAATTAAAAAATATAATTTGTATAGGAAAACACAAATTTTGTTTCTAATTGCCAATTTTTCTTGTTGCATATTAATACTAGTTTAAATTTGTTGTATATTAACTTGTCTAGAATTAAAATTTCGTTCGCTACATACGATCGGATATAACGATTATTATTACTTTTTCTTGTCAAACTCCAAGTTTATAGGCACATTTTAGAGACATCTCAAAATCGTGTGTAATATTTAACATATAAATATTGTGTAGTCAATTTCACTTGTAAGAAAATGTTAGAAATAATTATATAAGGTCAGCTAGTTCACGTCAAGTTGTTTTTGAAAAAGGAACACAGTCTTTGTTTATTTATTACATCAAACACTTGTATATGTATTATTGCTGTATAAAACACTTTATGCTCACTCTATTTTTTAATGCTTTACTTCAGTTAATTTGCAGCTAAGTTGGTTATAACGACTTTGTAAGAAAAATTTAATATTAGAATTTGTATGGAATACTAGTTAAATCAATTATAAATAAAAAAAAATTACTTTTACATAAGTTTGTTTCATTACTTCAAATTGTTATTCTATTTCATTCTTTTTAAAATAAAAATAGTTTGTGCCGCGAATTTTTGCAAGTTTAATATGTATAAGATTTGTTCATATATCTGACTAAATAGACTAAGTAATATTTAATTTTAAATTGTTTTAAAGGTGAGTATCAAAAAATTCTTTCAAACAAACTAAGAGATTGGACAAATTGTAATACATCGAAAAAAATCTATATAAAAAAGTTATCCTGTTCAACACCAACTTTATCATTATCTCAGTCATAGTTCACATCGTTCATGTATCATTTGCATCATAACTTAACTAAATCATGTGCAAAAATAAAGTCCACGACGCGTAGACGCAAAAGAAACTTCAAATAATCGTTAAAAAAACACACACAGACAGTGTTAATTGAAACTCGACTCCTTCCTTTCTGCCCGACTTGTAGACATTCAGAATGCAGCATACGACAGCTGTGAGGAGGATTATGCGGAGGGCGGTGAATACGACGAGGACGAAGAAGAGGAAAATGATGAAGAGGAGGACGAAGAGGACGAAGACCAGATGACGATGTTTGAGAAGCGAGCAACGGTCTATGCGCAGAACGAGGGCGAGCTTAGCTGGAAGCATGTAGCAATGGGCAACCTTAAGGTCCTCTATGACTCGTCCTTTTTCGGAGTCAAAATCGTTGTCGAGAGCGATAACAACGAGCTGGCTAGCGAAACGGTCATCAGCGTCAACACCACGATGCAGGTGAGATTCGCTATTTGACGTTTTTAATTTTGTTATACTTTTATATAAATGTATTTTTAATCTTTGTTTGAAATGACAATTTTATCCAAGTACTACAATTAATTACTCGTGGAGATCAATATATCTTTGATCAAATAACATATTAATCGACCAAAATTTTTTAGCGTAATGACAAAGAATGCACGTGGGCAGCAATTGACTATGCAGTGGAGCCTCAAGTGCGGCGCACTTTGAGGGCTGTTTTTTCGTCAACCCAGACCGCCGAGGAAATGTACCAGACCTTCCAAGAAGTGAGTTTATCGAATCCAATTGATTTAGAGTCAATCATGAATTAATCTGAATAAAAATAAACTCTTTTTTGTTTGTATTACAGGGACTTGAATGTGCCACAAAAGCGGATATTCGAGAATAAATCGTTTGTTTGCTTTCGTCAAAATAGGAAAAAAATCACGTGTACAATTCGATTTTTTAAAAGAATTTTTGGAATTATTAGTGTATAAAGGAACTATAGCGTTTTTACGTAAAAAGAAAAAAAATAGAACGACGAACAATCCTAGAATTTTTAAAGTTCAAGAGGAGCTCCTGTAATGATTATATTTTCCTTTGTTCGTCTGTTTTTAGTTATTTTTTCAACTCTTGTAATTATAATGATCCTGTAAATGAAAGAAACGAAAAGAAGCTAGTGCAACTAATTTTAGGAGGAGTGATTTTTTTTCGTTTCGATTTTTCTTGTTTTTTAAGTATGCAATCTTGCGGCGATTCCCTGGCTATGAGCACTGCGGTCTCGTGCGTAATTACGCCAATCATGTAGTTCAAAGATCAGCCATCTATTTTTGTGTAAATTGGCTTGTGATAATGATTATTATTATTATAAACCAAATTTTATTTATAAATAGAATAAAAAAAATGACTCCATCTAAGTACTTTAATTTATAAACTTGTCTTATATCTTAAGATCTAAACTTACATTTTGATTAGAAATCATTCAATAAAAAAATATTTCCTAAGTTATACAATAAATTCTGTGATTGTTATTTGTGCCTGAAAACTTCCATACCTCGTTATCCATTCTTTTTATACTCCCGAGGTTTTGCTGTCTACTTTTTGCGATAATGCACGAGACTATAATTTACGAATAAAAGAGGCGATTCTTCTAATTCATTAATTATGACTTGAAAATAAATAATCGTTAATTTTATCAAAAATGTTATCATCAAGATAACAACAAGTCAATCTATTTTCTCGAAAGGAAAAATTCTCGAGAGAGTATTAGATTTTACGTAACACAACAAAAAGTATTATATTCTAAAAATAATGTCTTTTTTTTTCTTATTTTGATTGAGAAATTGAATGCTTCAAGTGCATAAACATCTATTCAAGGATACGCAAACGATTGGTCATATTACATATGGATATACATATGTAGAGAGAATCATGATGACTGTGCATTTTGAACGTCTGAAACCAGTATCGCAGTAAGTATCTCCCCTACCACCACCGCCACACCAACACGGACTTTGACCTAACGGCTGGATACGTATACTTACACTCGACTTGTTGCTTGTCGCCGCCGCACTTGCCGGGACTTATTTATCGCGAGTAGACGTAGTCAGTTCTGAAATTTTTTGATCCTTAAGTAGATATACTTTACAACCATGACTACTATCACTAAAGGTATGTAATATGTTAATTTTCATGATGATTTCTGGCAGAATTATTGAAAGAAAAAAAGTATACTTAATACCAATCATTCAATGCTCGACAGATCATTAACAGACTGTTAAAGTTGTTAGCATTTTTATTAAATTGAAATCCATTATCATTAGAATTTATAGTTTTCAATGCTGTTTTGCCTATTTAAGGGTATTTTGAAAACAGTTAATTGCTCAAATAAGAGTCGATATATTTTTATATTTAATTTTTATATTTTTTTGGAGCGTCATAAAATGATACAGTTGTTCGGTGTTTAAATGTATATATATACATTCTCATTCTAATTTTTGTTTTGCATCATAATTGTAACCAACACTTGCTGAATTTTGGGTTAAGGACCACAATATGCACATTTATATTCATTTGTTTTTATCACCTAACATATTATGTGTTCTCAGGAATCTTCATTGTTGCTGCCAAGCGTACACCCTTTGGAAAAATGGGTGGAGCTTTTACAGGCAAAAGTATAACAGAGTTATCAGTGGTTGCATCTAATGCAGCCATTCAAGCTGCCAATCTGAAGCCAGAACAAATTGATAATGTAGTATTTGGAAATGTTTTACCTGTAAGTTGATTTAACCAATAATGAATGTGTCAAATCTTACAGCTTCTGGAAATACTAATATCTTCTTTTGTTATATAGTTGTCATCTTCTGATGGTGCATTTATGCCCAGACACGTATTGTTAAAGTGTGGAATTCCTCTTGAGAAGCCAGCTTTGGGTGTCAATCGGCTGTGTGGTTCTGGTTTTCAGGCAATCGTCAGTGGTGCTCAAGTAAGGCATATAACCCAATCTTTTCTTATTCACAATACATTGATTTTGTGACTAATGTATTATTCTATTCCAGAGCATTCTGACTGGAGAAGCGAATATTGTGCTGACTGGAGGTGCTGAGAATATGAGCCAGATGCCATTTGTGGTCCGCAATGTTCGTTTTGGAACAGTTTTGGGGCAAAAGCATGAGTTTGAAGATTCGCTCTGGCTAGGATTAGTTGACACTCACTGTGGTTTGCCCATGGGTATGACCGCTGAAAAGCTTGGAGCTCAATTTGGAGTCACCAGGAAAGAAGTTGATGAGTTTGCCTTAAGAAGTCAACAGACATGGAAAGCTGGTAAGTTTTATCACATGTGCCTAATTTACGATAAAATTTGACAGACAAAATTTTGAAATTACTGAGAAAATCTGAATTTTTTTTATTTAGCAAATGATGCAGGCTATTTCAAAGCTGAAATAGCACCTGTAACTTTAAAATCAAGGAAGGGAGAAGTATCTGTAGCAGTTGATGAGCATCCAAGACCTCAAACAAAAATTGAAGATCTTTCCAAACTGCCTTCAATTTTCAAGAAAGATGGATTAGTCACTGCAGGAACAGCATCTGTACGATTTCAAATTATCTTTTTTAATAAAAGAAGTAGCGTAAGATTACATAATTGCATGAACTTTTGTAATTTTTTTTATCCAGGGAGTCTGTGATGGAGCTGGAGCAGTCATTCTAGCCAGCGAAGATGCTGTTAAAGCTAATGGACTCAAGCCAATAGCACGCTTGGTTGGTTACAGTACTGTTGGTGTTGACCCAACTATTATGGGAATTGGACCATCCCCAGCCATTAAAAATTTATTGAAGGCTGCTGGAAAATCGTTAAACGATATGGAACTGGTTGAGGTATGAACATTCATAAGATTTTTTTTCTACTATTATTATCAATAATTTTAATTTCAAAATTCGTATTTATTTCGTCACAGATTAATGAAGCCTTTGGAGCTCAAACGCTTGCTTGTGCTAAAGATCTGAATCTTGATATCAACAAGCTTAATGTAAATGGTGGTGCCATTGCTGTTGGACATCCTCTTGCAGCTTCTGGATCTCGTATTACTGGTCATTTAATACATGAACTGAGGTCAGTTTTGCACACGTCAAAGTGGTATTTATTATATGTATACAACAATCGAATGAATAATGATAATTGAAAATTTTATTTTTACTTATTCTCTAGGAGAAGAAACGCAGGCAAATTTGCTATTGGATCAGCTTGTATTGGAGGAGGCCAAGGTATCGCTGTTATGGTTGAAGCTCTTTAAATGCACCCAATAACAGTTTTTTGAAAACGTCTTCTGTCACTTATAGTCAAAATGTTGACATAAGAATTTATACATTTTTAAAAGCTATTAAAAATCTCGGTAACTCGAGATCAATCAATGCAATGATAAATATTGTGATAAATTAAAAATTTTATAGGCAAACATTTTTATAATATCAAAAAATTGTACAGAATAATTTTAGTCATTAGGTTATATATATTTTTATACTTGTTAAAGAAACTCAAATATTTTGATCGAATTCATAAAGAAATTAAACACAATTAAAAAAAAAGGTTTTATGATTTTTATTACAAATTTTACAAATAAACCACTTACTTACAATTGTCATTTCAGTACATTGAATTTTTGTCAACAAATCACAAAATGTCAACAGTGTACAATCATACATTTATGCTTTTTTTTAAAATAAGTTTACATCCTTACATTATTACCCTACTGCATATCTATAAATATGTATTTATATAAAACGTTTAAAAAACACTATACTATAGGAGCATGTATATAAATCAATTTATATAGTGCAAACAATGAACATTAATGCACAATTGGCCACACAGATATTAAGATTCATTACCTTATATGCTACAAGATTCTGATGATAATTGTTATTTCAATCCAAAATTTTATTTTGAATACCATATTTTCAAATAATTTCTGCACAAAAATTATTTTCATCTTATCATAAATATGGCAACAAAATACTCTTCATACCCTAATTTTATAAATCACAATAGTTGCTCTGATATTCACTCTTAATTAATATTTCATATGAATATCTATATTAGTATCAATACTATTATAATAATCTAATATACGAATGCGCATTTCGTATAAAATAATTACGATAAATATAATTGCACGCATATTATATGTATAAGGCACGTTTTCAGCGTATAAATTCAGTACCATCGGGCATAGAAATATGCTATTGAGTGTAAAAATATTTGTTTGTGTATATAATATAATTGTTTGTATGCATAATTCAGTTCATTCTATGTCGGTTCTGCATACATATGTTAATCTATCTAGTCTTTTACGTCATGATGTAAAACTGCAATTCATCTAAGACTTTTATGTTAAAGATAATACAAAAGTTAAACTTAACAAAATGCAATCAATTGATAATAATCTTGTTTGTGAATATACGAGAGAACGCATTTGAGATTTTGAAATATTTAAAGTTCATACACGTTTTAACTTAAAAAAATCTTTAATTTTTAAAATTTCGTTAAAATAACTATCAATTGAAATATTTAAGACAATCCATGATTCGCACTTTTTAAAATTCTCTCCTTTTATACGTATAATAATAGATCTAGAATCTTATCGAGATAAGGCTTATTTATAAGTGTCGCTGCAAGTGCTAATAACAGAATTTGTTTGAGCACTGATGATTTAAAAAACGCTGATTCGCAGCTATACATATATTGTAAACTCGTTCCACAAGTACCGAAGTACGAGGTAAATAAATATACTCTCTTAACGATTACTTAAGTATACCTTCAAAAGGATTCAATTTTATCTTTCGGTGGTGTATCCGATAATCTCGTGCTTCCCGTTTGCACTCCGCCAGTATACAAGACCAATTTTTCCCTTTTATAGAACGGTATGATCTCATCGATACTCGCGAAGGACTGCTCATCGGGCTTCGAAGAACCTAACGCGTACCTGTTAAATGATTCTCGTTATTATTTCTTCTTATAATGCAGTTATGCAGTTATGCCTAGTACAAATAGCAATCGAGTATACAGGCAAAATCGAACTACAGTATTTTTTTAATTAATAATTTGTTGTCTCACCTATTGTCAAGTCTTCTTCTAACAGGAACATTGTAAACCCTGTCTCGGCACCACAATACTAGTGTAAGTGGGTTGTTTGGATTGGTAGTGGACGGCCTCATTAGAAAATAACCATCGGTTCCATTTCCAGTAGTACATTCTGTAAAAAAAACGAAAGCAATTAATAGATTACAAGAAAAGCAACGCTAGAGTGACTTTTTGGCAGAAGAATGTTAAAATTCACTCACGTCTTTCGATTAGAGAATTCGCCTGATCCCTGGTGAGGTTGTGGAACCAGGGTCTGTCGTAGTAGGACTGCTTGTCGGGTGGCGGTGGTAGAGGTCTAGCTGCGTTATTCAATGACGTAGTGCTGCCCGCGTGAGGTAGTGTCGCTGACTTTTTATCCAACGAACGTTCTGTAAATTGATAGAGAAAAAAATGGGTTCAGTACAGATTTTCCCTTCGTCGTCGTCAGATTTGTTTAGCCACTGCATCGCAATGTTTGTCATTGGTCATAAATATTTGTTTTTCAACGTATATATACGCACTCGCTAGATTAAGGCGCGCCTGGGCGAGTGTCTCCTGAGTCAGGCACTCGGAGAGGCTCGTTTGTCGGCGCACGTTCGGCCTTTTCGGCACGCCGATCAACGTGGCCATCCTCGCGCGTAAACCGAAAATTTTTGAATCGATTTAAAACCACAACTCGAAACTGTTAAATTTTGTACAGGTACTATTGCACTTCACGAAAGTGTAACATTCAAGTTCGAAATTCACGAGAAAAGAGATACGAACGCTCCGGAGACTGTACGAGGACTGAGCCAAGTTTTTCCTAAAACGCGTCGAGTAGCTTAGCGGAAATATCCAGGGACGTCGCGTTGGTCCTCCACAGCATGGGGTCGAGACGCCGTGATTTTTTCGATGCCAACCGCGAGGAAAATTCCAAAATATAATTGGGATCAGCTTTTTATAGAATACAGAAGCACTTTTGAGGTATCCGAATGTGTACACAGCTATGCAGGGTCGTTGTACGTGAAAAAACTTATAGCTTGTTCTCGTCAATTGATGAGATGTGTACTTAAAACGCCGATATAGTTTTAAAATTTTCGTCGTTGTTTACGATCAATACCTGGCGGTTCAGGCGGTGACGTTAATCGAGAATGTGCGAGAGCTCTTTTGATTCTCACAATCATGTCGGCCACTTCGTCGGCAAGTCGAGTACCCAGCCCTCCCACGAGCTGTCCACCAAGTCTCAAATAGAAACACGAACACATTCCATCACACGCGATACCCTACATACTTTTTCGTATGGCCGATTTCAATTAATTTTCAATATATATTTTTAACTGTTCACAAGCTTGCATATACTGCAAATTTATATACGATGTCGACACTTGCGAAGTACTCGTCGTACTGAGGCCGAATGCAAGTGCAGCAGGTTGCATGGGAATTCGTTCGATGTTGTGCAGCGGCGCACCATTTGTTAGACACATGTTATCAAGCGGTGTGAACGGCACAGTTTTTGCAGGAGCGTTTTTTCCCTCTCCGTTTTATTCTTCGATGAACCAGTTAATGACTATACTTCCTCTATGAATTATTTACCCTCGTGACCTTTTGCAGCACAGCTGTGTACACTGTTTAACGGAAAATATAAAAATGTGGAATAATTTCAAATTACCTGACACGGAAACAGCTTTGTTTAGGTTATTCTGCACAGTCGTGATATTTGGTGGTGGCTTAGCGGGTAACGGGGGCGGATTGGCTGAATTTTTCGCATTTGATTCGCTTTTATAGTCACATACATTCTCATCAGGCTAAAACAAAGTACAAACGTGAACTATAACCATAACGTTTTGTAATTCACACTAAAATTACAATCTTCAAACCAACCGATTCCGTGATGGATTCGTAAATCTCGTAGACTTCCTCCTCCTCGTGACCCATGGAAACAGGCGGCAAATAGACGCTCTCGACGGAGCTGGGCCTAGCGCTGCCACTACCAGTGGACAGCGACTGTCCGCTATCCGCTCGTATGATCGAATTACGCTGGTGTTGCTCGACGATCTGCTCGTCGAAAGCTTCGTACTCCTCCTCGTCGTCCTCGCTCTCGTCGACTGCGCGAGTCGTTGGCAAATTCGCCACCAGGTCGAAACCGTGTATGGAGACCGGAGGCTTCGGTAGGTTTTTCAAAGAGTTTTCGGTACTGTTATTATTGTTATTATTCTGGTGATTTATATGGTTAATGGGCTTGTCTGTGGCTTCGGATTTTGGCGGCGAGTTGACTTTTCCTGGAAAATTTTGATTCAATTAGTGTACGTCATAAAAGCAAAGCAGTTATAATAATCGAAAAGCAAAGCGCATACTTTGAACGTTTCCATGTCCATTGACGATCTTGGCGCTCTTGTGCAAAAATGATTTGTTTAGCGCCTCGGGTTTCGGGGCGACAGCGGGTTTGCCGTTGCTGTTAGTGGCTGCTCCTCGGAGCATCAGTTGCTTCCTTAGCTTCTCGGCCAGACTCTCCTGGAGTTCGCCATTCGAGTGCAATTTCGAGGAATTTTTCGTCGTCGAGACTGGCGGAGGAGAATTTGCTGCTACGCCGATATTGGCGTAGGTGCTCTCGGATTCCGATTCGGCTGCATCGCAATTCGCATACGTGCTCTCGGTGATGGGAGCTGGCTCTGATTCCGATGGGGCTTTGTTGTCGCGCTCGATACGATTGAGTCTGTGAAAAAAGATACAACACGTAAATATATGGTAAAATTTTATTATTTCACACTGTTTATAAGGAAAAAGTGAAATATGAATCATATCGTTTATAGCGAATCATTTTATATTACGTATGTTGAATAAAGTAAGAGCGTGATAAGATAGTTTCGTGTGTTAGTTGTGCCACATCTAAAAAATTAGTCATTTCCTCTCTCTCTATATATAGAGAGGATTATTAAACAGATGCTGCTACGAGATTTAGTTTTCCGTGACGACACGTAAACGAAGAACAAAACAAAGCTTGATCGCGCGTTTAATCTTTAATAATCGCTATAACTGGCCACGTGCTGCTCACCGAATTGCTGACAAACGTAAAAAATGATAAGCTGCTCTTCAGAAGGTTTAGCGCTGTAGATTATAGTAAGACACTGATTGTTTTACTTCGTTAAATCTCTCAATCGTTAATAGATATTTAACTTGCTTGAATAAAAGTTTATATTCTCAAATCATAACGTTCATATAACTATATGTGCTGTGCATTAAATTAAGTTTCATCGGTCTTGACATCCTGCACTAATTTACAGTAAATACGCATTAGCTTACGATTGAGAAGATCCTCTCGCGTCGTTCTCTATCTTGATCCTATCATTCTCCTGAAAGATCCTCAAGCTATTCCTGAAAGCAGGATTGGTAGTTCTGATGATAGGCGGCATTTCAGCGCCGCTACTCTCGGCCGGTTCGTCGTCAACGCTGTCCTCGAAGTCGGTGTCCCAGGAGCCGGTGTCACTGAGAGCCTCGACGTCCTGCTGTTGCACCTTCGTCAATTCGCGCGGAGATGGCGGAGCTGGTACGGGTTGATGCGGAGCTTCGTCTGCTGGAGGCAGAGGTGGTGGCGGTGGCGGTGGCGGTGCCGGAGGTGGAGCTGGCCGATAGTGTCTGTCCTCGACATACTTCTCAGGAGACTTCTTCAGCTCCTCGACGAACGACCAGAGACTCCTGTGGGTTGTTATTAAATGTATACGGTGATTAATTATACTAGACAATGAGATGCACGGATGACTTGTTGACTTCTCTATTGCCTTTAATTTGAAAGCTGATCCGCAATTAAGGAGTTTTTATTTTGCCACCTGTTTCAATTTCGACGTGTAAGGTCGGTGTGGTATAGTTTCAATTTCGAAAAATTGTATTGATATAACAAAACCAACTTAGAAAAACAAAAACTTATCACTCAGCAAATTCACTATATACTGTAATCGCGATAATTAGCATCACTCATAAAATAAATTTTAAAAAAGTCCAAACACTATGCGATATCGTCCAAGGCCTCCAGCCCAAGAAACCAAAAAACAAAGTTCAAATAATGCTCCTTACCATATGAGCGGCCTGGTGAGATCTGTCTTCCAGAGCGCGAGCTTCCCCTCCGTCAAGTGCTGCAATTAAACTGAATTAGTAAGATGCAAGGCACAGCCCGCCGATGCACAAAAAGCCACGACTCGCGCGTGTATATGTGTCCTAATGCGGGAAATTTAACGAGAAGTTAATGGAAAAAATGATCGAGGAGGGGATATAGTATGTACTGGACACAACGAGGTATAAAGAGAGGAGACGCTCAAGTCTGATAACAATGAAACTTTTCGCTGAAAGTGCGGAATGATGTTTTTACAAATATTTACTTCGCCAAGAGAAGATTATCGAGTAACAAATTGATTTAAAAATAACGAGAGCAGAAAATTTATGTACTCACAAGTAGCTCGTCCCCGTCAATCTGACGCTTCTGGACCGCCTTCCAACAAGCCTCGTCAACTTCGTTCTGAAAAAAAGAACAAATGTATGTATAGATATAGATATAAATAATCATATATAGCGCGCACGCAGTGAGTAATATGTATAAAGGATGTACCGGATGATGATAACTAAATTGTCTTTTTACAAAATGAGGAAATGTGTTTGGTGAAGTTATATGCTCAGTTCATTTTTTTTTTTCGGACAAGTAAAGCATTTCTTGCTATCAAAAATTTAATATTCATAAAAAAAAACATGATTATGATTAAATTGTTGTATTTAATTAAAATTGCTGCTTCGACTATTCGAGTGTACGTCGTACGCATTTGCATTTTTTGTCTCGTCGCTCCTTTTAGAAATTCCGCGAACGTCAAAAAAGTCTTACGCACGCACGTGTGCGCGCAACTTATACACGTATACGCGGCGCTCGTCGAGCTGTACGTGACTGAGAATTTAAAAGGGTCTTGTTGAACTGTGAAAGGCAAAAGGATCGGTGCAAAAAATTCAAGTGCTCGGCTGTTATCGCCTGAGATTTATTTTTTTTTCCCCGAATCATAAAAATTGCTCTATTATAGCGGAATAATTAATGACTGGTGCAGCTCAGTTCTATAGTTCCCACTTAGAAAAGCCCATTTACGCACCTTCATATAGCTCTGGTTTATTTAATCACACTAATGCTAATTCAACTATCAAATGAGTTATACGCGAATCGAGATATTGAAATATCGTTCAAGTTCCTGTCGCATCCGGGATACAATGATAGCAGATAGAATTTTTTGCTGAAAATATTTTACGTGATCTGCAGCAGAGGAAGTTTATTCTATTGTTTGACGATCACTTGAACGGATGACAGTGCTGTTTGTTCTTCAATATCCCGCAATTTATTGCAATTATTTTTGTAAATTCCGAATACTTTCGACGCATTTCAGGACAGGACATTTATTTATATTTCTACAATTTAAATAAACATTTTACAGTAAAACAAATAAAAATTTAGTCGATATATTTTTTATCTGAAAAATATTATTAGTCATTTAGAGAGCTGCGTGGCAATAAATCGACAGTTTTCTTCCTTTATCATATTGTTTTTCGTATAACTATATGTGTAAACTTTAATTATCAACAGAATATGCAGAAGAAGCTCTTAATATATTTGCTGGCCACCGGAACGCTTCATATAGAAGCATCTGGTCTACTCCGTCTAAGTAAACGAGGTATATTCCAATTTCGATTTGAACATTATTGTGAAATATCAAAAGCTATAAAACAAATTCAATCCACGCAGATGAAAGTGCCAACAGCAATCCATTGGTATTTGAATGCCGACACTATAACGAAAAAATCCCTTACAACTGGGTCTGCGACGGTTACAAAAATTGTGCCGACGGCTCCGACGAATTCGATTGCAACGAAACGCGTTGCGCCACACTCTTCAAACTAAAGTGTAAAAACCGTAACCTATGCATCACGAAAGATCAAATTTGCAACGGCAACAACGACTGTGGCAACAACTACGACGAGGACGACTGCAGTGAAGCACGTTGCTTCGAACTCGGAAGACTTCTGAGATGCAAAAACGAGAACAAGTGCATACCTCAAAGTTATCTCTGCGACTACACCAAAGACTGCAGGAACAACTCAGACGAGACGAATTGCCGTAACAAGCCTTGCAACGAACTTGGAAAATTCGGATGCAAAAACGGTAAGTGCATCCACAATAAGCATTCCATCTGCGACGGCCGCGACAACTGCGGAGACAACTCCGACGAGGTCGATTGCACTGAAGAACGTTGCAAGGAACTTGGAAAATTTAGATGCAAAAATAACAGCAGATGCATACCTCTACATTGGGTCTGTAACGGGATCGACTCTTGCGGCGATAACTCGGACGAGATCGATTGCAGCGAAGAACGTTGCAAGGAACTCGGGAGATTGAAATGCAAAAAGATGAATAAGTGCATATTCGAAAGCCGTATCTGTGACGGGTCCGACGATTGCGATGATCGTTCCGACGAGATAGATTGCAGCGAAGAGCGTTGCAAGAAAATGTCCAAGTTCTCGTGCAAAAACCAAAGTCGCTGCATATCTCCGGATAGTCTCTGTGACGGTAGTGATGACTGTGGAGATAACTCTGATGAGATAGATTGCGAAGAACTTTGTAAGAGTATCGGTAAGTTCGCGTGCAAGAGCACGAAAAAATGCCTCGACAACGTTTTTGTCTGCGACGGGAGCAACGATTGCGACGATGGCTCTGATGAGGTCCATTGCGATGGGACACGCTGTGAGAAATTATCTAGATTTAAATGTAGAAGTATGGATAAGTGCATCGGCAAGCATTTCGTCTGTAACGGACGCGACGATTGCGGAGACAAATCCGATGAGGCCTACTGTGTCAGAGATGGTAATGAAAAAAAAAATGTTGTTATTGTAATTTAATTAGTTATACGATCCTGTAACTGATTTGTTTTAAATCACTAAAGGGAGCGAGTATTATATACCTTGGTTTCATTGCTTTTGATGTTCAAGGCACCATGTACATGAATTTGGTAAATATTATAGTTTAGTACGATAATTACAGTCTCAATTATATCACTTTTATTATAATTTTATCTTCAGCGCCAGCAACCGAGATGGACTAAATAGGACATTATTATTATTGGTGCTGAAGAAGAGCATGCCGCCAATCAATTAGACGATGAATTTATCACTCGTTACATTTATACGTTATTACGACTGTAAATAAAAATTGAAGCCAAAAATAGTATATTACGATACGAGTGCGCGAAGTTGGTGATTTTCGCACGAGCGCATTTTGTCGCCTGAGCGTAGCGAGTGTGGTGATCACCTACGCGCACGAGTATCGTATACTATTTTTTGACACAAGTGTGCGAATCTGCGTTCTTAGCAGATAAGCGTGCGCGAAATTCAGAGTTTCGCACACGCTGTTCGTGAAATTCTCAGCTAGGAGAAATCGAATTTCGCACACAGTGTCAAAAAAACTTTTTCTCGCGCATTTCCAAGCGTGTTCTTTCAAATTTTTGTATAAGAAGTAACAATATTATTATGCAATAAAATTTTACTCCGCTTTCCATTTGACGAAGTTTTGCTTCATGATTACTCGAAACTTGAGCATAACATTGCAAGATACCTAACTCAACAAATCTGGTTCAATTGATCGGCGCGACGAATTATAAGAAACGATTACAAAATCAAGAGGACGTGAGCGTTTGTCACTGGCGAAAGGAAGTGCCGCGATCACGAGCTATTGTATTATAACGTAATCTTAAATTTGACGAAATTCGCTTCACTGCAACGGCTTCAATGCTCTTATTTATAGTCTACACCTTAGAAATAGCCGGTTCCTCATCATATTGAAGAATATTTTTCGGGAAAAGTTGTACGCGTATATGGCGATGATTCACAACGAGAAACCCATGTAATACGCACGCGATGACTCGTGATCTAGGAATGACACCCGACCGAGCACTAAATAAATTCGTAGCTTCATCCGATGGTAGAATGAATGTGTGTATATTGATATTGATTTTGTGTCAATTGTATGCAACGCAAATTTCTTTCGCGCAAACAGCATCCGGACACGAGGTATATTAAAACTCAAAACAGACTCGAGTTTAGCAGCAACAGCAGCTGCAGCGCGTGTATGTAAAACAAGCCGCGCGATATTTACCCTACAAATCAACGAAACATTTACGAAATTAGCTCGCGTGCAAACTATATGTATATGTGCATGCATATATATATGTGGATATGAGTTTCTCCACCTCTCGCCCGCGCTCTTATCGTCTTTCAAACATAAACACACAGTTGCTGCAGTGCAGTGCAGTGCAGTGCAGTGCAGCGTGTGTGACTGCAATGTGTTAGGGATGCATCCGATGCTTGGAAAAGCTAAATCGCTTTTTGAATGCTCTATTGAAGAGAATTTTTTTTCGCGCGTCTTAAGTCGCTAGAGATAATAAAAGGGTCAAGTGTATTTTGGATAATTATATTGTCGCGGGAACCTCGGCATTTTTTAATCAAAATTTGATTATGTACCGAACATATTTTTTTATTTTAATGTATGAGTGACCTGACCGCTAGAGCGATATATCAATGACCAAAACAAAGCAGTTTTGAACTGGCCCTTTCGTCATCCGCGTCATCGACATCATCGACATCGCCTAAACTCTTTCCGTGCCTGTGGCAGGTGAAAATAGGTGGCGCATAGGTACTTTTTGGTTTCACTCGTCTTGATCAGCGCGCCGAGTCTATGAGATATAGCGCTGTGCCACCAAGGTTCAAATTGCTTTGTTTGGTCTGCTGCTTTGGCCGATATAACTGCGCGCGAAGCGCGTCTAAAGTAGCTTATAATGATGAGGGCCATTCTCAAATATTTTCAATAAGTACAGCACAAATAGAATAAATAGAAAAAATTGTACTCTTAAACGTCTATAACAAACCCATATATATATATATAATAGAAAAAATATACCGCTGTTATGTAAAGTAGGTAGATAGCGAACAGTAAGTGGCTGTATTAGTAAAAGCGTTGCACAATAGAAAGATAAGAATACGAGTTTTCAAAGACGGCTTGTATTTCTATCTTATAAGTATACGCACTTCTTGAACTCCACTGATGCATAATACAATCGAGAGCAGCGCATATAACGCTCCATTCGTTTGATCAAAATCAGATACTTACACATACTTAGTTTAGAAAAATCTTGGAATAACTTGCAAGCCATTTTCATGGATAATGGACATTCTCTCGCTTAAGTACACTCTTTTTCAAGGTAAAACTCACGTCGCGCAAAATAAAATCGCTACTGTAGTATCCCAATTAGCATATATAACTGTAAAGAAGCAAGAGCACGTGCAGTGATAAAATGCGCCTATTTTTTCAGTATTATTCTCGAGAGAGCGAATCATAATAACAAATTCCTCGCGTTTGGTTGTAAATTACACAACAGTAAAATGTTCCTTCCAATTTAGTATTTATAAGCACCGAAACAACATTTCATCAACTACGAAAGTGTGCGAAAAAAATAAGAGCTCGCTCAGCAAGTCTGACTGTCAAAGGAGGTTAACGAGTAACCTTGCCGATGATAAATGTTAATTTTTCCCTCGGTGTCGGTTCATCGTCCTCTAATTTTATTGAAACAATCAGAATGCGCGCGACGCTGTATACAGTGTGCAAACTAACAGCATAGGTTTATTCCTCGAAGACGCTTATTACGAAAGTCCAACGGTTCGCCTCGCAAGAAAATTGCCAAACCGTATAAGTAGTACTTATTACCGAAACTCTTTTATACTAATTCTGTGAGCGTCGTCAGCTGTGTCGCAAACTCGGGCATAAACAAACGAACCTAACCGCGCAAAAAAATACTGCAATATTCGAGAGAAAAAGAAGCGTAAAAACAGGGCATAGTACACAGAGAGCTACAGGCTACAGAGATCGGTAAAAGCGTCGCGAGCGAGCGGACCCAGTCAGCTTCAGTGCTCTCTCTCTCTCTCTCTCTCCCTCGTCACAGTCGTCAGTCGCGAGCCATCGAGTTTACTCACCTTCTGCAACAAAGCGACGACGTCGGCGGTCGACCAGCCGGCTATGTCCTCGAGCGCCTCGGCTCGCCGCGACATCGGCCTCGACATCGTCGTCCCCTACGCCAGCAGCTACTCATAACACACGCTCTCGAGAGCTACTCTTCTTTCAGTTCACCGAGAGCAAGCTGTACTCTATATACCTACCTGTATATAGGTATAACCGTATACCACATTACACTTGTTTCCGAGAGGAGAAGATGATGAAAAACGTGCACAGACACCGTATGGGCGAGGCGCTCGTGGCGGCGGCGCTAACTGACGCGATAGTCGCTCGCTGCCGCTGTTGCTGTCAGTGGCCGCGCGCGAGCACACGAGAGGATAAAAGAAAAGAGAGAGGGAAGCAGACCGGCGGCCCCGTCCACTCGATTTCTTCTTCGGCGATGCGGTGCATGTGTGTACGTGTATTCTAGATTATCGCTTTACTTTACTACTACTACTGGGCAGCCGTTGTGAGCTTCTTCTTGGTTTTGTTTTATCGCTCTCGCGGGCGTGTACGGCGTGTGCTGATCTGCTGAGACTGCAGCTAGCTACTGATGCTTTGCTTTCACCCTTTTTTGGAGCTATACTTACATTATTATCTGCGGGTATGTAGCGAAAGCGAGCTGATTTTCTTTTTGGATTCGGTGGACCGAGGTTTGAAGCTAATAATGATAAGGCTGGAGTTTCATGCTCCACTTGTAGCTTGTAGCTGTAGCATTTGTATAAATATAGAATACATCAGCTATAATGCAGCTGATAGAAATTAGCGTGCTAAGCTTTTTGCAGCGTTTGTTTATTTATAAGACTAGCAATGAAAAAAGCCTAGCTTTCACTGAAATCATCAATAGTAAACCATTTAAAAATCGCAGCAAACGGCGGCACATCGAAAATAATCCAAGAACATCATAAACGTTACAGCTATTATTCTTATCGCCGTAGGTAATGTAGATCTCTTCTTCACCAGTCTAGCAGACGACTGTATCTCTCACGCGGTATATAGTATATACATAGAGAACGAGCAGACGACGCAGTCAGTTGCAAGCTAGGAAATAAGAAAGAGCTCAGCAGACGAACGAACAAGCCGACGTAGCCGCAGTAGTAGGCCAGTGCCTCTCTGGCTCTCTCGCAGGGCAGCAGCAACAGCCGTTCGACGACGACCTCCGTCTCTACTTCTCCTGCTCTCACAGTGAACGAACACATCATCCCCATCATCGTCAGCCAAAGTCGACATCCTCACCAGTAGCAGCGACGCAAGTGGATAAAAGAAGCGGAGCCGACGAGAAGCGCCAATAACGCAGAAACACGCACATTAAATACCTATATACACACACGTATAGCGCGCGGGAGACAGAGAGCCTTTTTAAATATAGGCTCGAGCTCAGTGCGGCGGCGACCCGGAGCTCAGTCGCGTGTCGTGCATCGCAGTAAAGCAGCGGCAGCATATAGTGAATCTTACATCTCTTTCAAGTCAGCAACGAATAAAGGACTCGAGTCAGGATGGACGCCGAGGCTTTCCTGGACATGGCCAACCAGGTGGTCAAGCTCAAGATGTACCCGTACTTCGACATAGCACACAGCGTGCTCTGCGCTCTGCACGTCCGGGAGGACTTGGGACCGGGTAAGCGCGCGCGGGGTTTGCCTCCGAATTTCTATTATTAAAAGCCAGCTCTCCCCCTCCTTACACCCCCCTCCCCCCTGTCTCGCGAGGAATATAGAGTCGAATAGCGCGCGCCTGCGACCAGTGCAGTTTCTCCGCATTTCTCTCTGTATAATATCTGCGGATTCCGATGTAGAAGCGATAGGGGATATGTTGATGAAAAAGCACTGTGTATACTGCTGTAAAGCGTGGAGTAGAGAGAGAGAGAGAGAGAGAGAGAGAGAGAGAAAGAGAGAGAGAGAGAGAGAGAGAGAGAGAGAGGGAGAGAGAGATGAAACACATAGGGAGTAGGCTATATAAAGCACTCGGTGTTTAGCTTGGCTCTTGTAATTATAGATCAACGTCCCTCTCCTGTTCTATAGAGCGTCTCTTTCTTCTTGTGTTATCTTCCTTTAAAATCAATGTCTTTATGTGTAGCTATATGGATTGAGAATTACGCGATGAAGCGCGATAGTTTCGATGCGACGCTCAACTCGTGTGTAATTCTGTATCCTATTGAGCTTCGTTAGAAATTGATTGATGTTGATCGATTTGCTGCTTTGATTCAGCTGTACTTATAGTACTACCTTTTGTCATGCATTGGTTATGAATTGATTCATGACATTTCTACGCGAAATTAGTCTTATAGAAACGAATTTTACTTGACTCTGTAAGGTTGAAACGTTAAATTTTTGTTTTATCTTTACCTTATCTCTCAAACAGTCACGCTATACACTTGAATGCTCGCAGTATCTATGCTAAATCATTCTGTTTTTGTTCAACAAAAGCAGCCAATCTAAAAAAATATAACTGACAACTTGAATTTATTATTTTACTTAACGACGCCTAAAATTGCCAAGTTTTAAATAAATGCGCACTTTTAATTACGCGACGATGATGATTTTGCAGCGATTCCAAGGTGTACTCTAAAAAAATGATCTGTAGAATCATCACCGTTATATGTTAACATATGAATGTACATACTATAAACTACATTTCGATTTATGAAGCTGTTAACATCTTATAATCTCAGAGTAATAAATCTAAAAGAACGTTCTCTACAACATAGAATTAAATTAAAAATAATATTAATAAAGAAAAAAAATCAAAACACGGTAAAGCAGCTAGACTTTCGGTTTGCTCGAATTCTTGGCACAATTGATACACGCCGCGCTTTCGGGTCTTTCGTTTTGCCCAAGTGCTCGCGCGACTCGCAATCTATTTCTGTAAGTAAGCGTCTTTAGCTGTACACCGCGACCGGTGAAAATTGGACATGTTCTGCTCTTCCTGTACAGCGTGAATTAACTGACTTTCCAAATTCGCTATGACGTCTGTGTCGGACGTTGCTGTAAGAGAAAAAAATTAACGAAAGCAGTGAGCTTTGACGGTTTGCACAGTTCAATGCTCGCCGTCGGCATTTTCTAAATGAGTAAAAACGATTGACAAGGGCGTCTCTGTCACTTCCGCCTTGTGCTATTACACAGCTGAGAGCCTTTTTTAAATAATGTTCATTGAAGCTTTTTTGTTGCTATTGTTTATTTATTATCAGAAGAGTAAAAAAGAGCAGAGTGATTGAATAGCGAAAATAAAGGCGTGTCTGTATGCCTATATGCTCGCCTATATGCTTGTGTACATTTAGCACTTAAACGGATTCCAGTCAACCCATTGTGAAATATTATACCTATATACAGTATCTTTTATCTAGAAGCAAGTCAAATGTTGAGAACTCCGCGAATGAAGCCAAAATTATGTAACCACCTTTTTGTACAATAATATTCCTTAGCAGTCGCACGCCAAAAGGATTTATAATCTCCTTATGTCAGACCAAAATAAACAGAACATAATTTTTACAAAGATGAAGAAAAATCTGATTATTACAATTGTTATTGTTTACGTTCACAGGAGCTCAGGCATTTTCAAGGAAGCATCCCCTGTCATGCTGGTTGTCAACGATGCTGGTGGTCTTCGCTGGTGGAATGCTCTGCAATGCCCTGCTCGGAGAGCCCATTTTGGCACCTTTGAAGAACGGGTCACAAGTGCTCGTGGCCACTGTTGTTTGGTAATTATATTTTTCACTTTCACTTTATTTACTACAGTGCCTATACGCTTTAAAGATGCATAGCTATAATAAAAGGTTTATTGTTGCTTCAGGTACGTCATATTTTACACGCCGTTTGACATTGGTTACAAAGTCGCCAAGTTCTTGCCGGTGAAAATTATTTGCTCGGCAATGAAAGAAATATACAGGTACGTGATTGTTGTTTTTAATGTTTAAATGCGCAGTGAGAGGATAATCAATGGACAATTTTAAACCTTTAGGTGTAAAAAGGTTTACGACGGTGTCACCCACGCCGGAAAGCTCTACCCGAATGCATACCTCATTATGATACTCATTGGAACACTCAAAGGTATTTGAAAGATTGTTATTTCTAACGAATGAACTTGGAACTAACGATTGTCGTGTTTTACTGTAGGAAACGGAGCCGGTTTCACAAAGCTGTTTGAGCGTCTGATCCGAGGAGCTTGGACACCTACCGCAATGGAGTTCATGCAACCGAGCTTGTGAGTATACACTTAAAAATCGATAAGTGTGATTTTTTCATTGTCAAAGAATAGTAGTCAGCATAAATCAATCCTCTATATTTCGTTTTCAGCCCCACGAAAGCGTCTATGGTTGCCTCTATTATTTTCGTCCTAGACAAGAAGACTGACCTTATTTCGGCGCCGCACGCATTGGTGTACTTTGGCATCGTCATATTCTTCGTTTACTTTAAGGTTGTTAGCCGAATTTTGCACTGTTGCTTATGATTATTTTTTTCCATTCTTCTGATAAAGTTGATATGACAAAGATATAAAGTTTGGACATAAGATATAATTGATATCTATTTCAAAGTATGGCAATTGAAAGCTTGTACAGTAACCTTTGATAGTCTACTAATTTGTTTTTGTTTCATTATTTCAGTTGTCGTCCATACTGCTGGGTATCCACGATCCCTTCGTGCCGTTCGAGAATTTGTTCTGTGCTTTATTCTTGGGTGGCATATGGGATTCATTGGCCAAGATTTTGGGCCGTGGACAGGCCAAAGACGAAAAGGCCGATCCGAAGAAAACAAACTAAAACTAGCCACAAGTCGGGCTGGAAAAACGTGTCTACGTTTTTTTTTTACTTTGAAAATCCCAAAACGATACAGCGTACAAATTGTACATAAACTAAATGCGCCGATTGTACTAGTTTATATACAATTTCTACGTGTTTTCTTAATTAAAGTCTCTCCTTTTAAAGAAAGAGCAATAAAAGGACAGACGATATTGTAATTCATCCAAAGCGTAACTGCGATACAAAGCGGTTTGTAATTTAAACTAGTCAATGGTTTGATTCCTAAGGAAGGACAATTGACCGATTGTTGATATGGAAAAGTACAATAACTTTTTTTGTTTGTTTTAATTTCATCGAATAGCTTTTACTGAAAGTTGCAAGATGCGAACAGCGAGAAAACAGTATTATAACTACTGATTCGGAAAAAGAATAACATTTCGTTATATATTATATCGCATACACATCACTAGGTATATGCATAAAAGTCTATAACGATATACAGTTATTTTTCTTGGAGGAAGTGGTATTCTCAGCCACAGTGAATCTTGCCAGCAATATAAATTTCAAAGTGAACAAGAGTTTCTGATAAACACAACTTTTAAATAGTTGAACTTCGCAAATTCTGAGAAACGAGGTTTGGCATTTTTAAATTTCATCCGGGAATGATGATCAAATATTGACAAAATTAAAAAATTAATATTTTAAAACATGGTTAAGCAAATGTAATTCATCGGTTGAATTTCACCATTAATGCATATTTTAAAGTGAAGTTGACGTTTTCATAGTAGTATTCTTTTTTTTCGTAGAAGCAAACTTGAGAGCGTATTTCTTGGGTTAATTAGCTTTTTTTTATTGATGATGAATTTTTTTCTACAATGAAAAACAAAAAAAATCTTCCTGCGTTAATTTTAACGTGTATAATACTGTAGTCTTCTAAATATGCTGTTTTTCTTATATAATTATAGCGTTAAAGTGTAGGTTGAATTTTGCTTAGTTTAAGTGCATCCATTATTATTATTCGTTAAAACAAAAGCCAGTTATCTAAGCGAATATACATATACAGAATATACAGTAATCGAATTGCGACGATTGAAATAATCACGATTTTATACATCACGAGTGAATTTTACAAACTTATATAAGGTTACGTTCATAGATCAGACTTTTTAAACGAAATTATGCGTATAAGCGCAGCACGTGATTTTTAATGCTTTTCTATCCAAGTGTGGCGTGCCAAACTGTATTAGCAAGTGCCCTGCAGATTTTATCACCGTTTGAAATTATAAATTATACGCAGACTACTCAAGAAACGCTGTATTGAAACTTGACATTTCGTATAGAAATTATGTACTTATATTATCAAGCTAGTCACCGACAGCTCACGATAATCGTAAATCAAAAGAGACATTGCAATATTTTACTCTTATACTCAAATTTACGACTATTCAAATGAATTAAATCTTTACCGAAGTAACTAATGTGCAATTTATAGATATTTCATCGATATATTCATAAGTATTTCAACGCCTGTAAAATGCTGACGTGTCTACTCTTTACCGCTGTTGCATATAAAAGAGTCCAACTTATATTTTCAGGATAATGTATTCTATAGCGTGAAAACGAATGTAGTATATTTTACATAAGGATTGAAGTATATTGTAAAAAAGTTATATGACATAAAATTCATATACATTGCAAAATGTAAAAAAAAAACATGCCAACGAGATTGTTTCTTTATTTTGTATAAGTTCATCAGTAAGCTTTACATATCCAGCTGTAACGGATAAAATTCGTGGCATTCCCCTTTGCGACACGAGGCGTAGTGACGTCGTGGCTCGATGACCCGCGTCCTTTCCCCGACGGCCAGCAGCAAGTCATCGTTCGCGTAGTATTCGTCAGTCAGGCTAATCGGCTTACCGGCGCGGAAACGCGCCCTAGACGAATCCGTAAAAAGGCCAGTTTTCTCGCTGGTGGAGCGTGACGTCGTCGTTGGAGTTGACTGCATCTCGTCGAATTCGCCGACTGCGTCATCGCAACGCTGATGTGACGACGACGGAATCGAGTCTGTGCGATGAATATGTTGTGGTCTAATTGGATCTTTTTGGAGCTTTCGCGTTCGAGTGAATATATTTGCGCGCGAGAACGATACGTTGATGAAAAGCTTGCAAGCTTGTTTCGTAATAGTTTGTTTTTGTTTAAGGATTACATGGATGATTATCTCTGTTGTTTTCTTTTTGATCATTATTGTCTTGGAAAGAGATTAAATTTTGAACCTTAAAATTTTGTGGAAGAATGTCGTGCGATAAGCAAGCAGCAGATGATAATTTATCGACTAACGACAACTCATTTTTTAAAACAACATTCTTGATCGAAGTTCGAACATACCTTGGATACAGCATTTAACGCTTGATGCCTGTGAGAGATCACTGCAATCCCAAATTTTAGTCTTCGACTTGTCATCGTCTTCTGTACTTGATGTAGTTTCGCAATCGCAATCTCCTCCATCGTGATCAGAATTGTCGTTGTTTTCGATACAAGGCTTCAAACTTAACACGACAATTTTCACGTCATCCTGACCAATGTTGTAGCAGCACGGAATTTTCTCATCGCAAGAGCTTTGCGCTTCCGAGACATTGTTGTCGACGCTGATGCTGCTGTCTTTTGAAGTGCGAAAGTGGCAGCAGGGAGCGACTTGACCCTGCGAGGCGCAGCAGTCTATGCAAGCTTCGAAGCTTGTACAACTTGCTTCTTTTACTTTTCCTGTAGGAATTAAATTGCTGTGTTACTGATACATCCAAAGCTAAGCTAGTTATTTGATAATTGTACTGCAGTTATAATAAGATTTGTAAATATAGTAGATATTGTAAATATAGTGTTTTCTTTTGTACATTTGATCGGTAATATAGTGTTGCTCCTCCATATAAAAGTGAAACGATCAATTTATTTACTTTTATTGCAAATTTTAAAATGTCCGACCGCTACTTTATTTGATATAGTACCATCTATAGATCACGATAAGGAATAATTTATAAATGTTATTATTTTTGATTCGTTAATAGGGACTTGAAAAAATGATGATTGCCCCAAAAACAGTAGAAATTGATCTGTTTTTCAAATTTGATTGAAAAAATTTAATAGTATATTATCATGATTTCACTAAAAAGAAACTGTGTGTGTAACACAAAAGAACCAAACTATATCATATTGTCTTTGCAAAATTAACTTTGCAGATTATAGAACAGCCCTCACAATAAGCGAAGAGCTTCAGTTGTCCAATCATTATATAAGCTTCAAGTTCTACTATTGATCAGAATATAATATAGCTCTTACGATTGGGGTCCAAAATCTCGCCGATGATCCTGCCGATGATTTTGTACCAAACCGGTCGAAATTCGCATGTTGAATTACTTTCTTTTAAGTATCGCTTTTTAAGCCACTCGACTAATTTTATGCAAGAGTCTTCATTGACATTTCTCAATTTCAAAATTTTCACAATGTGGTGGTAAGCCGACAGCCTCATACACCGATTTTTATAACCGCAATTCGTTGCGTCCCAGAGAACCGGATGCGATTGATACAGTCGAAGGAAGCGCAAGATATTGATATCTGTCCACGGCTCAGTGTAACTGCTTGTTTTCGAAAATGATTGACTTATTTTGTATTTTACTGGATTATTAGCAGCCATCAGTTATTCTAATATGGGATCACAAAAATTTCAGGTTATTCGGGTCGTAGTCACATAAAACGGACAGATATTCAGCTTTTAGTCTAATACCTATATACTGCAACTTTTAAAATTATAACTTCTTTTTATAAATGGTTATGTAGACTATAAAATAGAATAAACTGAATTTGAGAAGAATATAACGAAAGATCAAATTTAAGACTCGACGAATGATAAGCAGATAATCACATGTAAGTATTGCTTTTTCATTGCTTTTATTTCTCAAAATTACATTCTTATAATATATAATAAATGCATTTTTAATTTCACATACTGCATAATCATAAATTTAATAATATTTATTTAAAAAAAAATTGAAATCTAGTTAAGTATAAGATTATACGTTTACCCAACAATCAATAACACATCAGTACATCATCATTAACAGCTAGTATATTTTTGTGCACTTATCCTAAATCGTAAGAATTATGCATATATTTTTATTTCTAATTTTAATTTAATAAAGTATGAAAATTATTAGAAAGATATTATTTTAACAATATTATTTTAACAATTGATAAACGTTCATCAAAGCTAAAATTATATGCAAGATCGAGAACAGAATACTTTTGAAATTTTAATAAATACCCTCCTCTTGTTAGAAATATACAATTCAATTATAAATACAATCCCGGCAATGACACATCCTCCAATCAAAATTACGAGAAGGCCTGGAACAATGGACTTGAATTCTCTCTCTGTATCTTCATTACTGCAGCTCATGTTTTTAAAATTAAGATACTCCGATCCCCATTGCCGATGAGCGCTTTTCTCGATGCCAGATTCGACGAGTCTTTGCAAAATTTCGCTGAACTTTTCTACGTAAGGAGACGCTTTTTCGAACGGGAATGCTGCAGTATCGGTCACAAACGTACTTTCGGCTGGTTTAATTTTTCTTGAGTTATACGAAAGTTCACCGCGTTCGCGACTGAATAAGTAATCATGGAAAACAACTAGAGATATGCAAAAATATTTTTTGGTATTCATCACTTCGCTGATGCAATCACGATAGTCTTTTACACTTTTAGCATTAGTCAGTAACTTTTGCATAGTTTCATCTTGGATTCCCGAAACTGATTCGGTTATAGTTGATGGAACCATTAATTGTAAGCCAAAATCACCTATTTCTTTTATTGTATTCAAAGGTTCAATATCTTCTGAAAACTGAATAAGCATCAGCTTTGAAATTATCTCTATCCAATAGTTCGCAGACAACACCACGATTACTAAATATATTAGTCTATCAACTGATTTTTTAGGCTTATTTGATGAAGCCATTCCCAAAATACTTTTACATAAAAACGAGATTTTCAGTTCAATCAAAGATGATTTTTGAAATTTATAAATAATGCCAATGCATATAGCTATAGAAATAAACAACAGCGATAGATTTGTGAAGATGTTTGCTGAAATTTTGATGACCGGTCGTTCTATGACTGGTACGAGGAATGAGAATTTGCTGGTTCGAAACGGGATTGAAAATGTAACATTTTTAGCATACAGGAATGTCGCAACTGCACAACTTATCATGTAAGTATTAACCTTGTCGAATTCAGAGTCTTTAAATATTCCAACTTTGGTGATATCTTGCACACCTACGTAATCAAATAAAAAATGCAATGAGCAATTCACGGTTTTCGCAAAAATTTCGAAATAAGGGTAATCGTATCCAGTGATTTGATTATCTGAGTTTGCTGTTATATTCTCAGAGGACATGATGGTGCTCGGAGGAAAATGAAAAAGTTGCGTTTTGAATGAATACTGGTTCATGTTACTCAATTTTTGCGGAAAAATAACGGTATTCTCGTTCCAATCTTCTTGATGATACATTTTAAAGAATGGATTGTACGTTAGTATACGTGCCTTGCTTGAGTTGATAATTAATATTGAAAAGTCTAAGAACTTTAAATGCCAGGCGTCTAACAGCAGCTCGTGAAAAAGCTTTTCAGGTGATTCATTGTTGCCGTAATACAAAACCAAACATTTCGGCCTCGGTTGTATTGGCGAAAGATGCACAAAAAGTTTCAATAGCTTTAGTGCATTCAATGAGAACTCATTTATATAGTTTTCGTTTGCAGTCATGATGTACAAACTTGATGATCTAGGATTTTGTAGTACTGGAAGTTTAAGTAGGGAATGGTTATCGTAAATGTTTTCGATCCTCGAATAATTAATCAAAATTTTAGGACGAGAACTGATACTCTTATATATCGTAGTATCTCTTACACCGATGCTATCACTTTCAAAAATTATGATTTGATGCGGTTTTATACTTTGATCGATTTGAAGTTTTAAGTAATCCGTGTTGGATGCGAGGTTGAATGAATCGCTGGTGATAATAACAGCAAGAAAGCATAAAAGTTTGATCCACATTTTTATAACAAATGTTGTACGTAAAATTTTCTAATGTTCAAAGGCTTGTACAAGTACGACATTGATGTTCAGTTGTCCGCGTATAGGACTGCCAACAGTAGACTGTATCGATCTTGGTGCATTTCCATTATATTTATTATAATTATTACCAAAATATAGGCTCCCTTCTCAATTTCAGCCACAAAAACACCATTAAAAAACTCTTCTGTGGCAAAAATTTTATGGCTAAGGTTATTATGTACAATATATGTATATGCGTGAGAGTATATAGATGATACGATACAATTAGTGCGATAGCAGAACACGTGTCAAAAGTTAGCAAAATAATAGATCTGCAAGGACGTCCCTATATATTATATACTTATTCTTCCCTATAAAAATATATGGAATAATACGTGGAATAAATAAAATTAAACTGCCGCGTCTCGGTGGCAAGTATAAGATTATTATAATATGTTATTTTGTCCATTTTAGCCGATATGTGTTTCACCTTCATTCCCGTCGATATTTGATTTGTATCGGTAGGCATATCGTAGGCAATATGTAATAAGCGATTCTGATGTAATCTTTTTAAATTGTAATTTACTTTTCTAAAAAAAAAAAACCGTATAGGCACTACATCTTAGTAGTACGATAATAAAAATCGAAAATTAATTTGAAATTATTTTAAAAATTCCCTTTTTTGATTTCAGCTTTATCTTTATATAATTTTTACAGGCAATTCAACTTTCAACTTTAATAAAACCAAAGTTTCTTCAAATGCGTATATCTTTCATAGGATGAATTAATCCTGCACAATATATCTAAATAATATATAAATTAAGCTTATACACAGATCGATTGAAGTAATTTCGGAGGACAATACATCAATTTCTTCAAACTTAATTTTTTGCACACTTTTTCTGTAAACTCTTTTTAAAGTCGAAAATTTGATAGAATCTTCAATTATCTGCATATTTTGAAGTAAATGCTAATTCGCGTGATAAGAAATCACCCGAAATATTAAATAATTATTGATATAAATGTCACACATCGTAATGTACTAATTAAAACGCCGCGTTGCAGTATATATCCGACTATTCACGAGTATCATACGCTATTCTTTTTATCACACTAGATATATTATTGTATGAAACATATATTATATAGTGATTAAAATTTTAGAATGTCCAGCGCGGCAAGTTTAGTTATCGAGACATCGCCCGCTAGTTGAGCCGATGTCTCGGTCAAAAACACGGATGGCAATAACTGGTAAGTAATAAGATTCACATACATACTAGCATGAGCGGCCGAAGTAGTAGGCCAAACAAGGCACTTTTAGCGTTGATGGCACACCACTACTATATCTAGACTCGGCGCATATTGTTATGAGGAAAATGAAAAAGTCCCCTTGCGCCACTTATTTTCACCTGCCCAAGACTCAGAGAGTTTAGGCGATGATGAAAGGGCTCGCATTAAGGCCATGCCACACTCCTGTTTTATCGACCTACCAACCTAAATTCAATTCCACTTTTTGGCAAAACGGCCGCTCGGATTGAGTTGTCCCCTTATAGGAATCGCAAAATCTCAGGGTCTAATAATGGGCGGACAACTGCTTTTACGTATTTATTCGAAAAAAATTTAATTTATTGCCACAAATCGGATTTTTGTATATCAAGCTGTTGTTGCGGTTGCCATGATGGTTACTATGGAAATCAATAAAAATACCGGTTCGCATATTTGCATTTAGCAATAAATTAACTTTTTGGCAAAGAAACTACATAAAAGCAGTTGTTCGCCCTTTATTAGATCCTCAGAATACGATTCTCAAAAGGAAATTTCGCTCCGAGCAGCCGTTTTGCCAAAAAGTGGAACCGAATAGCTAGGGTCGATAAAACAGGAGTGTGGCATGCCCTTAAAATTGATTAGGATCAGAGACCGGGACAAAAAGCCGATCAAAATAATGCTCTATGCCAATTGTATACGTCCCGCCACTTATATCTATATACCGGTTGTAAACTTCTATTCAAACACCAAAAATGTTATAAAAATTGTGTAAAGGGTATAGTCATGGTGACGGATTTTTTATCCCATAGTTAATTTTTCGATTTCCGACAACCGTGAAAATAATTTTTCAACATTATACATATAAATAAATGCATACCTGAATCTGATGCGCAATTCTGATGGATTCACTAGAACAAGCTGTATTTACCAATAAATCATAAAGTATTAAAGCACATGTAATGTATAATAATATTAGGGCGGGTATTATGATGTTGTAAAGAAGAAAAGAGCTTCAGCTTACAAAATGACGTGAAATAAAATGACTATTAAATTCTCGCTAAAAATTAATAAAGAAGCTAACATTACGACCTTTTTTCAACATATTTCAACGTTATGTTATGGATATAGTTTATTCTGTACATATACATACATGCCACGAAGTAAATGTACAATACGTAGAAATTTAAGTGGATTTATTACATACGCAAAAAAAAAACAAGTATCATACCTGGTTAACTTATCGTATTTAGTAATTATTAAAAATTCCTCTTGATCTCGTGGAGGATTCCACAGTTTAGTTAAACATCGCTCCGTCAACAGAGTTATTTTCTTTCTTTTACTAACTATGTTCAACATTTTCAGAAAACCACCTATCATCGTAACAATCATGTAAATATTTTCCAATAACACCTGAGACATGTTTTCATCAGAAAATAATATTCCCAATATCTCAGTGAGAATAACCGTTTCACATGTAATAATCATGAATGCTGTGAACAGATCGAAAATCACTTCCAACAAAAAGTAATCGATACATGGTTTCCATAAGCCACATAATTTTAAGTAAAGAAATGGCAAATGCAAAAAATCTTGTTGCTTTCTAGAATCCATTGTTATACAAGATAATGAATGCAGTATTGTTATCAGCAATATTATATTAAATATATTTTAGAAAATCTTATGTGATAGGTATACTGCACTGAAATTATTTATGATTATTTTCAGTAGTCGCACATATCAAAACTATCTTTTCATAGAAACCTTCCGATATGTAAGAAACGCTTATAATTGTTCGCTATACGCATTATCTGGCGTATGGTATTGATACTATCTACCTATCCTAGAATAGCCAGCACTGATGCAAGAGCGTACTCTTATGTATAATGACATTTAATTGTACACTCTCTAGATCAATTCTCCTATCTTCTATTCTTGCAATTAAGGGAGTATAAAATTACGTTTAATTGCTTTCTCGGGACAATTTCCTTATTTTTTATCTTATATTCTAAGGGAGCAACAATGAAACATCGAAATGGGCAGCTATGGGGCACTACTCTGTGCTATAGTCTGTCATTATACTAAGTGTACTTAATAACAGATGGTAGTTTCATTCCTCGTACTTGCATGGGGCTGATCTTCTTAAATGAAAAATAGTCGTCACATCATTGCAGCGATGTTTGCAATGCGGAGTAGTATGCGAGAGCAGCGAATGTGCTAGTATAATATTATATCAAATCGTTAAACAAAGGTAAATATGAAGTTCGTATAGTTAAAAATGTTTTCATATAATTTGCAATACTTGATGGCTTGATGCAAAGTATCTTTCGCAAGATTACGGATTTTTCGTCGAAGCTGATGGGTTCTGAGGTATTTTGCTGGATCGAATTCAATGATTACGACTGTCAGAAGTATCGTATATTTTATAAACTGAAATAGAAGTGTATTAATTGGCATATTGAACGCAGCGCGTATAATTATATATGTATGCGACGTATACTTAAGTTTATACAATAATAAAATATTATACATCATCATCGCATATGAATTCACTTTTTCATAAATACGACAGCTAACATTACGACCTTTTCTATTATTTCAATGCATATTTCAATTAATTCGTATGTATATCATTAAAAATTATTCTATATAATTCTTCAAACTTTTACAGATACATAAGTTTATCATACGCACTGCTGGTATGTGGAAATTGTTTGAATTATATACTAATACCAATTGTGACTGCTACTTGGACACCACCATTGTATGCATGGTACCCATGCAATATGAGCATCTCAATTTGCTATTGGAGCTGTTACCTGCATCAATCGATAGGGTTTTTAACTATAGGTGCAGTTCACGTGGCATGCGAAGTTCTTATAACAGGATTTATACTTCAGATATGTGCACAGTTAAATATTCTCAATCACCGTGTTCTGTCGATCAACCTAAAAATCCAGAACTTAGCACTACGTGAAAAGGACAAAATTCAAATTTTTCTATTCGAATCATTTTTAACGAATGCGTGCATCACAGATCATAATGGTATTTTAAAGTGAGTTAAGAACGCCTCTGTGCCGCAAATAGTTATTTTTATGCTATCCTTTATAACCACTATTTATTTTTATCCATTTTTATTATTTTTTTATTGTGTGTAATACACGCAGAGAAATGTCCTCTTGTTCCAAGAGGAAATAATCTTAAATTAGGACCCAAAATTAAAATCATGTTGAAGCAAAAGGATTCCTTTTGACTCGAATAGATTCCTTTTGATTCAATCGTAATCCTTTTGCTTCAAAATTTTTCTAATAAGCAAAAAGTTTTTAAAGCAGAAGGATTACGATTGAATCAAAAGGAATCTATTCGAGTCAAAAGGAATCCTTTTGCTTCAACATGATTTTAATTTTGGGTCCTAATTTAAGATTATTTCNAGGAATATTTTATAACGTATATTTTTACAGATTTGCTGAACTTCTGAGCGAGACGTTCATACAAGTTCTGTTGATTCAATTTTGTGCAAGTCTTTCAGTGATCGGCACTAGTATTTATTCGCTAACAATGTTCAAAGTTTATAGTGCCGACTTTGTTGTAACTGCTTTATATCTCATTTGTTTGCTGAATCAAATGTTATTGTACTGCTGGTATAGTAATCAAGTATTATTAAATGTAAGTATAACAAATTAATGTGTTATATCCTAGAGTATGTACAATTTTATTGCTTCATGTATGAATAAGACTATAGCACAATTTAAAAAGTCATGTTTTATAAAAAATAAAACAATGCAGCCCCTGATGAGAATTATATAATAATTTATTTAGGCTTCCTTAACTGCGATCAAATCGTAAAAAATCATATAGATTATCATGATTGAATGTATTTAAATGATAATCGCAATAATATACATCTTTTTGAATTGTGCTAGTCTTTGTATAGGATCAAAGATTTATTCCACATACCTTATTAATAATTCAATATTATTTTGTACAGAGTAGAAAACTCTTTCAGTCTATTTATAATACGGATTGGATTAGTTTGCACAGAAAAACGCAGAAAACCTTATTATTAATGATGCTAGTGGCATCATCACCTATTCAACTATTCAAAGGTGCTATTATCAAAGTTAACTTGGATGCTTTTCTTAATGTAAGATTTTTTTTAATACTGCATTTGAACACTTCAAGTGAATTCAATTAATTATTATAATATTTTAGGTTCTTAAATTCTCTTATTCAGCATTCAACATCCTAAAAAATCCATCCAAAGATTTGAACTGAAAAAACTTACTGAACAGAAAGTTTTCTCAATTTTATAATTTTTGAAGATCTTATAGCTATATTTATCAAATTTACGTTGTAAATTTTCTATTCATGCATGCTACAGACAAAGAGGACGAGAATGAATTATTTTTGGTAATGGAAGTAACCGAAAAGTTCCAAGTAGCAAGATTTTCTTTTTTATATTTCAACTTTCACCAATCTTATACACTGAGAAAAGAGGTTACTTGAAGCAAGAGAAATCTGTTTGATTCAAATAGAAAATCCGCTTGTCTTTATTAACAATATCCACTTACAGGAAACAAATTTATACTTGAGACAAGCAGAATTTTGTTTAAGAAAAACTATTTCATTTAGAATATCTATATTTTATTTTCAAAAATAGCTACAAGATTATCATAATTTTGATGGAAATTGAATTCTACTTGGGGCAAGAATATTAATTATACTTGCTGCAAACTGATGGACCTGAAGCGGAATCTGGTACTTGCCGCAAGTATCCTCTTTTGTCAGTGTAATGTTTACTCCTATAATTATATATTGTTATTTTTATAAAAACAAAATAACCTTTATATGTATGTATGTACATACATACATCAGCAACCCGCTGATAGACGTATTCAGAATTTACATTAAAGAAAGTATAAGTAAAAAATGCAGTTTACAATATAATCTCTATTTAGTTGTTGTTTCATCAGTCTTTCATTTTTAAGGATTTATAAATTATTATGAACATATCCTACCTATAAAAGTTTCGATCTTGAAAGAGTTATATTTGTCGTCTGATTGGTCAGTTAAAAAGCGGGCGCTCTATTGCGGTTCGATTCTAAATTTGAAGTTGTATTTTAAAAGTAAAGCAATAATGCTTGTAATAAAATAAGATATTAGGATGGTTTCTTATTATATTCATACAGTTACTAATAGTTAGAATTTTACGACTTCAGATAGCGCACGACATAACCTATAAAACTTGCACATATGTATGAATTTAGAACCTCAAACAAAATACTTTCTGAATAAAATGTCAATTTTACCTATATCAAAAAGGATAGTGTGCTACCTGACTCTTCACTCAGAAAAATGACCTGTTCGGAGCAAGAGGATTTTCCTCTTCTCTAAATCGTTTTGATTCGAAAGAAAATTCATTTTGATTCAAGAAGAAAAATATTAACTCAAGAATTAATTTTTTTGAGCCAAGAGGATTTTCCTTTTCATTTTAAATACCATGTTCGCTTAAAAATGCCATTTTCATCTTTCACCAAGAAGAATCCTCTTGATTCAAAAAGAGTCATTTTCGAGTAATTTTACAAAAAGGCTCAAAAAAGAACATATCCTCTTAGCACAAGAAATGATTCATTTGACTCAAGAGGAATCGTGTTAATACTCCTCAGAGTATTCCGGTGTGACGGTGTAAGGGAGGAATAATGACTTCCACAAGGTGTTGGTTTTAAGCTAGTATATTTCAAAGACGTACAGATGGCGAAACGCTCGGCTTCGAGATCGGTACTAGACAGACGACTAGCCCCCGCTCCGGGGGCTTTATACACTCAGAAAAATGGCCTGTTCGAAGCAAGAGGATTTTCCTCTTGTCTAAATCGTTTTGATTCGAAAGGAAATTCATTTTGATTCCAGAAGAAAAATATTAACTCAAGAATTAATTTTTTTGAGCCAAGAGGATTTTCCTTTTCATTTTAAGTACCATGTTCGCTTAAAAATGCCATTTTCATCTTTCACCAAGAAGAATCCTCTTGATTCAAAAAGAATCATTTTCGAGTAATTTTACAAAAAGGCTCAAAAAAGAAGGGCAATTATCCTTTACCACAAGAAATGATTCATTTGACTCAAGGAGGAATCGTTTTCGGGTAAGAATCACAATATTTTTTAGCAATAAAATTTTGATGGTGAAAAGATTTTCCGTTCCCTCATATAGGAATCATTTTTGTTTCAAACTTATTATCTATTAGAAAGCAAAATTTTTTACTCTTGTGGCAAACTGATTCTTATTCGGGGAAATAGAATTATTTTCTTGGGCGAGAAGATTATTTTCCTGTTGAATCAAACGGAGTGCCGCTTGGGGACATATTTAAGATTATTATCCTTTTGAGTCAAAAAGATTCATTTTTCCTCAAAAGGACTTTTTTCTGAGTGTACCTTAACTTTGGCCCTCTATCGGCAACTCTAGAGGCTCGATAGGGGGCGGAGATCCCTGACAATTCGTGTTGCGCGAGTCCGCCGGTCCCAGCACGGCTCCGCAGTTCCGCTCCTAATTAGCTCTGTGGCCATTAGTCGTGTTAGAGGAGGGTGTCAGTACCTGTCGAACAATAAAACCGCTTGAGGGCCCAGCGGGCGTGGTCTCCGGACCGTGTGCAATTTAAGCCGGGGGACTCGGCGCGGCCGTCACTGCGGACCGGGCGCATGTCTCGGCCGTTTCGTCCTTTCGTGTAGTGGTGATAATTTTGATATGTTGTGGCAGACGGTACCGCGGACCGACGCAACTTACACGCACCGGGGTCTTACTCCTAGGGGGTCTCGCCAAGACCGGGACTAACTTACGGTGCTCAATTCTTTCCGGTGTTTCCACCATGAGCTGATACCGTGCGCTATCTAATGTTTCGCGATCTTAGCGCTTTGGTCCTCCTCACAACCTATGACGCCTTTCGCCCTTCTCGCCATTCGCTCAGGCTCCAAGCCTTGACGGACGCAGGGACAAACTTCTGGTTTTTACTAGCAAGGTTAGGAAACAACCTACGTCTCGAGAACAGCGTATTTACGAATGTGCTTTCGGTCATTATCTTAAATTTAATCACCTATCCGCGAGCAGTTTGTCAGACCAATCTTAACAGCTAGCTCTCTCCCGACGAACGCATACCCACAAAGCCTCGTACCACCAGCCCCTGCGCGAAGCACAGGCGAGTGCGTCCGCTCTCCACGAAGCAGGTGCATACCCTTACCAGACGGGACACGGCCTCTCTTCCGGGGAAGCGATCCACTGAAATGCGATGCCAACAACAAACACGCAAGTGTTTCTCTCTGTTCCGCCCGCTCTCACCTTTTTACAATCGATCCTCTCTGTGGTCCGGTACTCGGTTCGCCTTATGGCCGCGGTGAGAAATAGCTGGTCCCGAGTCGATCACATTCCTGGTATCGTCTCCTTGCTAGCCTCCATCGCGGCCCCGCCTACTCCGCCACCACCCTTACCTTCAGAACGGTGTCGACTTCTGAGTCACGCTCCCGCTCCCTCCGTGCCTCTTTTGGAAGCGTCTATTCGCTCTCATCCACTCTTCCCACGTACGTCCCTCCGGACCGGTACTAATCAAAATCCGTCTTGTCCGCGGTAAAACTCCATCAATAATTTTTTCTAGCGAAATAAAAATTTTTGATGCAGCTGAAAAAGACTATGTCGCCTCTTCCCCTCAAACAGGGTAATCCATTTTTGTTTCAACACATTATATCTATTAGAAGCAAAAATTTTATTTACTCTGTGGCAACTACTTGCTTACGTGCGGAACACTTAGAATTATCTATTTTCTCGCAGGGAGTATAGACTCTTTTCCTGCTTCGTGGAGAACTCCAACACACTCCGGTCAGTGCCCATGCGTCCGCTTGCGGACACTTTTAACAATTACCTCCTTTTGGAGTCTCAAAAGGATTCGATTTTTCCTCAAAAGGTGACGTTTTTTTCTGACTGAAATTAACTTATCCCATGCACATGTGCCTACACGTATCTAAGTACTCTGGTACTTAACCTTAAAAAGTGATAAAAACTTAAATCATGCGGAATCAATTAGGGATCTAATCTTTAACTGTACCATTAACGTTCATTATCGCGCTCCGAAACCGCGCTCTCAGTGCCAGGCTCATAGGCAATTACCAAACCCAGAGCCGCGAGTCTAACCATTTGTGGATAAGGTGTGTTTCGGATCGGGCCTTTCATCCTGTCTGAACTCTCCCGCGATGTCTAACTCGTATTCGCATGGTAAACATAGTGGCGCATAGTACTTTCCATTTTTCCGATACAATAAGTGTCATGCTCCTCCGTCAACTCAGATGATAGTGTGCTGCTGATACCAGAATGCTAAACACTGCCTTGTTGCTGAATGGCTGCTTTCGGATATCGTTCACTGCTACCATACCGCTGCAAGTCGACATGATATAAAATCTTGATGTTCTGAGAGATACTTTACTGACGGACCTAATTCTCTCAATTGTGCCTTTCCTCCAGTACGTGCATAATAATGGACATTACCATCCAGTAAGTATCCACGATATTCGCTTTTCTGATAAGACCTCTTCCTCGACAATAATGGGAGCCAGACTTAGAATCCTCTCCTCACTTTTTATTGAACTACACTACTCCATTACCTCACCTCTTAACTCATAGCCACCAACCCGATACTCATCCCTATCCTCCCGGTCATACTTATTGATAAACATTCTACTTGCTAGCTACGTGGTATTCCTTCTGCCGGTACACTGGCCTCATTCTGCCGTCTCCTGCTCTTGTTCCCAAGGCCTTCAACATTCTTCGAAACATACAAAGAATCGCCACAAGGCGGTTATGCGTTATGTTCCCTGGCGATCAACTGAACATTTTAAGACCCCACATAGTTAATAAACCGAGTATGCAGGGCTTTATATTTATACACCAGCTAATGCAAGTATAATAGCTCAGTCCCTCATACATTAGTCCTAAGTTTCTCGTTAGACCCTGTTCCTCCAACACTGCAAATGTTGCAATCTAAAAGATCGAAGTATCGGACATTGATTCATTTGACTCAAGAGGAATCGTTTTTCGGGTAAGAATCACAATATTTTTTTAGCAATAAAATTTTGATGCGTGAAAAGATTTATCCTTTTCCCTCCAATAGGAATCATTTTGTTTCAAACTTATTATCTATTAGAAGCAAAATTTTTTACTCTTGTGGCAAAACTGATTCTTATTCGGGAAATAGAATTATTTTTCTTGCCGAGAAGATTATTTTCCTGTTGAATCAAACGGAAGTGCCGCTTGGGGAAATATTTAAGATTATTATCCTTTTGAGTCAAAAAGATTCATTTTCCTCAAAAGGACTTTTTTCTGAGTGTACTTACCTTTGGCCTCTATCGGCCAACTCTAGATGGCTCGATAGGGGGCGGGATCCTGACCAATTTCGGTTGCGCGAGTTCTGGTCCCAGCACCGGCGCGGTTCCGTCCTAATAGCTTGTGCCATTGTCGTTTGTAGAGGGTGTCCAGTACCCGTCGCAACTACGCCGAGGCCCAGGGGCCGTTGACGTGCTGCTTCTCCGGACGTTGGCGTGCAATTAAGCCGCGGAACTCTTGGGCGCGGCCCGCTCTCCGGACCGGCGTATGCGGCTCCGTCCTTTAGGTGTCAATTTATTTGTTGTTGGACGGTACGCTCGGCTCGATCGCAATACACGCATCGGTCTTTACTCCTAGGGGGGTCTCGCGAGGGACTTAATTACTGGCAATTCTTTCGCGTGTTTTCCCCATGCTGTACTTGCGCTATCTTACGATCGCGGGTTTACAATTTTGACGCTTTCGCCGTTCTCGCATTCGCTCAGGCCAGGCCTGCGACGCAGGGAAAACTCCTGGTTTTACTAGCAAGGAGAAAACCTACGTCGAGAACAGCGATTACATTGCTTTGGTATTTCTTAAATTTAAACCTATCGCGAGCGTTGTCAACCAAATCTTAACAGCGTTATCTTCCCGACGAACCAACCCCGTACCAGCCTCCTCGAACACAGGCGAGCCGCTCTCACGAAGCAGGCTACCCTTCAGACGACACGCCTCCCAGGGCATACTGGCCAAGAGAAAACACGCAATTTCCTCTGTTCGGCGTTCACCTTTTACAAGCCGGGTCGGCTAGGGTGAGAAAAAAGCGGGCCCGATCGATCACATTTGATCGTCGGTGCATGCGGCCTACGCAACTTATACAGAACGTTGCCGCTGAGACGCTCGCCTTTGGAGGTTGTGCTTCCATTTCACGTACGTCGTAACAAATCGTTTTCGGGTAAAATTCAAATTAATTTTTCATCAGAAATTTCGAAAAAAAGCACAACCTGTCAGTTCCGTAACGCTAGTAAACTACTACTTAGCAACAATGTATTTAAACATATAGGGCGTTTTTCTCGAGTAAATAGTAAGTATTTTCGAATATATGTGCAAAGAATTGTTTATAATAATTAGGCTAGGCTATGCGAGCTAATAAACGCCTAAGTCAATTCCGTAACCGTCAGTTCCGTAACACATATAATACAGTAAGTATCATTAATACATTAATAATGTCCTAATCATTGCTTTTTTAGTAGTTACATGGCTCCAGTTACAAGGAAACGTCTAATAAGAGCTCATTTTTTTAAAATAATTCGTCATTTAACGATATTGCGATCTTCGTGAATAAACGAACAGGCTGTCAAATATTGAGTGAATATACATATACATATAGATAGATAGATAGATAGATATATCTTAGATGATTTAATTTTTTTTTTACCAAGTTAAATTAAAATTTACTGGAGTTTTAATAGCGCGAATTACAAAAATATCAGTTCCGTAACCTAGTCAAATATGGATGCTTCACATAACTATAAAAGTAATATGCTGTGGTTTAGCTTTAGGGACTTGTTTTGTATGTAATTCTAATTAGAATAACCGTCCGGCAAGTTAAAATATGTCGATTTTAGTATAGAACATTTGTGTGCCCGTTTTGAGCCAGTTACGGCAGAATCACCCATATATATGTAATGATTTTTACCTGTTCTCGATCAAATATATGTGCCATTTTCGCCGGATAGGGTGAATTTTCGTAACTATAATATACAACTTTGCAGTGGCACAGAACTGCACTGCTTCAATCTATACTTTTGTCTTCATCGTTGATGCCATGGTGATTTTAAGCATTTTAAAAGTAAACTTTTTTTTACCAAGCCTTTTTGCAAGAACCGCGACGTCGACGGGCACACGTACTCTAGTGTATAGATATATAGGTAAACTCAAATAGAGAGTACGATCCAACCGACTTCCATATGAGGACTGACTGTATTTTTTACCTATATTAATTTTTTTTATTCGTAATATTTCAAGTATAAACGAAACGCAGTAAAACACATAAAAGATCTAGTACGACTAGTCTAGCTATACGTAGTTTTTATTGAATACTTGTATTAAACTTGGCTCTCTTAGGGACTCTTGTCTTAATGTAAAAAATACCCAATTCAATTATAAATACAATCCCGGAAATCAAACATCCTCCAATCAAAATTACGAATAGACGTGGAACAATAGACTCAAATTCCTCCTCTGTATCATCATTGTTACGGCTCATGTTTTCAAAATTAAGATACCCTGATGTTTTACCCCATTGCCGATGAGCGCTTTTCTCGATACCAGATTCGAACTTTTTCGAACGGAAAAGCTGCAGTATCAGTCACAAACGTACTTTCGGCTGATTTAATTTTTTTAGAGTTGTACGAAAGTTCGTCGAGCTTTTGATCCAATAAGTAATGGGAAAAAATAACTAGAGCTATGCAAAAATATTTTTTGGTATTTATCACTTTCTTTATGCAATCACGATAGTCTTTAACAATTTTAGCATTAGTCAGAGTAACTTTTGCATAGTTTCGTCTTCCCGAAACTGATTCGGTTATAGTTGATGGAACCATTAATTGTAAGCCAAAATCGTCTATTTCTTTTATTGTATTCAAAGGTACACTCGGTGGTAGTGGATTCTGAAAGAACGTTTTTGAAGGCGCAGCCTTATTGGTTAGTTTCTTTCAGTCGAGCGCTCTGATTGGAGCATTTCAGAAAACGTTCTTTCAGAATCCACTACTACCGAGTGTACAATATCTTCTGAAAATTGAATAAGCATCAGCTTTGGAATTATCTCTGTCCAATAGCTCATAGACAACACAATTACTAAATATATTAGTTTATCAACTGATTTTTTAGGCATATTTGACGAAGCAACTCCCAAAAGACTTTCGAAACAAACGAGATTTTCAGTTCGATCAAAGATGATTTTTGAAACTTATAAATGATGCCAATACATATTGCTACTGAAATAAACAATAGCGACAGATTTGTGAAGATGTTTGCTGGAATTTTGATGACCGGTCGTTTTATGACTGGCACGAGAAATGAAAATTTGCTGGTTCGAAACGGGATTGAAAATGTAACAATTTTAGCATACAGGAGTGTCGCAACTGCACAACTTATCATGTAAGTATTAACCTTGTCGAATTCAGAGTCTTTAAATATTCCAACTTTGGTGATATCTTGCACACCTACGTAATCAAATAAAAAATGCAATGAGCAATTCACGGTTTTCGCAAAAATTTCGAAATAAGGATAATCGTATCCAGTGATTTGATTGTCTGAGTTTGCTGTTATATTCTCAGAGGACATGATGGTGCTCGGAGGAAAATGAAAAAGTTGCGTTTTGAATGAATACTGGTTCATGTTACTCAATTTTTGCGGAATGGATTGTACGTTAGTATACGTGCCTTGCTTGAGTTGATAATTGATATTGAAAAGTCTAAGAACTTTAAATTCCAGGCGCCTAACAGCAGCTCGTGAAAAAGCTTTTCAGGTGATTCATTGTTGCCGTAATACAAAACCAAACATTTCGGCCTCGGTTGTATTGGCGAAAGATGCACAAAAAGTTTCAATAGCTTTAGTGCATTCAATGAGAACTCATTTATATAGTTTTCGTTTGCAGTCATGATGTACAAACTTGATGATCTCGGACTTAGCAGTACTGGAAGTTTAAGTAGGAAATCATTATCGTAACTGTTTTTGATCTCCGAATAATTAATCAAAACTTTAAGATGAGAACTGATACTCTTGTACATCGTAGTATCTCTTACGGCGATGGTATCGCTTTCAAAAATTATGATTTGATGCGGTTTTATACGTTGATCAATTTCAAGTCTTAAGTAATCGGTGTTGAAAGAATCGGTGACGTAAATAATAGCAAGAACGTACAAAAGTTTGATCCGCATTTTTGTATAAGAAATGCTGTAACGGTAACGCTCTTATGTTTCAGTAGCTACTAATTGTAAGACATTTTGTATGTGACTGCGACAGCCTGTATCGATTTTAGTGAATTTTCACACAATTTGCCAATTATCTAAATGTTATAGTTTGTTTTGCCAGAGAAATAAAATAACTGTGACATATAGCAAAAATTTAAAAGTGCTCATATACTACTTCCGTATATAAAAGTATATATAATGACACTTTTAATAATTAAATAAAGTAAAAGCAAAACTTTATTTTAAAATAAAAATTTTCTGGATGGCTGCATGGTGATATTAAATCAATCGTTTTCTAAAACTATTTAATCGAGCGTGCGCTGAACAGTATTTATTAATAAACTACTGTATTTCAATGTAAGGCATTCAACCTCCTTAATCATATATTACGACGGGCGTATATGTATAAAATTTGAAAACAATATCAACAACGCACTTGTAAAAATACCTGAAATGAAAATAACATTATACCTCTCCACTTTGTATCCTCTAACGTGTTATACCTATTAGTTATTAATATACAATTCTTATAGAGGCGGGAAATTTATAAGTTTGCATTAAATAGTTTATTAATAAATCTAGTAATTTAGTATATAATATACAATTAAACACTATCAATAAAACATGTTTGCACTCGATAAAATATTAATCTTCAAAGTATATAATCATTATTCATTATAGCGTTGTACAATTATTTTATTTCCGCAGGACGCATAGTCGTTAATTACATTCGCTAGCGATCCCTAATTAGCCTGAGCATAGCAGCGAGTTTCTCATCGACAGTGACGTTCCTCAGCCTTCTCTCGAGCGTCTCGAAATCGGCTCGCTCGAGCCAGGAAGCTGGATCGTCTTCGCGCCTCGGCAGCTCGGGTAAACTGCGCTCAGCAAACGCGCAGACGCCACACCAGGTTCTGAAGTCGAGACGTTCGCGTCTCTCGCCGAACGCGTTCTCGAGGAAGTCGATCTCCGAGGAAGTAAGCTCTCGGCCCAAGACCTCGTGCAGCGCCTCGGGTAAATGTCGATCAAGCATGTAACGTGGGCCAAAATCGCTGATGCTCTCCTCGCGGTACTTGTTAAAAACCCGGCTGAACATGGACTTGCGGGTGTCGCTCACGTAGACGTAGCGGCCCAGGTAGTCCAGAGGTTTCAGGCCAATGAGAGAATGGCTGTCGAGTAACTCAAACCTGGCGCTCTGACGATAGAAGAGGCGAGGCACGGTAGAGTGACTGATTGGCTGGACTGGGCTTTGTCGGGGAGGTGCAGCTCTGCCACCGCTGACTCTTAAAGCTTCCTCCAGAGCTATTCTTCTCTGAGAGGGACACGTGTCAATATTTTACTAAATCTATGTACTAAATTTTTGAAAATGTATGAAAAATACACTTACTTTGGCATTGAACTCCCATTCTACCGTTTCCCGATCCAGCTCTCTGCTGAGTTCTTTCAGGACTTCCGGTGGTAAAAAGCTCGGCGGCATGTCGTGCTTGATCGCTGGCAGAGTACCTTTGTCCAAGGAGGCTTGCCTGGTTTCTTCCAGCCGAGTTGTACACAATCTGACAATATCGACGTATTATTATATTTATGTATAAGATCAATTGAAGAAAAAATCGAATTATATAAAAAGAAACAAGAACGTACGACCCCCTCCTGGAGCCCTCGTCGATCTGCGAAACTTGGGTCTCGAGAGGCTCAGGTGGTTCGCGGACCTCGGTCTGCTGGCCGTAGATCGAACCCCGACGGCACTTGCGTTTTTTACGACGCAATTTTCCGCGTCGACGCATCGGAGCCGATTCCTCGGGGCCAGTGTCGTCCTCATCTTCTTCCTCGTCGTCGTCGTCGTCGGTGGGACCGATTGGAGCGAGATTTGTTGGCGCGCTACGAGTTGAGGCTGCGTCGTTCACCTATTATATGTGTCAGGATGTGCACGATTGACTCGCATTGTTTTATAAATCCACAGAAGAATCTTTTGATTTGCAGAAAAATTTATACTCTGGTATAATTTTTATACCGATAAAACTTCAATTCACCTCAGTTTTTAATTGGAGGATTTTATTAACCAGTATAGTTAATTAGAATTAAGGGACAGAAAATGACGAATTTCAAAGAAAGCATACTGATGATTTTTTCATTCATTAATCATACAATGTTGAAAAAAAAAAAATACTCACACAGCACGTGAAACAATGTTACTTCACAGGCATTTTAAGATCAAAAATTATATTCGTTAGACAGTTATAGCATAAGCGGCCCAGCAGAAGACCCAACAAGGAATTTTTGGCATAGTTTGGAGCACCGCTATAATATATGTATACAGTGCGTACATAGAGTGATGAAGGGAAATAGGAAAGTACCTATGCGCCACCTATCTTCACTCGTCAGAAACTAGAGAGCTGAAAGTGCTGAAGACCAGTCCAAAACTGTTTTGCATAGGGTTTGACTTCTAATATATACTACTGACTTTTTCTCCGTCCAATTCACTATTATTGCTACAATCCTGCTCACCTCAAGCACAGGAACGGAGCGAACGGGAGAAGTCGAGAGCGCAGTCGTCGACCGATTTCTAGAAGATACCGGTTTGCGCCGTTGACTGGAGGACAGATTGGTCCTTCGCGAGCTGGGTATCGGTTCCAACGTTAAAGCACGCCAACTGAGTGTTTCATTCTCTTGAATCTCGTGCGAGCTTGCCCTCAGATCAAGCACCAGTGTCTTCCTAAGGGTGTCTTTATTGGTACAGCCGTCGAGATCGTCATCGTTTGCCTGTGTCGGTGCGACGCTGACAGCAGGACTCACCGGTCGTGAGTCCGTCTCGGTGTAGCGCCGGAATAGCTCCTCCGGAACGTCAACACCCTCTTGATGTTCGCCGCCGCTGATCAGCTTGTTGCGCTGATGCAAAAGCTCCAGTTCCGCTGGCGATAGTAAAGCTTTGCCTTCGCTCACCTGTAATGATACGTGAAAGCTCGTGAGATTTGAATTTTTTCAAGCGCAGCTTTTACGAGTTTCAGTTATGATACCCAAGTGTCTTTTGCTCGGCGAACGATCTCCTTAACTTCGCCATCCGCTGGGTGATTGCACAGTATCGAGCAGCCGTAAGGATAGGGGTTGAAGAGACCGGCATAACAGCGCAGAGTTAACGGCGCCGGTACCGATGGTCCCACAAGCTCCAGTTTCTTCAAAGTTGAAAAAATAAACAAAAAATTTTTGTAAAGAAATTTAGTAACAGAGGATAGTGGAATAACATTATACCTTAGGCTTAGGCCTCTTAACCGGTCGCACGCGCGCCGCGATAAGTCCAGTGTTGCTGGCAATCCTCGGCATGCTGATGCGCAGCTCGTAGTCTCGCCGGTGAATGAGCTTGAACCGCTGAAATGCGCGTCTAGCTGCTGCATTCTTCGGTATACAAGCACCGCTCAGTTACCATAGCCACCGGCGATTGTTCGATTCTCCCACTCAACACGTGCTTGCAAGCTCGAATGAACGTGGCATAGACTCTTTTTTTTCGTGCATCAGCCGTCGTGCGGAAAGTTTGTTTCCTAATCCCTCGGAATCCCTTCATTTTTCTCTGATGGTCCGTGTATATGTTAACTAGGAGGCAAACTTTTCGGACGTGAGGCATATAAGCTACGCTACATATAACTATATGCATTCCTCTTCAGAAAGAGTTGATAATGATTGCTCTGATAGTTGCAGGCAGATTACACTTGTCCGGGAATCTGACAGCAAGAGTTGCGTCCTAATTTGAGGGACGAACATACTAGGGCTTTCGAGGAATTCGAGCCGCGTGATGCATGTTTCCGCTGATACGGCCCACTGACTTTTTGACTGTTACAACTTTGATCGTCGGAATTTCAAACTTTGATACATGACTGCTTTTTTAAAGGCTCTTAACGATCGGACAATTCCAAAATATAAATCAATTCTGAACGATCGATGTTACGTTACGCATCGAAGATATAAGGAGTTCAATGCACTTTGTGTACATACGCATCGACGGCGACTAAAAATAAACGCTGATGCTCAAGCTCGGCAAAACGAAACGGGAACGTTGTAAGTACCCGCGAATGTACTACAGACAGGCTGCAGTTTTGAAACGAATTCCCACGGGCATGACGTAGAGAGTAAATAGCTAAAGCTTCCGGGGTTCGTTTGTAGAAAAATGTCACTTTGCTCGAAAAGACGTATGCTACATTTGTTTAAACAGTCATGCTTATAGACGAAGCCAGCCTTATTTTTTTATATAATACAGATTTTCCTTGATAGATGTTAAAACAATAGTTAGACAGAAACTACTTATACAAGTGTCAAATTATAAATGTAATAACTTAAAGAAAATTAAAATTTTTAACAGTGTCTTTGTCAATGTTAATGACGACACATTAGAAAGCCAACAAGCTTATAGAAAGAAACGTGAAGCGCGACAATCGCCGGCGTCGTCAATTTTATTTGCTCTTGCGCCGCCGTGCTTCCGGCTCTTCGTGTCGCACGACGATATACATATAGTAGGAGCCAAGAAAACGATTACAATGCCTTGACATTTAAGGGGTCCCCTCTATTGATTTCTTTCCCGGCTTATTTTCATCCTTAACACGCAGTACGCACCCAAGCCTATGTGCTCGTTTTAAAATACAATTTTTCTATGATTCGTTAATTTTTTTAGACTGGTACTTTTTACTAGCACTCAATCAAAATAAGTGAGAAATAGTATATTACGATACAAGTGGCATAAATAGTCAATTACTCGCTCAATAAATAGTCAATACCTCGCTACGCTCGGGTGCTAATACACGCCGTGCCGTATCGGACTATTTATACCACGAGTATCGTACGCTATTTTATAGCACTGACTAGCATAAATCCGCTGTCACACCTATCCGTGGCCTGCGATCAGCACGGTGCATTAATGGACTATTTATGCCACGGATAGGTGTGACATAGATGCGGATTTATGCCACACAGTGCTATAAAATTATTTTTTGTGCAGCTTTTAAATAGTTGAACAATTGAATGATTTAAGGATGAACAAAAAACAGCAAAGCTCATTATTTATGTCTTAACAAACACCTTATCGCGTTCGGTGCTGAATCTATTTATTAAAAGTAACGTTAACATTATACAAAATTAATCAACTTTCCAGATTGTTTAATAAACTTATTTATCCTTGAATATGTCGTAAACTTTAATGGGCCAAGGCTTCTCTGGTCGATGACCGGGATATTTGTCTTTGTACTTCAAGCCCGTGACTAGGGTGGCGCTTTGTGGGAAGGCCGTTTTGCCGTTGAACATTGTGTCGGTATCTAAAAGATAAAAAAAAATAACAATTTATTTGTGAATAATTTTTTTTAGACGTATAATTATAAACCATTCGTATTATTTTAATACATACCCGGGTGGAAACGATGGGCTTCCGGTTGGATGTACAAATTCGGTGGCAACTCTATGTTCTGTAGAGCTTGATAAGGCGTCGTGGTTATGACGGGAGTTTCATAAAATTCCCTCAAATCGCCTACAAATACAAACATCATTTTAGTAAAATTGAACCCTGAGAATGTCATATTAATAAAATAGCATCGTTGAAGGAACGATTTAATCGTATGCATTTGGAGTTTAAAATTTCATAGAGGGCATTTGCAATTGCTATGTGCATAGCTCATACAAATTTAATAAATCTGAATTTTTGATGAAGCGCTCCTTAACTTAGCAGCAGTTGCAGTAGCAACAGGTGGTTTTCTTTTCATACATTTATATACACGTATAATGAAGACTGACGTTCGAATGTTCAATCTTAATCACGAAAGCGTTTAAAATTTTAAATCTAAATCCCTTGATCTCAAAATCGATATTATTCTCTTGAATTAATAATCGAGAATAAGCTTTACTCGTTATTCAATCGCGCCAAAAGCTCACCTATCGTCTGGATCGTGACCAGTTTGGAGTTTGGAATGCTATGTCCAAATTCTTCGACGCACTTGGCAAATAATTTGAACCTGACGAGTAGATCGTCGATGCGTGTCCCGTCATTGCTGCTCACACCCACCGATTGGCAAACGCTATCCAAACGTTGTGACGCGTCTGTAGGTGGCTTGTAGGGTTTGTATGGCCGCAAGAATCTGGAAAACGTACAAGTTTATTACTTTGTGTCTATACGTGTACGGTTGATTTAAAATTGAAAGCTGTCCTTGCTCTCAGTCCTTCACACAGTGCAGAGTTATACAAAAGAATGTAATGCCGTTATTGCGCTATACAACATAATTGGATATTTATTTTTTCATTATATTCTTTATTTTTTGCAGTAGTCAAGATTCAATCAAATCTCTAAAATTCGAACGACTAATAAAAGTCCTCAACGGCTTTCCAGCTCGATTGTAATTTTCGCTGGCGTTACAACAGTAAGTATAAGCGCCATGTCTAGCTACAAGGAGACTATGCGCTATACGCTGCAAGGACAGTGAAACTCGCGCGGATACGCGCGTAAATGTATAGTGCGCTTGTTTACTTTTTTATGATGTACTCAACTTACGAAAACGTAGAAAAACTCACGAAGGTATACGTGAATACTTTTCAGATAAAAGACGTTTATTCTCAATGTTGTTATTCAGCGATTGAGGGTGATCTACATTATTCTCCAATGAAAATCTTACGTCTACCTACGATCTGTGCAAGCGCCGCACATTACGTCAGAAAATGACGAAAAACGTAGGTACACATAGGTACAATGGCTAATAGCTATGTATCTCAGACAATAGGAAATAAATATACCCTTTTTTCTATGCTTCGATTCATATCGTAGAGAATTAAATTAATTAGAAAATTGACTAATTATAAGTATTATATTTTATAATGAAAAGCTGTAGAAAACTGAGTTTTTTTTCTTCATAGTTATGTCGATATTGGTAACTGAAAAACTTAAATATAATTATGCAATTTTAACGTTACTGTAGTCAGTGCTACTTTGTCAAGAGAGTGAAATATTCGTTCTTTAAGAAAAAAAACGTGTCAATGTGTGCACTCCGGTTTTTCGAGTAAATTACGAAAGTATACGAAATTAAAAGCTATTTACTTTGTTAGCTTTTCAACGCTTTCACCATATTAACTATCCAGTGACACCTGTAATTAAACTAAAAACATTAAAGCTAAATATTGTTTAAACCAAAACGAAAAACCGGACTATTTAAATGTTGACTTTTCTTTCCCCTTATACGAATAAGGCTCGTAGAACAATATCGTGGGCGAAGCGATCGCCTATATAGCTTCAAAATAAAAAATATACAAAAAAGAGACACGCGCAACAACGTATACTTTCTGCAACCGATGTATGAATATAGGTACGTTATGTATACAAAACTGTATATGTACACAAGCACGTATCATTTCGCGGCGGCGCTGCACGAACCGCGCGCATCTTACAAGTATAATCTGAGAAAGAGAGAGAGAGAGAGAGAGAGAGAGAGCAATAGTTCCAGTGACACTGCTCTCGGCCAAGTGCGTATTTGCCTAGACAGCGTGTGAAGGTTATGAATAACTATCAGCGAACTCACCCCTTGGACTCGATAGACGTGAAGAACGAGTCAAGGGTGGCTTTCTTCTTTGGCTTCTGCGGCGGCTTTTTCACCTTCGTCCCCCGCGCCGGTACCACCAGCAGATTCTGAAATTTGCAAACGCTAGATTTATCATTCTGTGCAAGTGTGCAATTTCGTGTTCGAGTTCTATTATTATTGAATCTACGTTGTTGTCATGATTTCAGCTGTTGTCGAACTCGCTATGGAGGTTATGTCGACAGAGCTTGAACAATAACAATATTACGATGTGAGGAGCTTACAGTTTATGTGTATGTGCATTGCGATGTGAGTAAAGTAGGAGTAGGAGGAAAATAGAGAGAGACAGCGGGAAAAGAGGTTATGTCATGATCGACAGCAGCAGGAAAAGAGACTTTGAAGATATTCGGTGTCAACCGGAGCATGTATTAACACTAATAAATTGACAAGACTGACCGTAGGCCGCGAGAGTATCGGCGAATACCTCGCGAGTGCACCGCCGAGGAAAGCATGTCTTGTGAGCGCCGCCATGTTGACTCTGCTACTGGAGCACTTCAGCACTCACTCTAGTCACTCTCGTGCTCGCGCCGCGCAGTAGCGACGCCGCGGCGTTGCCGTCACTGTAGCTTCTGGCGAGCCTTTTTTTAAATACACACACCTAATGCTATCACTGTACCTATGTATGTAGGTATAGGTACTTTAGTTGTGCAAGAAAGAGAGAGATAGTTTACCTTTTTCTAACCTGTGGGTACACCTACACTCCTGATGCGCCGACGACTGAAGCCAGCTGTGGCGGGAGATTTGAATTTTATGTTTGTCGATTGACAATAATCAGACTCTTGGAAAAAATAAGTTCTAGAACGTTGCTGTGAAAGGCATTAATCCAAGTATTTTATACAGATTTTTTAATGATATAGTAAATTAAGAAAGAGTAATTAAATACTTTTTCTGAAACAGATAATCAAACGCCAAAGTGCTCCGAAATGAATAATGGAAGATTTTTAAAAAAGAAAAAGCAAAAGCAGTTCTTATAAAATCAAATGTAAAAATCAAACTTTTTTTCTATACCACGGGTACTCAGATTTCAAAGTGCTCCGAAATAAATTATGGAAGAATTTCTTACGATCTAGACGATAAAGTATGAACGATACAAAGTAAATAAGTGCAACAATTGGTAATTTCTGCCAAAAACAGATGAAGTGCTGGTTCGGCTCCGAAAATCAATAGACTCCAAAATAAATCGATAAGTGCGTAGGAGGTTAACAATTCAATACAACTCTGCACGGTGTATATCAAATCAACAACGCCTAAACAACAACCCAGAGCATTTTTCTATAAAAATCAAGCTACTTGTATAAGTTGTTAAAAAAAAAAAGCATCACTAATTCGCGCGGAGCCCAACAGATGTCTCTTAGTGCCCGATAGTAAATCCGGCAACGCCGGCCGCCTCCTTGCGGCGACAGCGACAAGGACAGCGCTCGTCGCTCGCGCACACGTAAACACACGCCCGATAGAGTGCAGCTCAGCGGCTGCAGAGTAGAGAGAGAGAGAGAGAGCGTAGCATAGTGGGAGATACTTAGACAGACAGACAGACGGTCGGCCGCAGTAACAGCAGCAGTGCAGCGGCAGCAGCTCGACTCCTGGCGTCCGCCATTTTGCAGTCGCCATTGATAGAGTGAGAGAGAGAGAGAGAGGAGAGAGCGGTGGAGTGTCGAGAGAGTATAGCACGCGCGCTTAGAGCGAGACGAAGTGACGAGAGGAGGTGAAGAGCCTCGTCCGCAAAGTGAGAGAGAGAGAGAGAGCAGTGAGAGTCAGCAGAGTCATCTCCAGTGACCAAAGTTACACGGAGCCATCGAGCATCACACGCAAGAACGTCGTCTGCGGGAAGAGCACCGGCTGAGAGATGCGCCGCGCGCATAGACCCGGTCAGGTCGCCACCGCACCAGCGATAACCAGCCCTCTCCCCCCCCCCCACCCGGCTGCGGAGCGAGCGAGCGAGTGAGAGAGAGAGAGAGAGAGTGAGCGGAGCGGAGCATTCGACCTAACCTAACTTCGCCGAGTCTCTCTCTTCTGTAGTGTCTCTCAACTCTACGCGTCACCCAGTTCGCGATATCGAGTGCGCGAGTGTGTGAGTGCCCGTCCGTCCGTCTCTGGCTGTGGTGCAGGCCTGCCCTTTTGGCGGCGCTCGCCTCCTGCGAGTGAGAGAAAGAGTGAGTGAGATAGAAACAGTGACTCGGTGCGATTCCTCGCGGGAAGGACTCCCGCACAAGAGGGAACGGGTTAACCCCCGAGAGCGCAAGGAGAGGACGGGTATTAAGTGCCCGCGCGAGCGCGAGTTGTGTGTGTCGCGGCTATATACCACAAAGATATATAGCCCCAGACAGAGAGTGAAAGAGAGAGACGAAGCGAGAGTCTCGGAGAGGTGTGTTGTGTGCGATCGCAGGACGACGAAAGGTGGTTCCTCGGGAAGTGTGTTGAGTGCTTCGGAGGATTTATACGCATCGTGACGATTAGTGTGCAACGTTATTGAATTGTTAGTTCGCAGCAGCGTATACAGCGGCGTTACAACATATAAGTTAGCAGTCAAGAGTAGTAGTAGTAGCAGCAGCAGCAGCAGCAGCAGCAGCAGTGTGCAGCCGCAAGAGAGGATGGAGGAGAAGCCATGACGCACCCCTCGCATCAGACTAACGGCGCCAGCTTGGAGGACTGCCACACCAACTTCTTCGCACTGGTGAGTTACATAGCTATACAGAGGCTAGTTTACGCTTAGGCGCATTATGTGTGCTCTACCTCTCCCTCTCGCGTGCAACGGCTGCAGACACCAGCGCACAACACCGAGAGCGGGCGAGAGAGAGAGAGAGAGAGAGAGAGAGAGAGAGAGAGAGAGAGAGAGAGAGACAGACAGAGAATCCAAAGCCGGGCCGCCGTAGATTTTCCTTCCGCCATGTTTCCCCTCGCTCCGGTTTTTCCCCCCCGCCGCCGCCGCCACCACCACCGCTTCTGAAGAGCGCCTCCGCAGCCGCTCGCGCGTATACACCTAATTAGCAGTCGCGGGCCGCAGATAAGCCAGGAATTTTGAACGCGGCCTCGACGCCGAGGGAGGGGGGGGGGACGAAATCGCAGGCCGCCATCATGTTTTTGCAATGCGCGCGGCCCGTGCTGCTGCTGCTGCTGCTGCTCCGTTGCTCTGATGCAGGCGCACACATACGCGCGCACTTTATTTACCGCCGTTGTTGACGATACGGCTGCGCCTCGCGGACGTTCCTTCGCGCGATCGTTTATTTGCGTATACGAAGTACATACGCGGGGAGAAACTCCGAGACAGAGAGAGAAAAGGACAGCGCAATAGAGAAAGAGAGCGAGAGAGATGGGGAGAGAAGTAGCGGCGGTGGAGGTAGCAGGGCCGTACGTACGCGGCCCGGCCTAGGACGATTGATTTCGGAGCTGTGGCGGTATATGCCTTTGGTTTTTCAATTTTTCGCCAATCGAACGTCGCATCGATTGCTGCCGACTGCAATGCACGTGCAACCTTCGCTGGCTATTAATAAAATCGCTCGCTCGGAGAATCGTGGCTTCCGTGTGTATGTATACACAAGTATACGTCGAGAGCGGATTCACGTAGCGGAATGTCGGAAAAAACCGGCGGAGTTTAAGGAACTCTTGACGGAGAGTGAAAGAAAGGTGCCGCTGCTGTTTTCCTCTCCCTGTTCGAGAGAAACACTGTGCGTGGGTGTAAGCGTATAAAGCGACGCGCGGTTTGACGCATTGTTTTCGGAGCTTTGAGGTTAGAAACGTTTTTTCGACGTTCGCTCGGCGCGTATAGTGGCAGCAGCAGCAGCAGCAGCCGATGAATTGTCGTGACGTCCTCGATTCTTCGACAGATAAGCGCGTCTGTTGACGCGAAAGTTGATTTATCAAGCGGAGGCTAATTAATTCGTCAAAAATTCGAGATAGCTCCGATTTTTTCATTCAGCTTCTTTGCAACGCTTGCCAGAGACGCGATGTTAGGAAAATGTCTAGTTGGTCGTTGAATTTATCGGACTTTTTATTTATGCTCGTTGACTGTACTATTGTTAACCTTGATTCGCATTTTGGAGGTTAGAATAACGTATGACTGAACCTTCACCTCAAGAAGCTTATTGTTTCTAGTTTATACCATACTGATTTCACCACTTCTTTATTCATTCATACAGTTAAAAAAAAAGTACCACCCAGTAGAACAAAAAATACTCCGAAAAACGATAAGTTACGCACTTTTCGAGCGCGAAAATATTTACGTTCGTATCCCAACGCAACAAAGCCAAGTCTCACAATATGACAGTCCCCCAATCATCGGCAGATAAGTGTATAAGGATAAGTATATAAGGCAGATTAAAGCAACTCTCGCGCCTACAGACTCGAAAGAAAAAAAAATCCGTTCTCTCGACGTTCGATTCTGCCTTCGTGTGTATTTTCGCTTTAACCTTGTGAAATTCATCGCGAGCACTTTTTCCGTCCTTCTCGTGCAGTTCTCGCGCGGTGCATCGCTGTTAGAATGTTTCCTCGCGAATTTACGATAAGTGTCGCTGGCTTTTCTCGCTCTTTGTTTTTTCATTCCCCTCTTCTTCTGACGCTGCTTTTTTTCTCTCTTGCGCGCCGGCGAGGTTGCGCCGCGGTAAATTTATAATCGACGTCGTCGAGGATGCAGCGTTGCTGTGCGCGTACGAGCGGTAAATTTCACGAATTAACAAAAACGTTTTATGGATCTATTTTTTGTATAAAGTTGCCATTTCTGTGTAAAAATTGCTGCGTTGTCTCTTCTTGGCACTCGAAACGTAATCTATCAATCTTGATTGATTGCTGAAATAGTAATTAGCCGAAGTTTGACACGCCCGACCAAAATCTTCGAAATTACAATACAGCAAATCGTACATCTCAACCACCTTCGTGCAGACACCTCTTCTGCAAACAATTCAATTTTACGAGAGTCTCGGCCATTAATAATATCCCTCCAGCCCAGAGGGTATAAATTCAACCTGCGCCAGACGACAAATTCAATAGGATCTCTCTCGGCGAACGCCCCGCTGCGCAAACTGCAGCTATATCAGCGAGCGCAGCGTCGTAAAATTTCGGTACCTGCACAGGCGCTACACACGCGCATTAAAAAATCAAGCTCTGCACTGTCTGGACTGCAGCGATGCATAAAAAACACGCGCCTGTCCCTGTAGCCTACTATGCCAAATTTTGTGTGCGCATAGAAATTTTTGGGAGGAAATTCAAATATTATTAATCCTACCTAGAAGTTTCGATCGCTCCATCTTGAAGGAGTTCTATTTATTGCCTGATTTGGTCAATTAAAAAAGGTCGCGGTTGCGGTTTGATTTTAAATTTGAAGTTGTATTTCAAATTTTACAAGAATGATAAGTAATTCTTGTAAAATATAGTATATTCAAACAGTTACTGATTTTTAGAATTTTACGACTTCAAAAAGTGCACCTATAAAACTTGTACGTATAAATTTAGAACCTCAAAGAGAATACTTTTTGAATAAAGGAAAACTTCACTTTTATACCAAAAAGGATAATCTGCACCTGATGACTTTTATGAATGAGTCGTTCATGTATGCACACGTATTTAAAATATCTACTTAACCTTAAAAAAATGTAAAAAATAAAAACGCGCGGAGCAATTAAACTTGTGCAGATCGCTAGAGCGATATCAATACCAAAACAAAGCAGTTTTGGACTGGTCCTTTCGCGAGTGCTTTCGTCACCACCTTTACTCTCCGTGTCTGGTAGGTGAAAATAGGTGGCGCATGGGCACTTTTCCATTTCCCTCAAACTGCCTTGTTTGGCCTGCTGCTTCGGCCGCTCATGCTGTAACTGCGCGAAGCGATGCATACTATGTTGTAATACTCTCTGTCGTTAAGAGAGGCGCTCTAAAAAGTTACTTTGTAGCCGAGTGTAGCAGCCTCGTACAATATCTAAAGAATCCTCAAAATTTATTGTATAAGCTCTCAAAACAAGAAGCCCACCAGGAGATCCCTCAAATCCCTCTAAAGAGATAATCAATTCAGCGTGTAGCTCAGCGCTTCGCTGCTGAATCCAAACTCCTTATCTGGCATTTCGAATAATATTTTTTCTTTCCCTCCGTTCTATACAAAAAGGGAACAGTCGTCTCCTGTGAGAAGCTTCGTCATATCTAAATCTGTCATCTCCTGTCTTTGCCCCTGTTTACGAAAATTCGTACATCTCTTTCAATAAAAATTAATAAAGTTGGCCATACGTTGTTGACAAAGAGTCAACGCCTCGTACTGCTTAAATATCCGCGACCATCAACGAACGCAATAAAAATGCAACCTCAAAGCGATTAAAGCTGAAACCGCAGGAAGTAACGACGCTCGTTTAACAAGCCGCTAACCAAGGCGCTAAGTGTCGTTTCTTTCGTCGTTCACCTCTAATTTTACTCGCATTCTGATACACTTTGAATTTTCGCGATACACTCGTCTCTCTCTCTCTCTCTCTCTCTCTCTCTCTCTCTCTCTCTCTCTCTCTCTCTCCTTCTGCCGAAATATTCAAAACAAATAATCGCACGATCGGCTAAAAAATGTAGCAACAAAGGATCGCACGCGTGCGCGACATTGAAACTTCCTTCTCTCGTGACTTGTATGCATTATGACAAGACAAACACACGCGCGCGAGAAATGCAATAACGCTTTTGCCGGCCTCGTAGTTGTATCCAGAGAGAGAATTGAGATCGTCTAGCCTGACGGTATAACACTATATGCGCGCAAGGACACAATCCTAGGAATCGGTTGGCTGCTTGCTATAGGAAACTGTATAACCTCTTTCTCTCTCTCCTCGTGTGTGCAAGCGCTTTTTTCTTGAATATTAATTATACTGTGCATTTTGTCGGTATATCGAAACGTCTCAAGGTTTGTCAAGTCGTCCGTTTGATTTTTGAGTCGAGTTGTACGGCTTTCCGCGCGTTATTCAATCGTTGCTTTCTCGCGCAGTTTGTATAATTGGAAGAAATTGTGTAAGAGTTTTCGTTTGCATAGTCGCTGCAGCGTTCGCTGTCGGTAAATCTCGACTAATTCAACGTTCATTTTTACTTTTCTCTCTGAAATATTCTAAAAACGATTACAGTCGAAATCAAACCAAGCCTTTCTGTAAACACTTTACACTTCCCTCTTCAAAGTAAACCTCGGACCTTCATGCCGCAAAACGAAAAAAAAAAAAAGCCAAAAGCATCCCCGGATATCCCGCTTTTACAAAATTAACCGGATGAATTCCCTCCAGCGGCAGCAGGGCAGGGCAAAGGGTTAAAAGTTAATTATTCAAAGGATCATCCTGTCCGAGCATAGCAGCAGCAGCGGCGTCACGTTGCATCCCACGGCAGCATAGTAGTAGAGAAAGGGAAGGGGGTGTCGGCTCTCTCGACTGGTGGGAGGAAGAGCTCGTCGGTACGCGCGCACCGTAGGTTCGTGCCTTTTTCGAGCGAGAGAGAAAGCGAGCGAGCGAGCGGTTGTTGACCTAAGGGTTCGCCACAATGGTCGGTAGCACTATACGCGACGAGAGAACGAGAAAGAAGAGAGAAAAAAAGGAAGGAAGGAAGGAGATGCTGCCTGTGCTCTGTGGTATTGAGACGGTTTCCTGCGTTGCGCTGTTGTTGTTGTTGCTTGTTTGTTTCTTCTGAGAGAGAGAGAGAGAGAGAGAGAGAGAGAGAGAGAGAGAGAGAGAGAGAGAGAGAGAGGGGGAGGGAATAGAAATTTCCCCTTCTTGAGGCAAGCGCGCGCGAGAGAGCCACTGTTTGCGCGCACGGAGGAAACTATATACTTTGACTTGTTGCTGGCGCGAAACGAGTGTACGTATACGAAAGAGACTTGTGGATTGTGTAGCGGAGAATTCTGTACGATGACAGTCGAGAGAGCGATAAAATTTCATTTTGTGTTATACGCGGGTTCCTCCGTTTTTGTATAGTTTTTACGAAGACGAAGATTATTCAAATTAGAGAATGTAGAAGAGCTTGTGTTACTTCATGACGTCAGTAGTTAAAAATATTTCGCTCGATATATGGAAATCGTGTGCGCGCCTGTGTACCTATACAGCTTGACGTCACCGACTCGACTGTATCACGTGTGAAGATTGCAACTCTCTCGCTTTCGCGTATAATAATTCCATAAATGTATTTTTTTTTTCTCGTACTCCTGGAAAACGAAATCTTCGTTCGAAACCATAGCAGCGCAGAAAATAGTTTCAAACGAATCTCTCAGTCAAGGTTAATGATCGCGCCGGGTAAGCGAGAAAAAAAAACAGCTCTCGTGTCAGTAGCCGCCAACAACTGGTCTCACGATCGATTCTCCGCAGAGAGCTCAGCAGTATAGAGAAACAACAACAAGATCTCTCACGTGACGCGCGTGTCGTCTCGTCGGGGGTTGCGGCTGCGCTGTCTCTCCCCTTGATTCATTCATGAAAGCGAGACTCGATTATATACGTATCATACCATATACGTATATTGCTTTTTCCGTCTGGAATTTTTGTTTCGTGATCGGATGCAGTGTATCTAAGGGATCCGGTGTGGGAGAATCAATCTCTATCTTGTCCGGACTCGCCACTTCGTAATCCGAGCATCGGAGCGAGTTGCATTCCTTTCGCCGGGCGCGCGCGCGCGAGGGCAGCTTAGAAAAGGAGGAGGAGAGTCGTCGAGCGGAAACTGTGTCACGGGCCCCGCCGCTCAGTGGGGGAAGGGAACGAGCGAATTTTTCCGAGGCTCCTTTCTCTCGTGCCGAATTGTCGGCGCGTTTCTTTTTTTTTTCGCTTTGCTGTTGCTTGATGGAGTTTATTCTACACTTATTTTGGTGTCTATATAGTGTAACGTAGACGGGTGTAGTTTCGTCGAACGAAAAATTTCAGTATTAAAATGATAAAAAAGAGGGGAGAAGCCCGTCCTTGGGTTAAAAAAAATCAAAAGGTTCCGAGGCGGTTCGCCGCAAGAAAGAAAAAGATATAGCGCGCGTCTCGCGGCCGAACATTTCCTTAAACGTCCGGCAACGGCCGACCCACACTGTTACGTAGCTCTAAACTCTTTCGGTCATTCCAGTCATTCTTTGTCTTCGTATCTTCTCGTTTGTGCTCTTTGTCGTCGTCGCTGCTGCTGTTGCTTTGCGGCGGCAGGAGACTCTCGTATGCGAGTCGACCTTATTTCTCTCTCTCTCTCTCCGGCCGTCTTCGCGCGCCGAGGTTGAAGTTTCTGTGCGCGCGAGAACAGGTTTTCTCTCTCTTCTATGCGTGGATGCGTATGAAATCCTGCTGTGAGAGCCAAGATTTTGCTTATTCACTTTGTTGAAAAATAACTCGATTCTTATGCTGTGCTACCGTCCGCGGCGTTGTAAACCTGTATATGATAGATTTTCGGTTGTAAATTAGATTATAATCGATGATTTCGATAATGTTGGAATATAGGTAAACGACGATTATCCACACCTTCACAGAAGCCTCGACGTAAGCTGATTACGCTGCAGGGCCTACCTGTTTTGACAAGGTCGTAATATTATCTACGATCAGCGGTTTATGATGGGATGGGGCGAAAAGGGCATCAGTTTAATTCCTTATCATTCATTCGATCGCTCAATTAACAGAGTTTTAAAAACATGATACACTAAAATTTCATAACAAGCCACACATTGAATACCATTAGCACACGAGAGAGATTCAAACGCCCCATTACGAAGGGGGGAAATTCGACAACGTCCATTCCGATTAATCAGAAACGAAGCTCACATACTCTCCTCCTGCGCAGTGAGAGATCAAAGGACCATCAGAGAGCTGTGGAAGCGATTCTTTGCCTCTTGCCTGTTGATTCCGTCGTTTCTCTCTCTCTCTCCTCTTCGAGCTCTATCGAGCTATCCCGTCGAGATAGTCTCTGTTTGCAGCGAGACGCCCCCAGGCTTCTCTCTCTCTCTCTCTCTCTCTCTCTCTCTCTCTCTCTCTCTCTCTCTCTCTCTCTCTCTCTCGATTTCGCGCTTCATTACAGACACCGCTCTCCTTTTTACTTCGTCCTTTTTTTCTATTTCTAGCCGAGACGTCGCGCTCGTTTCAACGAAGCGGAAGACGATGGAATTTCATTGTTGATGCGCGAGCATTATTGTCGCTGATTGACTGGAACTGCGCGCGCTACGTTTATTCGATTAGCCTCGCGGAGAAGCTATGCGTTTGCGGCCATTAACTTTGTTTATTATTTCTTTCTTTCGCGAATGAAATTCGTTTCGGGCGTGGACTGGAAAAGCTCTCGCTCGCGTGTGTGGGTATGGGTTCAAGGCCGTAAACGGAAGCAATCCGGCTTTCTCCGTCCTAGATTGCGTGGAGTTTTCGCGAGAGAGGATTTCTTATGCGTTTTCCGGAATAAGGAGCAATTTTTCCCTTTCCTACATCCCTGATGTCTCTCCGGCGGTACAGTGGCCTCGTATACAAAATAAGAGAGGACAGAATTTTTCCCCCATACACTTTTATACCTTTGGGGAGTTTCAGCTCTATCTCGTGCGCGAAGAAATTTTTTTTTCTCGTTTTGATTATGTACACTCTTGGAAATTAATTAAAAACAACTGCAAAGTGTGTATACGATCGAGATGTGTTTTTCGAAATAAATGTCACTCTGTCCGAATAAGTGTATGCAGTCGAGATTTCCAGCTACCATAAAGACGCATATTTATCACCGAAAGAGCTACATTAAAACATAAACGCAGACGTCATATATTTTCTCGTCGTACAATTAATACACTGCAGCCGCGTCAACTTCAGCCGTACAAGAAATTCAATCGGCGAAAGGTAAACAAGCCGTCCACGACAGGGATAGTTAATTATCGCGATAAATTTTATCGGCTTTTACAAATCAAAGGTACATAAATCCTCCGAGCTATGTACATGCAGCTGTACATTATAAAAACCTCAACAGCATTATCGTATAGAGAGCGAAACGTCAGTAATAATTCTAAACAAAAGTAGCATCGCGTGTCACTAAAAAAACTTTCTCGCCTCTCCTCTCGTATTATATGAGAGCAAAGGCATAGCGGAGGCGCATAACAGAGACGCGCCGGTCCCATGAACACACGCATACACCGACGGCATAGCAGCGGCACACCAGTTTTCAGCGAGAGCACATAATCTAGAAGTGACTTTGACTGGCTCTCCGGGCACGAGCGGCGCGCGCTCCCAGGGACGTGCAACTAACAGGTTTGCGCCCCGGACTTTTATATATTATGTGGTTTCGGTAGCTGTTTTGCTTGCAGCTTCGCTCTTCTCATAATATGGGTGGAGTGAATGTTTGAATTGAAAAGGTTGAATTGCTGGGAGACAAAAATTAATCGCTAAAAATCTCGAAGAATAATATAAAAAATGGGGTGTATACAGCGCGACAGTTACCGAATCACCCGTGAAATCTTTACGCCTGCAACTCGTTCCTCGAACAACACCGCAGCGTTATTCTCACACTGCGGCATCTGTCTCTCTCTCTCTCTCTCTCTCTCTCTCTCTCTTTCTTAAATGAAAAGGAGGGCCAGACACACGCCGTATAGCAGCGGTGGCGGCGCGAGCCGTCTACTCCCTCTCCCGCACATTAGATGCAGCGGCAGCAGCAGCAGAGTGAAAGCCTTGTACCAGAGAGAAGGAGGATGTCGTTCCCCTCTTCTCTTCACCGCTGCTGCTGCTGCTGCTGCTGCTGTTGTGCATAGCTATATAGATAGGTGCGCTCGCGCAGACTCGAGAAAGGATAATCCTCCAGGGGGGCCGCTCTACGCGCGGAGGAACGTATACGGCGCGCACGCGAGCGAGAAGCTGCCAAGCAAAAGCCTCACTTCTGCTTCTGCTGCTGTTCTGGTTCTCGTCTTTATTAGAGACTAATCGGCTGCTGCTATGCTGCTGACCCTTTGAGAGTCAGATTTAAGGATGAATTTTGGAGTGAATCTTAGCTGTATTTTATTGATCTTGTTATTTTCAATGCCGACGTCGTCTGCACGCACGTCTATAGCTGTAAGAATTATAATATGAGCTGCAAAACGAAAGTATAGCGTGCATGCAGAGACCACGCATGTGCATGCGGATGTTACGTGCGAGATTCCTCGGATAGATTCCTCCCACCTTTTTTCTTTCGACAATAAACTTACGCGCGAAATATTTTACGACTAATTTTATTGCGAGCTTGGAATAATTTTTATCGCACTGTCAGGTGTTAAAAATAGCTCGCTCGTATGGGAGTAATGAATGTTTTAAGATAGGTAGTTTAAGTGCTGTATAGGGAGTCTAAGTAAAGCTGTATAATCGCGATTATGACAACACGCGACAACCCTCGCAACGCGGTTGTATGATTGAAAAATGGCAGTGCGTTAATCGCCTGAGCCTTTCCCTTCGCACCTGTTCGCTTATATCATGAAATCTGCCAAATGCATATAACATCATTTTAAATATTCATCATAACAGAGAAAAATTTACGAGAAGCACTCGTTGTTTATTTGCAATTACTCAGCTCTTGAACAATTTTTCAAATGACGAAAGTTTAAGAGGCGTAAAACGATTTTTCAGAAGCTAAAACCGAAGATTACAAAAGAAAAATGCTCGAGATATTTGAAAACTTTTCGTAATTTTTCGTCACCTCTCATTGTTCACAATATTTTTCACAGGTATCCAATTTTTTAAAGAAACCATATTTTAAAGTGCATATTTTTCTTGTAAATTCATTGAAAAATTAATAAAACGAAACTTAAAATTTTTAAATAATTAAAAAAGCACGCTAACCTCATTTTTTTTACAAAAAAAACCACAGCTTTCCTCGGCGCCTCAACTGTGATCCAGCCCTTAGGGGCAGAGGACGCTATACCCTCTCTCTCTCTCTAGCTCGATCCGGATCACCCGCTGGGAATTCAGCAGAACCTCTCCGCACGACTCGATACTTACCTCCTCCTCTCTCTCGACTCGTCCCTTATACCTACTCCTGCGCGTCGCCGCCGTTCTGTCTTCGCTTGTACTTCGGTTACGTGCCTCGCGTGGAATGCCGCCTTCCCGTCGTCCACGCTCGCTCTTTTTCTCTTCTCCTTCTTCTCTTCTTCTCTCCAGTATACAGCCAGGAGTGGGAGAGAGAGAGAGAAAGAGCGCGCGCCGCGCTAACAGGTTCTCAACGAGAGCGAAAATTCACGAAATTAAGTGTGCGCGCGCCGCTCTGTTTGCTGCTCGTTTTGGGGAACACGCGCTTGTGTGTATTGAAGAGAACGAGAGAGCTGCTCTGCTTCGTGAAGGGTGAAAGTGATTTTTTGGGGATTGTGAAAAATAAATTGATCGGTTCTTCAACGAGCTGTCTTGAGAGTATAAATACGCTGTAGAATCAGTCTTTTTATTATCTTATCGAGAGAGAGAGACGTCTGTTTCGTTCACCCTGCGGTAGACGACAACGAACTCTTAATCTTCAACTGTCTGTATTATATTACCGCTGAGAATTTTTTACTGCTCTCTTTATCAACCCATTGTTATTTGGCATAGGAAATTGGCGAGTTTCGAAACAATATAAAATGTCTATATATAATTAATTAATACATAAAATGCATAAACAAAATCTAATAGAAAAATGTCTTTTATGTGTTCCAGGTGAGTCTACCTTTACGAGCAATAACAATCCACAAAAAAAAAAAATCACGTAGGTGTACATACGTAAGTTGGAACAATTCAAAATTAGAGCAGCAAATGCATCAGCAGAAAAGTTCTTGCACGCTTACAACACAAACAGTGCTGCAGCTGCAACAATAGGCCAAGCGCATCGGCGTAGCAAGCGGCGCTCCTTCAGTCGCATTATCAATTCACGAATTGCATAATCCATCGCTGTTCGGAAACTCATCCTTTAGCCTGCGCAGCTACGTTCCGACATAGTGTGTACTATACGTCGCTCTCTCCCACGCCTTCTCTCTCTAGCGCGCGATGCATAAATGATACGGCTAGCTCGTACCTACTCTCGACTTGGCCGACTTCCGCCCTTCTCTCTTACCTCTCCTATATACTCGGCGTATCTGACTATTGGATTCTCTTCCGCGTTTCCAGAAAGGAGGATTCGGATATTTTAGTCGAAATTTGCTTGGCATCATCTTCGTGTATAAACAATCTTTGTTCGTATCTAATATGAATGGGTATCTTGTCTTTCTTAATCTTTGGAGCTTCTGCTGTCGTTAGAATAATGTGAATGTAAAATCGAAACTCATCCAAGCCTGACCCATTTCGACTACTACTACTTGGAGCGTTACGTTACCGCTTACAGCATACGGACGTCATCGTGCTTTTCGAATTACGCACACATACAGATCTGCTAAAACGTTCACGCAACAATGCCATCATCCACAGCCCCCCACAAACCGTACAATCTTCCGCCGAGACGCTCCCTGCACCCATTAAAGTAAAAGAAGCTTTTGGATCAGCGCCGCGTAAACAAGTACAATAATCGCGGCGGCGCACTTGACACACACACGCTGCAGCTCCGTAATCGCTCCCTCTGACCGATTCGACGTCGCATCCCATCGAAAGCGCATGCGCGACCGATAACCCCACGATAGTATAGTATATACACTATACAGCTATATAGAGAGGAGGGATCGACCTCGCGCGAGGGCGTTGAATTCGCGAGAGGACGACGTGCGGGGGCACGTGCCTGCACCGACGCCGAATTAGCTCCGGTGATCTATACAGCTATACGCACTATACATATATGTATATTATATAGGTGCGGTTCGATGCTGATGCACCAATGCACGAATAATGATCGGCTCCTTTATCGTGAACGGCGGAGAAAAATGATAATAATAACAGAAAAGAAATATTCCGGCGTTATCAGTATGCGCGCCCACCGGGGGACGAGAAAGGGTATTATCGCGCCTGCGCCAGGAGGCGGCGCCAGCCGGCCTTCCGGTACGTACACACATCGATCGGGCCTCTCTCTGCCGGCATCCAAAGGAGTGGGGTCGTCGTCGTCGCTGCCGCCGCCACTCTCTGTGATGCACACCGTGCAATATGCGCGCCCGCAGCGGGTTGTTGCGCTCTTTGGATAGCCGCGGCCGAAATTATACGGTGGTAGCTTGGATTTTGGGTTCGGGTTGCTGGATGTTTAATGCATTGTTTTTTGATGGTTCGACGATGGTTGTGAAATTTAGGTTATGATTTTTGCCTGTATACACGTTAATTTGTATCAATAGATGCGCGTCTCTAAATGTATTATATATTAATTTTGAATTAGCTGTTGCGGCAAGTAAAGACGAGTAGATTTTTCAATTTTTTTTTCCACTTTAATTATAAATACGCGCTTTTGCAGAATCATAAACCCGCGTTTTCAAAAGATTATACTCAACACATCTATTGATGCATGAATTTTGCATATAAAAATACACAAGTCCAAGTCTTCGAATCTGCATCGCATGCGAGCTATTGATTTGCTGTCGAACAGCAGAGCATCGGCATATCAGTCAGCGGGTCAGCCGTGCATTTCGTCTAATTGCTTTGGAATTCGTTCGTCGCTTTACACAGTATCCATCGCTTGTCTGCAGCCTTTTGAAAAAAAAAAAAAAAACAAAACAAAACAAATCAACTGGCTGAACAATCACGAAAAAAGCCAAAATCATTGGCCCATAAAGTTGTACTGCATTAGCGTATATAAACGCCCCAATGACTAAACTCAATTAGTTCAATTGTATATACCGGCCGACGCTATCTCTCTGCTCCATAACACAGAGCAAACAAATCAAATCACGCATGCCCTCCTGTATCGTGTTGCTGAAAATAGAATAAACTCGTCAGGTGCTAACGATTTTTCAATTTTCTCCTCAGGCCAAATCTGGCGTAAAGCAAGCGTGACATTCCGCGGAAACGTTGATTACCGCGAGCGAGCAAGAGAGCGAGTCCTCTCGGTTAAGTATCTCGAAGCGTCTCCCTTTAAACGCGTTCCAAGAGACGTCGAAATCTCCGCCGGATGTGCACACGCGCGAGGAAGCACATGAACCGGCTTTGGAAAGGAGCTTACGAGTCTCTTGTTGCGCGCGGTACACACCCACCACAGCTGATTCCGCGCACATACGTATAAATGTACTTACCGGAGAGCAGGTCCTTTTCACTGAAATAACATTGTATGCTCAAGTTGTATTTTTAAAAAATATAGCCAAATTCCGCCGTCGCAAGCTCGAGACCGAAAATCCAGAACGTGTATTGCGATGCAGAGAGGAAGGAAGGGAGAAGGCACAGCAGCCAAAATCGATCCGCAGGGCGAAACAATGCAGCCATTAACGAGCGAACAAAGACGTTTTAATCAAGGAAACCTGCGCCGCTTGTTGGTGTGCTTTCAGCAGCCCTCGATTTCGTTCCGCGATAGATACGTCCTCTCTTAGTCATGGACCAGTCATACACAGGTGTATTATAACCGGGAGATATAATAACTTTCGGCTCTTTCTCTTCCGGAGTATCTGCGGGTGGCGTATATAGTTCAATGTGTTTGCTAATCGTTTCGAATGAATTGCCCGTCATCGATTGCTGTGAAAGGCTATAATGAGTTTCTCTTTAACACAGCTAATTTTTAGCAAAAAGCTTAGAAAAGCATTTAAATAGAAAATTCAATATTTGGCTTGGATAGATAAAAAACACTTGTCTCGCTCTTATCAACGACACCATCGATAATACCCTGATTACACATCATCGCTTACCACTACACACGGCGCCTGTACAAATTAATTTCCTGCAATCACCGGCCGTATTATTTACGGCATTAATAAACCAGCAACTGATTCGTCAACTCGATTCGTCTCCTTTACCTCCACTGCCCGGCGTCGTTTTTTTCTCCCCCTTTTTCGCGTTTACGGCTCAACGATCAGCAGCACAGCAGCGTGATGCTCTTCTCGAATTTCGGCCCCGAATATTTTCTACTCCTCTCGTCCCGACGTCTGGCTCAAAGCGACGAGGGGGAACGACGTTCGCGATGTAATGAGAGAAAGAAGGCGCTGCAAGTGCCCCGCTCGCGATGGGGTTGGAAACTGGAGACTCGGAGGAGAGACAGTGAGGACAATGCACTTCTGAAGGGTGGACATTTTTCTCAGAAATCAACAGAGTATTTTAAATTTAATTAGACTGGCCTAATCGAGTGAATTGTCGGTGCATGACTCTGTGAACTTAAGATAAACCAATTTAAAAGTGGATTTGTGCATGGTATACAAGAGACACATCCGAAGCATCGAAACAATGCCTCTTATTTCCAACTAACATGCAATCTCTCGTCGTATAGCCTTTTCTCTTCGACAACTCTGTCCTCCGCCCGCACGTCGAAGCTTGCTTTGCTCTTTCTAAAAACATCACCTGAGCGAAAACCACGAAATCACCGCCTAAAAAAAGGGGCGTACCATCGAGGAAATAAAACAGAGGATTCGTTGGCCCAGACGGATAACTCGTTCGCGCGCCTTGTCATCGCAAAGGGCACATAATGAAACGAAGGGGAGAAAAAGGGCTCGAAAGAGAGAGAGAGAGATGGGGTATACACTAGCCGGTGAAGAGCAGACGAAGAGGTGAAACGGAGAAGCAGCGGTGGCGGCAGCGGTGGTGGCCTTGCATGTCGCCTTGCTTGTATTGATCAGCAGCTGACAGGCTCTCTCTCTCTCTCTCGCGCTCTCTCTCTCTCTCGTAGCACGTATCGTCCTGGCTGCTGCTTCTTCGTTTGCTCTCTCGCTCTATCTCGTTCTCCCTCTCGGTGAATATTAGCGATCGATAATTCGACCCTCGAGTTTTAATTGAATGGCTGATGATGTTGCGCATAAACTGCAATCATTAGGTTAAACGTTGTGCGCGCGAATTATCGCCGCCACGCGTGCCGGGTATTGATTATTTCGAGAGGGAGAGAGAGAGACGACGACGACTACGGCTACTGGGTTTGTATGCACACGCGCCGACAGCAGCAGCGGCAGCGGGTTTGCCACACGATTCTTTTGTCTGCAGCTGCTGCCGCTGCTGCTGCTGTTGCTGCGATGTTGCTGGGCTGGATCGTGAATTGGTGATTTGGTGGTGATGATGAATTGAAGAGTTTTGAAAGGTGTTTTTTGGTGTGATGTATATAGGGATGGAGAAAACAGGTTGTAGTTTGATATGATAATAAGGTTAATTTGCAGTAATTTAAAGTATTGGGTAAAAAATTGTTTTAAGTCATATGCGTTTGCATAAGTAGTTTGAATTCGTAAATGAGATCTATTTAAAAACTGTTTACCTCAGCAAAATCCGTTTTCCGGAGACCGGTATACTCGCAATTGAAACGCAGCCGCAGCTTACAACCAATGTTTGTCAAAAAATTAGGAGACGCAGAGCTGTCGCTTACATTACCCACTATATGTCCAGAGTATAATTACGCGAGAGAGAGAGAGAGAGAGAGAGAGTATATTATAGAAGACTGCAAGTCATTCAGCGGCTATCTCAAGTTTTCCTCTCCACAGCTCCTCTTTCAAGTAATTTACAAAGTGCCTTAATCCAGCGGCGCGTTTACAGTACACCAATCAACGCCGCTTGATATTCCAGTTTTTAATTAAAATCTCTCTCACTCCCTTTCTTTAAGAGTGGCTTTAAGAGCGGCTGCACCGACGCAATTACAGCGACGCCGTGGTTTTTAAACTCTTCCAAGTAGTAAGTAGCGCAGCTTCTCTTCTCTTTCGCGCGCGGAAACCTCCGCCCGTTCGATCGACGTCGATGCAACGGAAGAGGGAAGGTACCTTTTGGCTGGCCCTTTCATCGTCGAGCTAGCCCGGATTTCGCTCTCGATGTTCCTTTGTATTCTCAACTTTGCTTAAAGAGAGTCTGATGTATCTCGCTTCTTTGAATACTCGCTAGCTCCTCGTTCCGGTACTGCGACGCCTGAGAGAAATTCACGCCGGGCGCTTGCGGGAGCTGACGACGACTGTCTGCGAAGTCTCTCCTCTCTACGTTAATTAAGATTTTACGCGGATTTTAATTAGCTCTGGGAATTTTTTTTCTTCATTCTACTTTAGAAGCTGCTTTGGCTCTGTGCGAGATGGATATTAAAGTATTTGCCGAGAGACTTATCAACGCTTTTGAGCAAATATTTACTCTATGATATTCCGCTGTTGTCCATAAAGTGTTTATCATGTATTATACGCTGCTTAAGATTCATGGAATTGTCCGAGTATTGATTTTCGCGTAATTTATAGGTAAGCGAAGAATCTGAATACCGCACATAATCATAATATGTGAGCTGCTGCAGCCTACGCATTGTTACTTTGTCGTTCCAACGCTCTTTTTTGCAGTGGAGTGAAAATACAATTTTGTCCTCTACAATTTTTTGCTCACTGCAGCACACGTCGTAGAGTTTTCAGTTTTATTGTGGGAGCCAATGAACGCAATGCTGCAACTGGTATTTAGTTTCCACCGATTGAATTTCCGCACTTTCAATGGAGTTGCGCGTATGAGAAAAAGCACGAGAGAGAGAGAGAGAGAGAGGTGCACTTTGCGTCAGGAATTTTTTAATAGCATCGCAGTGGAACGAGCTTCCTTTGGCTTACATATATGGGCGACTATATAAAATCGATGATACCACTGATGTATTTTCGTGCCTCTGTAAAAATACACCCATCTCTTGTTGCTTGCAGATTACATATTATTGTACAAAGTTGACATTTCTTTCAACAATAATTTATACTTGTAGTGTAATATCTAATCATTTGTAAGATTTGCTGAAAAAAATCATATTCTGGAGTTCATCGAATTTTTTTATAAGATCACGTATATACGTAGCAGTATGCGCGAAAAATATTTCGCTATATGAACTATTAATTACGATTAATAATGCGATTAAACGAACCATATATGTAAGCGGTAAATTGTAATCTAACAAGTTCTTCCAATTGAATTTTGCAGCTATTCAAACGAAACTTCCACAACCATCAGTATCTGCGAATATTCATAATAATATAAATAATTAACGAGCATAACATCATTATCGAACGCGAGATAAAATTTACGTGATCAGTAACGTTTGTTGAGCCGGTCGTTCAACACTCTCATGTTATATGCGCACTCGAAGCACTGCACTGTATTATGCAGATCTGCAACAAAAATCGAGCTCTCGATATGATCGCTAGTAATTGATACTTCAGACAATTGTGCCAAGAAAAAGAGATCAGACGAAATTCGAGTATAATCTCTCCCTCGGAGAAGCTCGAATAAAAACTCACAACAATAGAAATACGTCCGTAATACGTCATCACGTTCGGCACGCGGCGGCCCGGCCAATGACATCCTTGCAAGCTTCGCAGCGGTGGCGTAACAGGTGCCTTCGCGGCGCTGCAGCAGCAGCAGCAGCGCAGTCTCGCGACGATTCCGGTTCGTTCGATTATCTCCGTTCCTTTTGCCGCTGCATGCAGCCGCGCGGCAATTTGCGTCTGTCGCTCTTATTAAAGATGCTCTCTCTCTCTCCCTCCCTACCCGTCGTCGACTTATTACTCGTGCGCGCTGTCAGATTTACGATGGATTAATTTGCTCGTCGGTGACGATTTAAACTTATCTCTACGTCGATGCATTTAGGAGAGAGAGAGAGAGAGAGAGAGAGAGAGAGAGAGAGAGTGTTGCCGAGTATGAACAGTTTTAAGTATTATGCGGTGCATTCCGGACTGTACTAGCAATAAATAGTCCTACTTATAATATCATTGCGGTTCGGCGTACTTTTATGTTTTATCGAATATATCATTAGCCATAAGTGATAATTATCATTAATCGTAGCGAAAGTTATCGTTCTCTAAAAAAGACATGGCAATCATTCTATTCGTTTACTAATTGGCTGTTCGTTTTACCATGCAATTCTGCGTATGATAATTCCTATCCTCAAAAAGTAAATTTTGTTAATATTGGTCGCAAGAATATCGACCTTTTTAAATCAAAATTAAAGCTTATATACTTATCTACCAAACATTTCTATTTTATAAAATACTGTTGCGAGTCCAACCTAAACTCAATTTTAATGTAATATACCTATACGTACGTGTGGACCGCCGGTAGATATCAATTATCAAAACAAAGCAGTTTTGGACTGTCCCTTTCATCACCACTTAAACTCTCCGTGTCTCTGGTCGGTGATTATAGGTGGCGCATATATAGGCACCTCTCCATTTTTCTCATAACAATACGCACTCTGAGTCTAGATATAGCGGTGTGCCACCAATGCTAAAACTGCCTTGTTTGGCTTGCTGCTTTGGCTGCTCATGTTATATAACTGCGCGCGAAATTTTATTAAATCAAAATTTGCTATAATATTATAAACATTTTTTTAATGTAATTTTAGATAGCCCCACCCATTTTGCACCCTCCCCCGCCTAATCTCTATTAAGTCCGTTTTTGCATTGACTTGCATTTGGCTTGCCCTTCATTATACTACGCGCTGTCGTACGATCACTTCCCATTCTTGCCACGTGACCTGCCCATCTTAACCTCCGTGATTTTATTATTCTAATCCAAGTTAAAAAATATTTACAAGCAATGAACACCTATGCGCATTGAATTATCTATCCATATGAGGTGACTCCGTCTATACACTATTTGTGTATACTTTTAAAATTAGATATTTTGATTTGATAATCTTGCAGATACTCGACATTACGATAATTTTCTTTTGCAATAAATAGATAAGAAATGATAATCTGTATGTATAGTTATACAGTAAAGCTCTTTCATCGTAAGCTCTTTCAATACAGCTACTGCAAAGATACAAAAATTATTTTTCTGCTAATCTCGTGGCTGATTGGCTAATGAACTAATTATAGAGACGATGAAATAAGGAAAGACTTTATTCGCTTAAACGAATCTCATGTCTATTTAAGTTTATACTTTTAAATTTCGTAAAAGCTTCCATCACCATCACACAAATTGAAAGCTCAGAAAAAGTGTAGAGCGGAAAATGTCAGAGTTGCTGTACTGTTTACTCCCGATACTTCGGAGCTGCTCGATTGCGCGCTGCGCGGCGTCGTGAGAGCGATCTAATTGTCGTCACCGGACAAAAATAGCGGTGAAACGTTGTGGGCCTGTTGTTGTTGCCGCTGCAGCCGGATGCTGTGTTGTGCTTTGGCGCCACAGAAGCACACGTGCCTTATTCACAGAATTTGAGATCGTTCGATTGCTCTCGAAATTTTCATCTCACTTTTCTTTTCTGTGTATAGTATGCGTAACTATAATCTTATGCAAGATGGCGTGATTTGATTTTGATTCGCCTCGATACTGCGAAAAGTTAATTTCTTCATGATTCGCTTCAAATACGTGAATAAGAAATTGGATAAAATTTCCAACGAATCTGACTCTTCGGATCTGTTTTGGCGAAATTAAATCTGTATTGCGTACCAGATCCCATTGCATCAAACCCCTCTATTCAGCTGAAGCTAAATCAAAATTATTTATTGACTTGAATAATAATCGCAGTATTGAAAGAATATCGTAAAAATTTTGCTAAAACAAAATATGTACCTACTTCTTATTGTTCCGACTACGTCAAGCTTTATCTCATGTGAAATAATAAGAATTAAAATCAATTGCATAAATATAACACTTTGTATTCATTTCAACAGACGGACCTTTGCGGGATAAAATGGAGGAAGCTGGTGTGGGGCGAGGTGGCAGGCGGCTTTGGAGGCAATCTGCTGGAGGACCCGGTGCTGTCGAGCTTCTCGCGTTGCCTACAAGGCGACATCCTCTGCGTCTGGAGGCGAGTCTCGGCTTCCCAGTCCCAAAATGCTCAAGTAGGCAACATCTACGATATCAGCTCGATAGCCCCGTCGCCTGCACCGCCACCCCTCTCCCTTCAAGCGGCCAAGGAACTCTGGATATTCTGGTACGGCGAGGAACCAGACCTCACAGGACTCGTCTCACCCGAACTCATCGCTTGTGGTCAGTATCTCATTATATCCATCTATATTTATAATTCAATCTTCCGAATTAAACGTATGTACGTGGCATATTAGAGTCTCACGATGGAAGACGAAGTCGAGCGAGAGAAGTGTACACTCTTGTCTGTCGGTCGCCTCCACTCTCGAGGAGGTCGCTGAACCGTCGACGCCGCCGCGAGAGAGCCTCTTTTACTTCGAGCCGCCGAGCGCGCGCGCTTCTCCCTCTGCGTCGCGCCGACAGAGGAGAAAGAGAGAGAGAGAGAGAGAGAGAGAGAGAGAGAGAACCGATTGCGGAACCGGCGAGTAACCGTTAAGCCTGAAAAGAGAGTCGCGCTGCCTCGCGCCAATGAAACGCTCATGCGCCACTTGTCCGATTTTTTTTTTCCACTTCAACTACTGGGATTTTATTATTTATTCGTTTGATCAGAAATGACTGACGGATTTGATCGAGCGATTATTTTATGCAGAACGTTGATCGCACGCGATTGAATTTGCATGTTAATGAATTGAGAGTTAGAAAGTTCTTTGCGTTTTAATTTTTTAAAGCATAAGTGGTAACAATTGTTCAAAAGAACAATCACGCAAATCTAAGCAACATACGACAATGGACAGTTTCGCGGGGCGATCGGGAAAATAACGTAAGTGTACGAAAAGTATAGCACAACTACAGCTTTCTTACGTAAGACAGTATACGCGAGATCCTGATGCAGCAGGAGCGGATGCCGTTCACCTGTCACCCTCTAGATATCTAAACGCCTTTGCAAATCTTCTGACATTTGTTTTTACTTACGATATCTTCGCTGATTTTAAAGAAAATGCATAGTTCTATTTGAGAATCTAGATGATATTTATCGCGTTGATCTGACAATTAAGTATACGTTAAACGATGAGCTGATGAACTGTTTGTAACTCGCGTCTGATACAGCCTATCGAACACTTAGGGCTCACGACTAATCATAATTGTGCATGAATATGCCGGAATAGACTGTATAGACACTCCGTATGGTCTCCTAGAATCAAGCTCTATTATTGAAAACGATGACATTGAATTTCAGCTAAAGAACTGTAATGTGGCGGTTCGTTGTTCTAAAGCTCCAAGGGACTCTTTTGTAATAGCTTACCGATGTTTGACTTAATTTTTTCGAGGAGGTCGCGTTAAACACAGTTGTCTCGGTACACGTACTTAATTTTTTATCAGGAGATTATCATATGTGATACCGTCAATAGTTCATTCAACGTAGTCCAGGTGCACCGCGTGGATTTACTCTGGGGTTTGTTTCGTTATAAAGGTATTGTCGCGGAAATCTCAGATTTTTTAAATCAAAATTTGAAGCTTTCTTATAAATTAAATATAATTTTAATGAACATATGTACCTACGTGTGGGCAGCTAAAGCAATATCAATTACCAAAACAAAGCAGTTTTGGACTGGCCCTTTCGTCACTGCCTAAACTCTCCGAGTATGGGCAGGTACAAATAGGTGGCGCATAGGTACATTTCCATTTCTTTCATATCAATAAGCGTGTCGAGTTTAGATATAGTGCTGTACTACCAATGCTAAAACGACCTTGTCTGGCTTGCTACTTTAGCCGCGCATGCTATAACTGCGCGTGTCTAAGTCTCTCGTAAAGTGTTAGAGTGTTGAACTATTTCTTTATTTAAACGAAAAAGATGTATGCAAAGCTAGTTCGAGATTCGATAGTGATCTTAAAATTTAAACTCATTCATGGAAAAAAAAAATATAGGATCTTCAACATTAATTTCTGCACAGCCAACCCTAAGCTGCATCCGGACTACACTCCCGTCAAGGGTTATATGCGCAAGCAGGCGCGAAAGCGCCGTCGTCTCACGATAACAGCAAGCGCGTCTATACGTACAGATAAGGCTGCTCTTTCGACTCACTGCAGCCGAGAAGGAGAAGCTTTTCTCCTCCTTCTCTCTCATTGACGTCAGTGTACAGCGTCGTCGCCTCTGCTTTAAAGCATCGATCGCCGCAGGACTTAACTAATCACCCCCATATGATTACAAATCTGTGCGGAGAGATTCACAGCTAAACGGATGTACACCGACGCTCTATAGAATCATCCCATTAGCACACACTCGATATCCCCGCGAGGAATCTCTCGAGCTTCCCGGGCGATCAATCATTCTCTCTCTCTCTCACTCTCTCCTCCGCTGAATATCTATATAATGCACACAAAGATATCCGCGACGCGCGAGCAAGCTTCAGACAGACAGACGTATGTGTATATACACGTATACAAAAGCAGTCCCGCGCGCTGCGGAGAGGAAGACATGCCGAGAGCAGCAGCAGCAAGTGGGTCATTGCCACTGGATCGAGGCATCGCTGGCTGCTGCCGTGTTGTAGTCGTGACTCTTGGAATTTTCTTGTCGCAGCTTATTGTATGTACATATACACACTTACGTACACATACACTCATTGTTTTATTAGCTTTTCTCTTCTCGCGATCGATCTCGTCAAAACGATCGCAGTGTCTCCAACGTATATACGAATTAAACCCGTGGAACATAGAGAAGTACGTATAAATACAGGGAAGTAAGATATAAGCACATCCGCGCGCGGCGGCGGCGGCGGCGGCGGCGGCACAGAGCCGCGGTGACACGCCGCACGCGCTGATGCTTGCAAACATTGCGCGACGACACGACTATCGATCGACGCCACTGACGCGCGCGGAGTAGGGCTACGAACACGTGTCGGCCGCGCGCGCACCGCCCGCGACTTCGATCTTCGACTTCGCCTAGGTGAAGTATACAGTGGCGCCTGCGCATTGTGTCTGCGCTTTTTTTCGTCTGTCCATGATTGATATACCTACCGCTATGGTGTTTGGTGCTTCTCTTGGTATTATATGCGTAAAGTACTTTATGTGTAGACTATCAATCACGTTGACTCGATGATATAATTGATTGATATCGCCGCATATCTTTTTCTGTATATACGGATACATACGTCGTCTTCGCTAGAACACCGGTATACTTCCCTCATTAGCTCCAATATATAGACTGTAAAACGAAACACAACGCAAAGCGAATCACGCCAGACAGAAAAAGAAGTATACGTATATATACGTGCGGAGTCGAGAAGCATCGATTTCTAAATATTCGCCTCGCAGTAGCGGCGACGCGGAAAATCGCAGGCTGCGCGCTCGCTGCGATGAATTTGCGCAAGTTCGCCGCCTCCGCTACACCCGGCAATATTCTCTATACTGTGTATACAGTTCTCTTTTTTTCGGTGATATTACACTCGAGCCAACTCTGCTCCTGTATACGATTTTTCCTTTTAAGCGAGGCGACGAGCTACCGATTTAATTGGCGTGAGATTTGCTTTGTTTGTCGACATACTCATTAGTGTCGATTACTGAATAATTTTATTTTGATGCATATGCAGCAGGTGAACAGACAGCGATATTTGCTATCGCAAAAATAAAACAAAACTGGAAACGATTATCGAATCACAATTTTTTTTCCTTTAAATTCACTCCACTGCATTCGACACTGTCGACAGTCGAGAAAAAGCAGTGCAGCCTACGTCGCGTAAAGAGAAAAGGCGTCGGGAACAAAACCGAGGGAAAGCCAGTGCAGTGCGCAGTTCTATATAGAACTTAACTGTTTTTCTCGCGTTCGCGCGCGTCGTGGCTTCCTTTTCTAGCTGACTTTTCTGCAGCGAACTGCTGCAACTCTGGTATATAATTCATTGTCTTACCTTTCTCTCCTCCGAATTGCGTAAAATGGTCGAGTATCACAATTCAGCAAAAGTGTAAATTAATAGACAATAAATTTTTTTACCTTTTATTACAGAAAGCGAACAAGGTTCATGGGAAAGCGGTCTGTCGTACGAGTGCAGGTCGCTACTGTTCAAGGCCCTGCACAACCTCATCGAAAGATGTCTACTGTCGCGGGATTTCGTGCGACTCGGAAAATGGTTCGTCCAACCGTACGATGGCTTCGAGAAGCATCGATGCTCGAGGTAAGGATTTTGAAATTGTTTGGTTCGTTTTATTTTTTTTGTTGAGACTGTTTGCATAACGTATCGGTGAATTCTTTTGCAGCAGCCACCTGTCGTTCTCCTTCGCTTTCTTCGTGCACGGCGATAGCACGGTCTGCGCGAGCGTCGATGTGCGGCAACATCCGGCGGTAAGGCACCTGACGAGGGCCTGTCTTCAGCGAACCCAGACGTCTCAGTCGCCGGTCAAAGGTAAGTTGTCTACTGTTTTCCATGCAACTTTTAGTTATTGTTTGATGAGCATTTTTTGAGAACCTAAACGGTCCAAAAATATTTTCTGATACTTCTTCACATAACAAACCAATACAATAATTATCTTGATACTAACGAAAACGCCTTGTTTGTTGCGCAGTGATCCTCGCACCGTATGGTCTGGCAGGTACACTGACGGGCCAGGTGGGTCGTCTAGACTCCCAGCTTCTCGACGAGTGGAAGTCCTTCTACCCGATCAACAGCTCCGGTCTGGAACCAGGTCTGCCGGCCCTCGTGGAGGTCCTCGTAGGCGGCGTCCGCATGCGCTATCCATCCTGCTACGTTCTTGTGACCGACATGGATGAGAGTCCTGTCATGATGAGCATGACGAGTGGCGGTAGTGGCTGCGGAGCCCCAGCGGGTCTTGGTCCGAGCAGTGTCACCGTCAACGGCGTCGGCATCGAGATCACCATGCCCTTATCGCCTCCCAACAGTCCCGCTAGCTACGAGCATCCGCTCTCGATGCAGAGGGACTTGGGTCCAGCTACCGAGCTGCCCGAGAGGGTCTGGGCCGAGTGTATCGTTGGCGCTAGGGCCAGTAGCCCGTCTCAACAAGCTGGAAAGCAGCTCAACAACGGAGAGGCCAACGAACCCAACGGAGGATGGAACTTTGTTGATCCTACCATCAAGTCTTCCTGCAGCTGCTCCAAGTAAGTTTCCGCAGATTCGATAGCTTATACTCCATGTGCTATGCATGTCTTATTATCTATTATTATTATTAGCGTTACTACTATTTGAATAAATTAGGATGAGTCTGCAGCGTCTTGAAATTAAGTAGCTCGAGTTTTTTCCCAATTTTTTTTTTTTTTTTTTTTCAAAATATTAGTTTTGATTGTTGCAAATCGGATAAGCTTCGTAGTGTAAATCCGATTTGCACCAAACAATTCAGCCCTTACTGAAAACTAGTAGATTTTTGTCTTTTCCTTTTTGTATACTTTTTTTTACAAATACTGAAAGTTGATCTAATGAGAGAGTTAGACGTGTTTTGTGCGACGAGAGATGCTTGTTGTGGATTTCTCTGAAATGAAGTTTCGGGGAATCACTAATTGGGAATCGAGTTTATTCCGCCGCAACGGAAATGTGAGATAAAATGTGAGCAAAGTAAAAAAGTATTCGCTTCGTCGGGTTACATCAAAATAATTGTAGAGCACGAGGATTTTCCCGAAATTTCACTTCAGTCTATCAAGTTTCTAGAAGCGTATACAGGCGTATTCGTTTTGAATGGAAAAACATAGCTTTTACTACCCGAATAATAAATCGCGTAGTTGGAAAGAATTGCTAGTGGCACCTCCTCGAAATACAGCAGCATTATTAGCTCCTGATAGCCTATATCGTTTTGTTTTACCTTTTTGCCTTTGAACTGTTAATTACATGCTGAACATGTTTCCCTTAAAAATTTGACGAATGTTTGTCTGAAAAGTAGAAAACTAGAATGCAACTTGCAAGTATACTCAATTATCCTACACCTTATTATTATTTTACTATACTACTTTACATATTGCAAGTCGTGATTTTGCTTTCTGAAAAGACGAAAGATCTATGTTTATACTTCTTATCTTATTCTTCTTTCGTCACGTGTCTAATGCCGTGTTTTATAATTATACATACTGTGCAAAGTGCCTCAAATAATATACATACATACATATACATGTATACCGTCCACTGATAAACGCCTATGTCCTGTGTATCAATGCGTGTTTGCATGTGCATTACCAAGTCCGTTTATATAGTATATAGTGATCCCAAAAAGGCGTCGTATTATGTACAGATATCTTGTATAGAGGAACAGATGAAGAAAATCTGCGTGAAATATTTAACGTCGAGAGTGGGTACGAATATGCACAAAAATCAAACCGACCGATTAAAAATTGTACATATGCTCTAACAATTCGACAATCGACAAGAGCCATAAAAAGTTTGTTTATTCGTGTGAAAACTTAGTGTTGGTTCAATTTTCCTTACACACTAGAAGTAAAAAAAATTCTCATAACGCTATATCCTTATAATTGCTAAAACCATAAAACGAAAAGAAATCTCAATCGAATATCACTGCAACAACAACAACAAGCAACGCTATATATAATAATTCAGTCGTTGGTGAAAGCAACTCGCTGCTCGTCGAAAAATTATCCTTAGTGCTCCGAGTAATTTTCACCGACGACTGCAGAGCAAGTATACCAGAATGTGCGAATGCGCGTGTGAAAGTCCAAGCCCACCCAGTAAAAATATAAGAAAATAAAAAAAAAAGAAAGAAAATAACGCGGGCCAACACAGAGACAGGCACGGCCGGGATGATCGCTCGAGGTCGCGCAGCGGCGGCGGAGGAGGAGGACGGAAGCAAAGGTCGTACGAGCAGGAGGTTAAGCAGATCGGTTACAGGTGCACGCCCAGCCCGCTGACCGGTTGGAAGGGTGGCGGCAGTCTCAGCAGCAGTAGCAGCAGCAACGTCAACTCTTCCTCGAATCCCAGCAGCGGAGGAAAGTCGGAGAGGACGAGCAGCGGACGCAGGATACCGGTGCCGTTCCACCGGCGCTCAACTCTCCACTGGGACTCGCCGACCGCTGCTGCCGCCGCCCCTTCGTCCTCTTCTACTTCTGCGTCGTCGTCGTCCGCTTGCCCTTCTTCCGTTGCCCCCGCTAATACCCCAAGGTGGGTAGTCGACAGCTCCTGAAGCAGCAGTGACGCCTCATCTTCTATTACTCATAATACACCTTTCTATTCCCGAGGATTGCTGTTGCTCGTGGCGATGATGATGATTTTTTCTAGAAAGAAGTGGGTGGCTGGTCGCCCTTTTCTTTCTCGAAGACGCTGCAACGCAATTTGCCTGAGCTCGCTGTCGCTGAAAATCAAGGGTTCACGGAGGAGATATAAATTGGGAAAAGTTTGGTTATTGACGAGCACACTGTAGTGATCTTCTCCGTGAATCCGTATCATCTTTTTTTTTTTACTTTTTTGGTCAATTGCCGTAACTGTTTTTTGAGATGCCGGGCTGTATTGATAAAAATAATTAGAGTTAAACTGGGTTTGAAAATTGCGTTTTTACCGTGCTTTCATCTATTTTACATCTTTCTGGCAGATTGTAACAGTGACAGCTCATTAACACCAAATAATTAAAAAAATAATGTAAAAAGTGTACATACGCTGGATATCAAATGTACGATCCCAAAAGAAATCCTTTCAAAACGATAAACCCTATATGTATATTTTATACTTGATATACTCTCTTCTGACTATGGAACCGACTCGCGTCAAAATTTTCTTTTGGTATCAGACATCTTATATCCCGCTGGCATCCTGCTTGAAACCGAATAAAAAAAGAACAGCCCCAATTTCGACTACCATCCCATCGTTGCTTACAATGCTCGCATCGCAAGGAAACTCGCGTTGATGCGACGTCCATACATCCACGAAGGTCATTTAATCAATGTGTACATATATATCATATCAATTTATCAATGTGTAAATATACATCTGTATATATTTTATAGTTTACCATTACCATATATTTATACATACATCATGTCTAACCATCTGTTGTTGTATACGCGGGTTGAGCCGTCGCTAATAAAACTTCACCGATCACGTGTGACGTATTATTATTTTTTTTTCCATTTAACACTCATATGGGTCATTTCGAATAACTATTCTCTTTTCCGATTCATTATTGACAATGTTGTTGTATATTAGGCTATATCAGGATAACGAAGTGTACATAATCGAGGTTGATGATCATTTTTGTTTTATAGACAATGTTTAAGATTGCATGCGTTGGTTTTTGCGTTTCATTATTTGGTGCTTCACAGGTGTGTGTCTGTGTGTTTGTGCTCTGGATCGTTTGGTTTTCTTTTTCACAGGTTGCCTCTGTATATACATGCTGCGACAATGAAGTTTATGATATTTTACTGTGTTGGTTCTAATCATAACAGAGGAATGTTAGATTTTGAGCCTAGAGGCTCGCTGTACATATTATATTTGCATGCGTTTGAATTTTAGTGGACAATTAGACTACCAAGTTAATGATTGCCATGCAGAGACTTGTTTTACAGAACGTTATGATTTTTGCATCACTCTAATATCACTGTAGATCTAGACTAAGAAATTACATTTTGCACTCTTGTCAAACATAATCGATCCATCGAGAGGAGGAAAGTGTCGCATTCATTCGTGCTTATTATTGGAACTTGTAACATAATTACTCCTACAACTCATATGCAGAATCATTGCACAGATTGTCATTCTTTGAAACCGATTATCAAGCTATTACTGAAATCAAATTTTCTATATAATTTTCAAATCAAGCACAAAAGTAACGTCCATTATTTTAAAAACCATGACAAACTAGCGTTTCGCTACAATGTGGTTTCAACGATCATTCAAAATCAGAGAGCTTCTATCGCATTCGAATCACTGTTCTCATCGAATCACTATTCCTTGACTGGTGCAAAAACCTCATTCCCGAAGCAGCTTTCCCTGCATCGCCAGATGAACATGAGTCATTCAAATTAACCGATCGTCATCTTTCTCTCTTCACAGGGTGTCGGTGAGTCGTCCGGACGCACCAAAGACACCACCAGATGGTGGGCCGCCTTCCTACCCTCGGGGAGGTCCTCCGACAGGGGGTGACTGTCTGCCGGTACCGTCGGTGGGTTCACCTGGTTCTCCAGCGCCGTCGCCGCTGCCAACTCCTCACTCGGAACCACCGGCGAGCATACCACCGGCTGATGCTCAAAACCCAGCCCAGCAATCTATCGCCGGTCCGTCAGGTGCTCCCGGAAGTCCACAGACGCAGCAGCAGCAGGCGATGAGCCAACCGGCGATTAACGTTCTGCAGCCGCCGCTAACCCCTTCACAGGTCAGAAGACTTATGATCTCACTTTCATTAACTCACGAAAATAAAATTCATTCAATTGTATACTAAGAGTAACCGTTTACTTGACAGGGTGGTCCGAAGTCGATACCCCCGAGCAACGCCCAGGTGCCAAGCCCAGCTATTCCCAGCTCCTTGACCTCGACGTCGACGCCCATCAACCCACAACAGCAGCAGCATCAACAGCAGCAGCAACAACAGCAGCAACAGCAAGTAGTTCAGGCACCTCCGCCACCGACGCTCAAGCGGCCACTGCTCACGTCAAAAGAGTACGAGGGTGCGCTGCTGGACGACGAACAGCCGCTGCCCTGGCTCTACGATTACTCGACGCAGGAGGCATGGCTCAATCACCCGGTCAAGAGACTCAAGGGCCCTCCTCTGGGTCCAGCCAGTTTGCGCCACAATCAGAGCCTCTATCCGCCGATGAACCCGTCTTCCTATACTGCTGCTGGACAGTCCAACATGCTTGGCGAAAATGGAGCTATGGGACAGGCGACGCAAGCGCAAGGCCACCACCAGCCCATGCTCGAGATCAAGCAGGAGCCCGGCACGATGCCGGTTAGTTGATTCATCTTCTCGGTTTATTTAAATTATAAACATTAGTATTTTATTAGTTTGAATTCATGAAATGTAACTCGCAATTCAGGTGAGAAAAGAAACTCGCAAATAATAAATGACGATAACGTTTTGATTTCAGGGAGAATGTATAGGCGGAAGACCGGACCCATATGAATTTGACGCAACTGGCGAAGAAAACGGCACTGGCGTCGACGGACTTAAAAGGCAAAGGGACGAACCTAAGCCAAGCTCTCTATTCACTAGTGAAGGTCTTCAAGCATCGTACAAAGATTTAGATCAAATTTTCGATAATTCCGATCCCGATACTTCCAGCGACGAAACCGTAAGTATACTTAATAATTGATGCAGTAATTTTGTATCATCTTATGCATGCTCACTAATCGAATTTATGCGTGATTATTAGAACCTGAACCAACTGCAAGTGCAAACGCCCCCGGGCTCGAACAAATCCGGTGGCGCTGGCGGCCACGATGGCTCGGACGTTCGGCTGGACAGCACGACTTCGAGCTCCGGTGCCTCGGGCGCTAATACGTCATCTAGCTCTGGCAAACACAGCTCTTCCTCGTCCTCCTCTTGCAATCGGGGCGTAGGCGTATTGCGGCCCGAAGAGCTCTCCAAGATGTTTCCGACGCCGCCATCGCTTGAGCACAACCCGGTGGCCTCGCCCTGCCAACTCGGCGATCCTAGCCTCGAGCAAACTGACCTAACTTCTACAGCGGCCTCAGTGGTAGCAACGGCCAGTGGTACGCAAATCGTCCAGCAACACCAACAGCAGCAACGTCAGCTGCAACGACAGTTGCCGGACATATATCCAAACATGGGCTCACCGCCCGAGGAGCCAATTGATGATTGGTCCTACGTCTTCAAACCGCCCACAATGTGCAAACTTGTTGGATCGTCGAAATATGCACCCCTTACTAACCTGCCCAGTCAGAGCTTGCCGCCTGTTACTCTACCGACTCACTGCGTCTACAGGACGTCCTGGCAGTGTAGTAACGCTAACGCTAATCAAAAGTGAGCTTCGTATTTTATGATGTATAGCATATTAATGTTTCAAGATTGTTGTTCTTTCTATTGACAAAATGAATAACGTACATTAATGAAGATCGCGCATAAATCACGATTCAACCTGACTGACAATGTAATTCTCTTTTACAGTAACCAAGATAAGTCTTCGCAGCCAACTCGGCCAAACTCTGTACAGCAGCAGCAGCAGCAACAGCAGCAGCAGCAACAGCAGCAACAACAACAGCAACACCACCATCAGCAGCAACAAGTGCTGCAGCAACAGCAGCAACAGCACCAAGCTCAACTTTTGCCGGCAAGCCCAGCGCAGCTAGGTACACCCTACGGTCGCCAACAGATGCAGGGCGGTGTGATGAGCGTGCGACCGCCACCGCCGCCTTACGATCAACCCTCACCGGCGACATCCACCACTTCGTCCTATCTCAATAAAAACCTTAACAGTATCGAGGCCGACACCCCCGGACCTATGCGTGCACCCGAGTCAAACTCGTTGGTGGTCAATATCCTGCTTGGCGATACAGCTTTGAACATTTTCCGTGATCACAACTTTAAAAGCTGTATTTTGTGCGTGTGTAGTAATTCTCAAGGAAAAGGTATTGGAAATATAAAAGGAGCCGACGTAGGAACGTATCTTGCTGGCTCCTGGGCTAATAATGTCTCCCAGGTATGAAACTTGCTCATATATTGAAATTTATAATTTTATTTTATATCTTGAATCTGCAATATAACTAGAATTAAATGAATTATTATTATTTTAGGACAATGATCAGTTTAGCTGCAAGTGTGGCTTTAGCGCCGTAGTAAATCGACGCCTTGCGCACAAAGCTGGGCTATTTTACGAGGACGAGATGGAGATCACAGGCATAGCCGAAGACCCGGCCGAGAAGAAAAAAGCCTCGCTCGCGACGATCGCCTGTTGCGACCCGAAGACTATACCCGAGGGCATTGATATCGTGCCGCCCACTGTCCTTGAACTCCTTCGTGAGCAGTGCCTCATCGTCCAGAGTTCGGCAAGCAGTCTGCACAAGGCAGCGCGACTCTATGCCGCTAACCGCACAAAACCCAACTCGCTCAGTGTTAATGCCCTCGAGTTTAGTGACAGTAACGAGCTCTCCCTTGCTGCTATCGACCAAAGCAAACTTGATGGTTTGTAAATCTGATGCTTTAAAATATTTTTAAAATGTTCTGATTCACTCATAATAATAAATTAATATCAACAGGTTCGCCTGTAGATCGCAGCCAACGACTGAACGGCGTGCATCGATGGGCATTCCTCCGAGCCAAGGGTCCTCAGTGCAACGGTGACATAGTGCGTATCATGAAGACCGTGCAGCCATTACTACAGGAGGCCATTCAGCAGAGAGCCACGAGAATGTGGGATGCGCCTTATACGGTCAGAATACTCACGTGGCGCGGATTCCATAGGCTTGCTGGTCGTGATACCAAGGATCGTTGCGAGCCACAACCTGTACCGGCACTAGTAGTCGGTTATGATAGGGACTGGCTGTCGCTGTCGCCATATGCACTCAGTTACTGGGAAAAATTATTGCTCGAACCCTACGCGGGACCCAGAGACGTGGCTTACGTAGTAGTCGCGCCTGATAACGATTGCGTAGTCGGCAAGGTCAAGACTTTCTTTAGAGAATTGTCTACTACATACGAGGTAAGCCGACATCGATTGTGATAGAAATGATGAGACTAACTCTCGTGAAAGAAGTCGAACTCACATACTTTTTTTACAGATTTGTCGACTAGGTAAACATACTCCTATTGCCAAAACGGTGCGTGACGGTATCCTCCGTGTTGGCAAGTCCACGACGCAGAAACTTACGAATACCAACAATGTCAATAACAAGCAGCAGCAGCAGCAACAGCAGCAACAGCAGCAGATTGATGAGTGGTTCAAATTACTTGGTGACAACCACATCGGCGAATGCCTCAGATCATACGCTCAGGCTTGTAATCAAAGGCTTGCGCCCTACCTTACTCAGGTCATCCAGGACAGAAGTCTATTTGACTTGGGTGACATGGCCGGCAGCGGTGGCAAGCAGAATCAGTCAAGCAGTAACGTAACAGAGACGATGCCTGCCACGCCGGACGGTACGCCTAGCAAACCAGAATCTGTGGGTGAGTCGAAAATTATATTTATTTTTCACATTTTAAGATATACGTTGAATATTAATAATTTTACGTTGTTAATTGTATATCACTAAAGGCGAGACTTTTTCATTTATAGAAGGTGAGAACGCACGGAGCGAAACACCATCTGGTGCGACGCCGAACGCTAATTCGACGGCGGGTAATACGACGCCCACGTCGCAGAGCACGACAAACAATCCACAGACGACAATGACCGGCAATTCACAGCAGCAACAGCAGCAGTCGCAGGCCGCAGTCCTGGGACCCGACGAGGAAGAGCTCGAATTACCTTCAGTCGTCGTTTACATGGTCGAGCCATTCTCTTTGGGAGGTGCCGACTGTCCGGATCGCCGTCGATTGGCCATCCTGGCACTGCTACGCGCCTTTGCAGCGGCTGTGAACAATATGCCCGAGGGCATCAGAGGAAATATCAGCGTACAGGTAAACTATCAAGAATATTTGACGATACTTAATGATATTTTATAATAATGATTTTATATTTAATTTTTTACTGTATTGGACAACAAAAATCATACTTATTAGAAAAATAAACTATCGTTGTCTGATAAAAAAATTGCATTGCCTTTTTCAGTTGATATCGTTAGAAAGTATTATGGAACTGGGTCGAGTTCGCGAAAGGCGGAAAATCCAAGATGAGATGAGGGCTTTAGCATTAAACGTATTTTTGAAAAGCCGAAGGCTTTTATCGCACAATACAACAGCCAGGAGTCTTACTGGCTTCGGAACAGCCGCTGCAGCAGATCTCTTTCTTAAAAACAAAGATGTAAGTATTTTTTTTCACATATATACAATTTGGTTTTGACAAGGCGCTCTTAAATAAACAAAAATCGACAATGATGCGGTAAAAACTATTGTTGCTTATGCATGTTGTTCAACAATAAAGTATCCGTATCGATGGTACTTTTGCAGTCTCATAGTAACATTCTTCCTCCTGCACATCAGGAACGCAACAAAGCAGCGCTGCGGCTATACGCCCCGGCGTACGTACTGGCGCCTTTGCGTTGTAAAAGCGAGGCGCCCGACTCTTTTGGAACCACTGGTCCCGAGGAGTGCTCAGTTCTCTACCTAAGCTACTGCCTCAGCGAAGACCAGTCTTGGTTATTGGCTGTCGCCACCGACGACCGGGGTGAGATATTCGAGACGGCCACTATCAACATCGACATACCCAATAGGAAAAGAAGGAAACGCGCTTCGGCCAGAAGGGCTGGCCTGCAGAAACTTATGGATTTTATACTCGGTGTAATGTCTCAAGGGGTACGTAGGATTTTTTTCCATGAAAAATAAACAGAGGAATGAAACTCACGATTTTTATATTCATACAGGTACAACCTTGGAGGCTCGTGGTTGGTCGCGTAGGCAGAATCGGTCACGGCGAGCTCAAGGGTTGGAGTTATCTGCTGTCGAAAAAAGCTCTGTCGAATGCATCTAAGCATCTTAAGGATATTTGTGGCCAGTGTAATTTGCTGTATCCTTCGGCTGCACCTTGTGTCCTTAGCGCCTGTCTTGTTTCCCTCGAGCCTGATAGTAATCTCAGGGTCATGGCTGACCAATTTACCCCAGATGAGAGGTTCAGTCAGGCCTCCGTCAACTGCCAACTGTCGACGCCGCAAGACGTCACCTGCACACACATACTCGTCTTCCCCACCTCGGCCACCACGCAGGTATGCTCGACATCTATCCATTATCAAACAACAGATATTTACAAACCATTTATTAAAAATTGAATTTTCTTTCGCAGTCGTCACAAACTGCCTTCCAGGAGCAACAAATAAATGAACCGGAATTGGGCGATGATGAGCTCTTTTCCGCACTGCATGAGGATCTTCCTGAGGGCATGGAGGGCATAACCGACTTCAATGATATGGATCTTTTCAATGAATGGCCACAGACCGGTGGCGGTGGTGGTCAAAGTCCTAGCGGTAGTCCACGTAGACCTGAAGGTTCGCCTCTTTGTGGCGACGGACCTGGATCTGGAGTTGGAAATCACGATGGACCTGGTAGTCCATATTCTTGCAGTAACACGCCAAGGGTATATATCCAAATAAGTTTTATTTTGAATTTTATTTTTATTTGACGCATTTATTGTAGCTAATAAAACAATACTTTGATTTTTTTGTAGGCGGCGAATTTAGAGCAAGTTGAAGAGACGGGTGAAATACTACAGCAGCCGCTGGCTCTTGGTTATCTGGTATCTACAGCGCCTACAGGACGTATGCCCTCTTGGTTTTGGTCTGCCTGTCCTCATCTCGAGGGCGTCAGTCCAGTTTTCCTCAAGAGCGCTCTTCACTTCAACTCTGAAAGAATTCAAGCCAACGACGAGCTGCTAAAGAATCAAAGTGGCGTTATCTCGCATAGTCTCGATGGACCGCATACCACCGATGTGCTTAGGTACGCAGATGCGCAAACATCTCTGTCAATACTTTTATAACATGTATCTAATGAAACGAATTTAACTCAAATTTTATTTTCAGATATGTACTTGAAGGCTACAACGCGTTATCGTGGCTATCAGTGGACTCAAATACGAAGGATAGATTATCCTGCTTGCCAGTGCACATGCAGGCACTCATGCAGCTGTATCATGCAACGGCAGCCCTCGTCTGACCCACACTCTGCCGCCACATGTCTTCTTCTCCCTTTTCAAACACAGGACGACTATTCTCTGATGCGCTCGTTGTCGCGTTTTTGTCAGCGTGCTCACTCGGGGCTTTACGAGAGCGAATGTCGCCGCCACGAACGCCCTTTACGTGCGCCCTAACTTTTACTGCTACCATAACTCTTCAAACAATAATAGAGATTATTTAAATGAAGTAAACGAACGATGTTGCAAACGTCGGCTACTTATACTTACTACCTTTGTGATTTGCATTGCAGTTTTTGTCTGCATTTACCTTATCACAAGGATTCTGATAGTTATTTTTACATGTGGTTATTATATGTTTTTGATTGGCTTTTTAAGCACAGAAAAATGCTATTCTAGGCATGTTATTATTATTTTTAGAAAATTTTTCTACAGTAAATCATCCTTTGTCTAAAAAGGATTATAGTAATTGTTTTTTTTTTTTAAGAAAAAATAAACAGAATATAACTATTTTATTTTTATTTTATTTTTTATTTTTTATAACATGATGCCGTTATATATCAAAACAGTACCTTTCGCTTTGCTCGTGCGCAAATGTTCACACAATGCTAACATCACATTCTCGCGCATGTATCGAACCGTATTTTTTAACACAACGTGTGCGAAGCTTGATTTGGCATACGCATTTTCGACGCAACGTATGCGAAACACGCAGTGTCAAAAAATGGTTCCTTGTGAAAGACAACATTTACAATTCAATAATTTGATCTCGAACTCGATATTTACTTTATTCGAAATTCGAATGTAAATAAATCATAGCCTGATTAGAAAATTAAGAAAAAGTGAATTTCGATTAAAATTTATTTTCTTGATTAATATTTTGTGATTTGTAATATTAATTTCACATATTTCATTATTGTTCAAAATTATTGAATATAATGAAAAAACTTGATTGTACTTGAATGAAAAACGTCTTCTTATTGCAACATTTCAGATCGTGACATTACATTAAGTTAATGTTAAATTTATTTTTAACAATAATTAATAGTGTGGATATTAAAAAAGAAAAATTTGTCAATTTTCAAAGCGACGAATACAAGTAGCCGACGTCTGCTAAAATAAAAAGCGATGCATTATGCGATACATACTCAAAATAAAAAGGGAATCGCGTTGCTTCGATTATGTATGAGAGTAGTTGAATTGAATATATTATATATAATTATGACGGTGATAATGATAATGAAGACGAACAAAGCACAAGTTCCCTTTACACTTTTTCTAACAGATGCCGACGTCGTAGAAAAACTACAATTTGTGTTCTTAGGCAATATTATGCATACATAATTAAATGACCATTCTCGAGTGTCGAGATGTATAAGGAATGTATAAGACAAAATTATTATTAATTAAGATTATTATAATTATTATTAATTATATTAATTAATAGCGATTAGCGAGGGGTGAATGGATAAACAAAAATAAGAAAACTTAGTTAAAACGTGAATAATGGTTGAAAGAGGAGTACATGCGCGATTATTAGTAGAATGTACGTATATATGCAGATAATGCGACAAAACATTACATAACAAAAAGCGTGAATGAACAAAGAAAAGTAAGTTAATTAAGACAAAAAGAAAGAAAAGGAGCAAATAAATCAATTTTATTTGCTATCTTTCTGACGTTAGATAGTTCAATTTTAAAATGATAAATTAAAAAAAAAATAAGAAGGAAATCAGAATCTTGACGGTTATGTATCCAAATGTTTTAATTGTGAATCGAGTTTTTGTACAAAGCTTTTATTATTAATAGCGACGAAGTAATATAACGATATTATGTTGTTTTTTAATTTTATAGAAGATATTGTAAAAGGTGGCATCTTCCTCACTCTCTCCTGCCGTTTCTTATATATATGTAGAGAAAAAAGAACGAAAAGATGACGTGCCCGCGATTAATTTTTACTGTACACCTCTTTCCAAGATTTTTCTCGTATTCATAATTGCGCCTCGTACAAGCCCCCGGTGCGCGAAATTTAGCTAATTTGACGAAAGTATCCATAAATTGTAATAGTGTAATAACCGCGTGCAATTTGATGGGTCATTGTTATCACGTTTTCTGGACCCGATGAGCGCGTAGCAAACGTTTTCGAGACTGTCTTTTGGATAAAGCATAAAAAAAAATCTATTTGGATTTCACAAAGAAAAAATTGTGGCGAAACAATGTGTGTGTAATTAGTTATATAGTGTAAAATATTGTTTTCTCGAAGAAAGATAACTTATAACGAATGGAAAAAACATCGCCGAGATTAGGTAATTCTTGAAGAAAAAAACAAACAAATTATATAAGTGGAATAGCGTGCGACAGAAGAGAAAACGTGAGAAAGAGGACTGTTAGCGAAAGATTTTCTCCCTCCATCCTCTCCCAGTTGATTCTTCCAAAATTTTCCGCGCATTGGATCTCGAAAAACAAAAGCGAAGAAAAAGACAGGGAGAGAAAACGGGGCGCGTCGAACGGTGCAACACTGTCGGTCGCATAGTACAAATAATGTCTTGTACATAGGTATCCTAATATACCCCCTTCTTCCTTAATTGGTTAATTTTACTCACAACAACGCCCACACTCACTCTGTATCTATAGTATTTATTACTTGGGTAGTACGTCATTATTGGGATTATTATTACTATTATTATATTAATACTACGAAATACAGTTTTATGTGTATATATAATTATATACCCCATTCTGCATTGAAATTGTGTTTTTATTATTTTCACTTCTTTTTCATTTTATATGTATATTTATTCTCAAATTTCAGATCTACATTTTTCCACATTCAACAAAGTTGTTAAACGATTGTTTGTAATTTCGTTGTTGTTTCTGCTGCTTTCTTTCTAGGCATTCTCGAATCGCACGATAGTACATAAATAAAAACTTATTTGCCAACATCAAGGATGGATGGCTGATATTTGAACAATTTCGTTTCATGTACGATATTTTTGTAAATTATCAGTGATACCTACTTTATAAGTATTATGATGTACATCGTGTATTTTAAATCACTTCTATACTTAAAAATACTTATATGCAGATAATTGAACAAGTTAAATGATTACTTTTAACGAGTACTCTTATAAAAAAAAAAAAAAAAAAAACTAAAAGTCCTTGTTAGCAATATAACCGTGCTTAAATTCATCGTGTCAAATTTCGCTGATCAACAATAAAAAATGTCGAAAACCTTGAAAAAATGTATAGCAAATGCATAGCCCATTCGCGAAAAGGCATAGTCACTCAAGTATATATAAATTTATATATTCTTTAATGGGAATATACGCTTGATTTTGTTATATATCACTCTTATACGCATTTACTTTGTTTAATCGTATAGTCATTTACAGATGTTTCTTCTTATATTTCACGCGCGCTTGACTAGCATCCCTTTGTTACAAACCCAACTTATTCCTTATAATTAGATATCTTATCTCATTATTCTTAAATCTATACTGCGGTAATGCTGAAAACGTAATTTACAAAAACGGCACACGTACGACTCTATCGCTTTAATCTATTTTATTAAGATATTCGTGATAACTTTTATCGATTCTTGAGTCAATAATTCGACAGTATTACTTTTGGCATTTACAAAATAATAAGTTTCTTAAGGCGAAACTTGTATCGAACAATACCTTTGTTGCAAGTATACTTTGCAATTATGGCACTTAAATTCAAATATCATTCTCATTGCTACCGTTTAATTGTTCAATTCATTTACATAGTTTTCGTCATCATGTTGCAAACCAAATATTTTTTCTTAGTTATTTATATCACTGCAATATGTTAACAATCACTCATTCAACGGTATACTCTTTCTTTAAAGCATGCCATGTAACAATTATTCAAGCTAAAGTTGGATAATCCAGTAATTATATTGAGAAACCGATATCCTCTACAAAAAACACAGATGGGTATTCATATTTGATTATTTTACATTTTCACATGTTTCGTCAAAATTTCATTCTGATAATTCATTAAAATTATTTTTATTATTTTTCTTACATAGCAATTAATTAAGTTATATATACATATACACTATCGACAAACATTATTCAGAAGAAAAATAACAAAAAATCTTTTTTCATAAAAAAAAATAGTTTCATAAGTCTTACTGATAACTTATCGACTCTAAAATCAGCAGCTGTTATCACAAAGGTTTTATTTAAAAAGCTGAGCCTAAATACACGCAGAAAATTATCTTTCGTGAACATTTACCAACGGCTCAGTTTTGTGGTCTTAACTGTACTGGTAGAAGAGTGCTGTCGGTGCTAGGATCATTGATCTACGTATTACGATAATTGATTGCATGCACTTTTATAAAATTGATACTTAATAAACTTTGTTTATAAATAGAAGATATGTTAGTATTCTGAAAGATGCAAGTATCAAATTTAAATTTTAAATTTAATAACAGTATAATAAATAATGGGATGTCACAACATTTATGTTATAAATGTTAATTAACATCCATCAATGACCTTACATATCTTGTAATAAATGGCATTCTGCTCGTTTTCATCAAGAGTAGAAAGTTGCAAAAATTAATAAAAAAATATCATCATTTATTTTAGCCATATATGTCAGAAAAGTCATAAGTACAGTAAAAGACTTCATAATTATGCTTGGTAAAATTGTAAAAGCATTGCATTCCCTGTTAATTTTTTGCGAGATTCGAGTTACTTGACAGGTGCATTTTAAAAGAAGCGTGTATTCAGACTCTCGTGGCATACCGCTTTTGTCTATTATTATTAATTGTGTATCATGATGTAGCACAACTGCAATGCCAGCAAATTCTAATAAAATTTTTAATTTTCGTTTAGAATATTGCAAAACGTGATTCTCAACTAGTCAAAAAAACCAGATGCATTTATAACTATATACTGCTAGCAATATTTTGAATTACTGTATTGCAGAGCAAATGTGGTACCCTGGTAAACATTCTATCCTATCTATACCAATAAAGTATAAAATGCGGTAGATTTCGTTACCTATTCTTTTATAGTCCGCTGCATGTGGATACTCTTGAAAATACGTTAGGAGAATCAACATTTAGTTATAAGTACTTAAAAACTGCCTTATTCGTACTTTCTCGATAATCAGTGCAGACGTTGCTCTATTTATACAATTTTTCTAGCGTATGTGTGAACCGTCTTTTAACTATGTTGAGTCTATTAAAAATGAAAAAATACACTACAAAAAGGCAGTAGATTGTATCATAGCCTTGATATGATAGCTTAGAGAATCCAGATCGTAGAAACGAATGATTTTGATTCAACTTTTACCAGGGTAGATAATGCATAATCTTTTAAAATCCGCCTCATTCGGTATTTTGAATCCGTTACGAACAATCTCTTTGAAAATAATTTAAAAGAAAAATCTTTTAATTACTTTTTCTCTCCAGCCATGGCAAGTTTCGAACTTGAATCCTGAAAACATTCTAATGTTTTCCCTTAAAATCAAATAAGACTGACTAAAAAAAAAAAAAAAAAAACAATTAAAAAAATCACCCCACGCATAAAAGAAAAAACAAACAATTGTATACAGCACGACTAGACTCTAAATCTCTCATCGACGAACAGGTCGATCGCTACCCGTAGGCAGCTCCTCGATCGCATGATTAATTCCGTAAGGTCTCAAGTGGTAAATTAAATACTCCAACACGTACATCATATTCGGACTGACATAGTGGAACGACACGGCACTGTCCGAGCAGCAATCAAGGCCATCCTTCGCCTCGTAATAGATATACTTCCAATACCAGAAGTCCTTATCAACGTGATTGGGTATGAGATGGTGCTCCGGTACGAAGGGGAAGAATCGTCCGCGTCCGTGAAGATCACGAGTGTCCATCGCGCGAACACCTACGCGCTCGAGGCACTTGCCCATCTCGACATCCTCGGCGCCACCGGCATCCTGTCGACAGTGCGTACTGTTTGGCAGGCCCTCTTCGACGAACTTGCGTAAACTTTCGCGACTCAGGACGTAGCCCGCACCACCGCTCATATAGCCTTGTTTTACAAATGGCTTAAAACGACAGCCAAAGTACAGAGGCGAGGACGGCGAGTGCGGGGATAACATGTAGCGTAAGTTTTCCACTATCACGTACCTGAAGTCATAAAAGAGTTGGTTTTAATATTTTTTATTTTTTTATTTATATTTGTATTGTTTTTTTTTTCAATTTCTTGCAATTCCCATGGAATTAAAACAATTTATTTTCGTGTACACGAGTGCATCATTAGCAGTATAGATAACGGTTAATAGGAGTAATCTGACACAAGTGCCATAAGTTAATCTTAATAGATAATCCTTTCAATCTAATCTTAATTGATTTTTCTATTTCCAATGGTATTGGTAAACGTCCACTTGTACGGACAATGTTGTAAACGCTTATCAAGTATTCCAGAATAAAAAAAAAAAAAAAAAAAAAAATGGGGGGTTTTTTTAAA
>CM053169.1:15378271-15411962 GCA_012977825.3 Pteromalus puparum
AAATGGGTGGCTTTTTTGAACTCGAAAGTTCATGGCCTCACAACGTATCGTGTTGTGTTTCTAGATGAATTTTAGCGTTCGAAAGTTTCCAGGGTAGGCTCATCACACCTACGCCTTTCTCAAACCCGGTGTCGTGAGTAAGATTTCCATCGGATCTGAAAAAACTGATCCGCCCTGATGGGGGCTCGAACCCACGACCCCTTGACCGGGAGGCAGGTGGTTTACCACGGAGCCATCGCAAGTATTCCAGAATATAAATGTAAAATTTGAAATCTGTTTATAAAAACTAGAACAACTAAGATTCTTCTTTTCAATTCATAGATTCTTACTAATCGACATTTTGCGACATTACATTTAAAACGCGCATATTATACTCAAATCTATTACGTAAATGTATAGGCATGGCTAGAATCAATTTTACTGTCACGCTGTTCAGTATAATAATTTGAAGCTAAGAGATAATAGATAAGAATAAGTTGAGCATTGTACTTACGTGTCGTCGTCGGCTTTGAGAAACCAGTCCGCTTTGTCTTTGTAGTTTTCATACGTATATTTAAATGCTTCTTTGGTCTTTGCCCACAAATTATCCCTGCCTTCCTTAACTGGCAGTACAACAGTTGGTAGGCTAGGATCTTAAACAAAATAAAAATCAAGAGTTTTAATATGTTCAAAATATTGAAAATCAAAGTTGAGAATTCCGCGCATGAGATAACAACGTTATCAACAGAATCAATCCTATTCCAAAAATAATCAATTATTTATGTCAGTATTAATCGGTTATAATTAGTTATTTCTTAAAATTTTCGTCATACTTAGCAGAGAAAATCAATACTTAAGAAGAAAATTACGCTTCGGTAAATTTAACATCAATTGAACGCCTGCTTTTCTTAGTCTGTTATTTGCAGACATAATTTTTGTAATCAAAATCTTAATTACGTTATCGATCTTCAGTTTACTGAATTCAATGTTTTCAGCCAATGACGCAAGTCTCTTTATTTATAAAGTTGTTTTATCAAACCTAAATTAAACTGGATTTTTTGTTTATAGTTTAATTTAGCTTTGATTAAATTATTGATATCCGCTGAACATAAAATAGTTTCAAAGTGTACAGCTCAATATACTATGATAAAAATAATATAATAATAAAAATTAATTGTATAAGACAGAGGTCAATGAATGATGCCTGAACGCGATACGTTAATTATATTTTCTTAGATTGATAATTAGTTGCACAATCAGAATATCTTATGGATTGTCAGCAATTAATCCTGTAATCAAACAAAGATTTTCGTGTGTACATACATATCACATACGTTAGTCAATTATAGCATTCTGTAGAGTAGCAAGTAAGACTAAAGTTAACAAGTTGATCCTGCTAATTACTTTGTTTGAACTTGGATCACATTTATGAAACTATGATAATATCGGGAATCCTTTAACATTGATCTTGCAAAATTTTGACGATCTCATATTATCTGATATCTGAAATACTTCAAATATAATTTTTATATCGACTCAACAGGCGCGTGTGAGATAAACCAGATATGGTATCCATAAAGATCACGCTATACTTCAAGAGTGAATTGTAAAAGAAGTACCTTGTAACGGTACATCTAATATAAATTCGATACAACGTACACGCGTTTGAAGCATGATCGATTAAAGTAATTCCATGTGCCTAATCTTGTTTAACTTATGCGAATAGATTCCAAAATAAATTAAGTAAGCGGCGTTATCTTTAACTTATTTTTTTTTTTCAAATTATGCATTTAGACATAATTTATTTGCCCTTGAAAGCATGCACAAATACGCTGTGCACCGATCGCTTATATTCGGGTCACGCGTAAAGAGTTATTATCCACCTTTTCATTCACGCCGATTTTAATTACGCGTATGTCGCGCACGGGTCGACAAAAATATCGATAATTCATGGAAATTCAAGCGCATATTTACCTTCTACGGAGCTCATAAATAGTAAAATGTTACAGCGCTTGCCCCATGTCGCTTTTACGTGTCTAGCTTTGGTCTGGTGATTTTTCGGGCCAGTCATAACCCAGCACAGGACCCGCACCCTTTTTGCCATTTCCTGCGCTACCCTGTCTTCGCCCTTATGAAAATCTTCATCGTTACCGTGAAACGATACCTCGACATCTGGTCCAACCTGGAATCGAAATTAATTTCTTAGATTTACATTGCTTCATATATTAAGACAGTTGAATCCACCATTGTTCAAGCATTGAGAAATTATTCTTTTTTTTTTGTTCAGGTGAATCATTTTATTCTACAGAAATTAGTTATGTCAAAAACAAACTTTGCAGCATAATGAGTAATACCTATGTAAGTAGATACGAGACAATGCAATAAGAATTCAAATACTGCCAGCTGAATACACACAGTTGTTTTGCTTACCTCCCGCTCCAGTTGTGAATAATGATGAGGGTCTTTGTAGGAACCAGTGGGGAACCAGTAAAGCATATGGGGCATATCCCTGGTAGCTGTGATGAACAGACATGCTGATAGGAATCCACAAACGACACCAGCAGCTAATGTCAAAACTAATCGACGATTGACTCGCGCACTTTTGGCTGATGGCAGCATTTCTTAATTTGTATTTTCACAGATGGCTGACTTTGGCAAATCTGCAAGGAAATCCATAAATTTCAACAATTTAAAAGTAATAGAATATACGTATTTTAAGAATCAATTCAAAGGTATTCAAAATTTGGACACATTTAGGGAAGTGCTCATGCGCAATACAAATTGATAAGATTACATTAATCCCAATTAACAGAAGATCATGCAAAAATGTAGAATAAAGTCAAAAAAATTGAATTAAAAACTGATGCAATAAAGAAAAGAGAATAATTTATACATTAATAAGACTCACCTAAAAATTGTTGAGTATTGTATTGAATCATAATGATACGTATAATCACAATATGAATTGGTCATTTCACAGCTTCAATTTAGAGTAAAACATCATTAAAATAAAACTTAGATTGTGAGTATTTTAACATTCGGTTGTCTGCTTTAAAAATCCGTTGTTTCATGATATGTATTTGATGATTCTCTAAAATAAAAGGTAAAGCGTTGGTACCTGTATATTAAGTTAGTTTTCTAAAACTATAGTTTAGCTGACACGGCTTCACAACAGAATGCTGAACAGGCAAAAGAAGTTATCATTCTTACTGGGCTATTTCATATCAGTGGGAATGGTTGATAGTGTTGTGTTACAGAGATAAGAAACTGCCACATTTATAACATGCAGAGGACATTAATTTCAGCCATAGGCACTTTGATAATTTGGAACATTTATGATACTTAATTTATAAAGACAAATTCAACAATCTATAAATTTAAGTTTATATTTGGTTTTTCAATATTTTTTCACGCACAGAACTGCTCAATTTTTACTGATATTATTTTATTTTATTAATATACAACAGTCACGTTTTTTAATAGAAATATTATGAGTAAAAAATAGTAAAAAAAGTCTATGTTTTGAAAAATATTAAATCCTGTGTAAATGAATAAAATTTAAATTTCACTAAAACTTACATTAAATAAAGAAGTAAAGTATGAGCTTTAGTTGTAAATTGATGTTGTTGTAATTAAATAAACTGAAGCAATTATTTCATTAAATTGAAATAACTTAAGTAACTATATTTTATCAGCATTAAACAACTTATAAAGATGAATTTCATGAAAAATGAATACACAGTAAGTATTACATGCACTTTTTTTCTACTTATAAAAACTACAGAACGCTTCTAGTCAGAAACAGAGTATTTTAACTATCATAATTTTATCAACCAGTGAGAATAAAATCAAATATAAACTTTTTTTTTTTCTTTACAAATCATAGAGCAAGACACTGACCAGTACTTTCTGGTTAAACTGTACAAGACTGAATAGAAAAAAAAAACACAACGTAAGCATTGAGTGGGAGAAAAAGTGTGCATGAATATACCTCAAGGTTGCTTTAGTTGTGCATTATCATGCTAGCGTTTGTCTGCAGTCTATAAACGCTTAATGACAGGAAGCAAAGTGTGCAGTGAAAAGGTGTTATTTTGTAAACTCTGCTAATGCTCAGTTTATTTACAGTACGCTGGATGAAAAGAGAGCTGAATGTGCAGGTTGCACTGCGTGTCACTGGTCGCATGCATTTCCACAATCCCTCGCGACACTAGACTGCAAAAAATAGAAGAACAAAAAAGTAACATCGACTTAGACAAAAGAAGCTATTTTACTCGAGGTGTTTCCGGATGGACGGGCATCTAATGAATGCTAATTAATTATGTGGAATTTCAATGCGCTCAACAGCGAGATGATTTCGCGCTACGGTACTCACGGCTAAGGAATTTTCTACTCTCAAAGCTGTAGCCTTGTGGGCCTTGTGTTTCTTCATTTTATCCGGCTCATTATAGGTAATGAAAAAGCCGTTGATTGCAATGAACTGGCTAACGATGCTTTTCTTGACGACATGACGCTTATTATGTTTTGATAGACATATTGCCTATATAATAGCTATTATTGCGAGGTTAGAAATTCACCGATTATGGTACAGAGGGGAGACGTCAGCTGCGCGCACCAGCTGATTTTCCGATTATAGCTCCTTCGCGATTGGCTCGCACACTTTTGGCGCGAAAACTTGTCAGATTCGAATTTTTTATAAAGCTCAAGTACTTATATTTTGTTTATAAATTTGACGATACTTTTGTTCTACATCGACAGTAGACAGTCGTAACAATACTTTCCTTTGTAAAGATCTTAACTTTCCGAAATCGTGTTCAAGAACTACATTAATAATTATAGTTTATACAATATAGATTTGTAATATTATATAAATTACAAAAAAACTCGCACTGATGTCGTCTAATCTGATTCGCGTTCAGCGATATAGCTACATACGAGTCACCGTTAGTACTGATGGTTAGATGGTTAAATGCTCCAGCCTCACGAACTGCAATAAAGTCATTGCAGATTAAGCCGCTCTCCCGCGCATAATACAGTGATCAGCGGTTCGTTAATTTCGACGGTTCTATTGTCAAGCAGGAAAAAAGCGTGTTTCATCCATTGTAATCGCTTGCTAGTCCCATTAAGTAACCTGCGCACATTGAAAATTGTAAAAATACACTTTTGCGAGTAAAATTAATACACTATTATAAATCCAAGCTATTACGCCAAGAATAAAAAGATCTTCGATTCACTGCTATTAATAGCGTGCGAGCAGAGAATTTTCCGGTATACACGTTCTTTTCAAGGAAAATTCATCGTTTAATTTCAAGTTCGATTGTAAGATAATCGTAGACAATAATTTGTATGCATTTTACTGATCGCATAATAGGCTGATGCGTTTTAAAATATTAAAATTCCTCGGTTGGAGTGTTTTTTTCTCGAGCGCAGACGACGTATACAGATTGCGAAAGACATATCCGTCTCGTGGCTGTCATCAGTAGACAGCTCTGCATTTTTTTCTTTTTTTTTGCTGTGAATATATCTGTGGTTTCCCGGCAAATCGACTTCTAAGTCACATTTTTTGAAAATTTGGGTAAAGTGGTATTTCCTATATTTAAACATTCAGTCCTCGTACCGTAAACAATGCAGTGCATAACAACTTAAGTCCATTTTATTGCAAATCGTTTCGGCAAAACGACTTATTCCAATCATTTTAAGGGGCGAGACGCGTACAAAAAAACCTCCGTTATGTTAATTTTCAACATAGAAATCAATTAGGAACAACGTATACATATTCATTTTAACAATCAATTTTTACCAGGACTCAATTACGCATAAAATGAGGGTATAATGTGTTACCGACAAAACGACTTAAGTCCATTTTTATATCTATAAAATATTCCAGGATAAGAAAAATAATTTAGAAACTAGTCTATAACTTGAAGAGAAGCTATATATGCCAATCATTTATTATCATTTTTGGATGTTAAATTTAATACCAAAATGTCCCAGCATGAAGATGTTTAAGCTAGAGCACGGAAAATGTGTTCCCGGCATAATGACTTAACTTGAGGTAATTTCTGCACCATAAAAAGACAATCACCTATTTGTTCTATTTGTTGTGCCCAAAATCGAATGATTTGAAAGATAGTTCATAGTACATTAAGTAAACACAGTATCGCGCCGTCATTCGTATGCTACGATCTTTACGTATCAATTTAAACATTACATCGCAATTTCTCGAAAACACGAAAATGTGACTTAATACGTCGTTTTGCCGGGAAGCCACAGATATATATCTTATTGCTTCAGGATGCGCGTATGGCAGTAATTTCAGATATGTTTGCATAATCGGAAATTCCGTCGTTTTTTCTTAAAAAAAAAAGAAAGAAAATAACATATTCAATTAAAGCGCTCTGATAAAACACATTTTATGTTAAAATAATTCAGCGACTTTAATACGCAAATTGTTTATTATATAATAAGTATCCGCATTCGAAACTAAGAGCGTCGATATCGAGTACTTATTAAAAAACTCGAAGAAATGAACGTAGTTCATCAGCTAAAATAATAATAACATGGCAAAAGCATATGCGATTGCACACGCGCAGTGTACGTGGCCTCATGCGTTTATCACAAAAACATATCGATATAATGCACAAAGCGCTTCGGCATCATCTGTTTGTCGGTGCTTCATCCGCTTTACAAAGATTAAAAACATATCAATACAACGAAATACGCACATAGTCGTATAACAATATATATTTCTTGGCGTATAGCGCAAACTGGAGTAGGTATACACAAGTCAAAGGTCACTATTAGAATCAGCTGATTTTCGATCAGTCACGACGACAGAGAGTGGGCAGAGTGGAATGGGGTACACTACACACTCACTGGACTCGGAATGTAAACAAGCTGCGCTCGCGTATTAGCCTGCACCTAATGTTATCGTCACTTAAGTCTTATATATATATATATATATATATATATATAATGCGAGCTAAGAGAAAGAGAGAGGGATATAATAAGGAGAGAGAGAGAGAGAGAGAGAGAGTCTTTAAATGACTAATCGATTTCACTAAGTATATACTCGTCGGCGTGCGCATTCCAAACATGGTCTCAAATTTCAATTGCGCGCACGAGGCGTCGGCCAGTTGACACGACGACAAAAGCCGTTGCAGGCGTCGGACACCTATTGTACTACTTATACTTTTTTCCCATTTTCGTCGCTGCCTACTATGATGAGTGATGGCTAAGGTTGTGCAAGTGATAAGGTGAGATATTTCCGTGTTTGTTTATTTGATAGCAGCAGTATAATGTATTGTCGTGATCGGGTGTCGTGCGCGTGTTTTCTTTTTGTCGGTCGGTGCTTTCGATTGTTGCGTGAAGGAATTAAGTGAATACACTTGACAATTAATTGAAATACCTACGTATTGCAGTGCAAGATTTATTGTTGTTAGCAGGTAACCTATAAATTTTGCGTAGAAGAAGAAAATCCAGTATTCCTAGTTTTTTTAATAAAAAAATAACTAATATCGCGTGTTAGCTTAGGCTATACTTTGCAGAACGTCTCATTTTTCAGCAGAGTAGCAGTGTGTCTCAGGAGAGATAGACAGCTCTCTGCTCCCGGATCGGTTTTATGCATTAGCTGATGCGCGTCGCGCGATGCGGCAGAAAAACAGCGCTTGCGCGCGCAAATTTCCATCACACAAGCGTATGTACAATTGTACATACATACTTACCTATGTGAAGTGTGTATGCAATTCTGCATCGCTGAAATGTGTGTATATTTATCAGTATGTAATTGCGACGCCGCGTCGAGAGAACAACCGGTTGGCCTACCTATACTTAAAACTTGGCCTTAAAAAATACTTAAAAAAAAGCTATTCTCCTTGATAAGCCCCCTGTCCGTTGCGGTTCATCGATTGCCATATAATAATCGGCAGAAGACCGGCCGTAGCCCAAACATCCATCGCGACGCGTTATCGACTATACAGCTTATAAATATCCCCTCGTATCCTACACGTCAAGTCGTCGCGAAAAAGCGCTTATCAGCAGATTTATAATATATTCACCTCCGCACTCGCGCTAATTGGTAGCTTGAGAACGCATTAATGACACAAGCTTCTTGACTTGCTTACACTCCGTATAGTGACTAGTGATGTAGACTGCAGTCTTGGAGCTTCCGCTGCCGCGCGACGAGTGTCATCTGTGCTGCTGTTTTACGATCACCAAATGTCGCTGGACAATAATAACGACGACGACGATGGGAGGCCCAGCTACGAGGAGCTTGAGTCACTACCCAGGAGGCCCAGCTATGAGGAGCTTGATTCACCATCCGGGAGGCCCAGCTACGAGGAGCTTGAGCCACCATCCTGGAGGGCCCTGCGAGAGCTTTGCAAGGCAAACATAGAACACTTTGCCTCGCATCAAGATGAAGGAGGTCTCAGGATCAAAGGAGCATTGCAGGTGCTCCTTGACACGCTGGACAATCTCAGGATGGTTTACTCTGAGATATCTAGGATTGCTCCGCTCTTTGACTTTGATGAGAATACTCCTGGTAATGGGTACAGAAGCTTCCTCATCTTAGTGGACAGGTGCATCATTTATACAGGATCTGCCTGCAAGGATATGCTCAGTAAGAAAGACTCTGTTATGTTCAGGAAGAATCATCACATGAGGTTTGTTGGCAGCTTTCTCAGTGTCTTTATTCCTTCTCTTTGTTTTAACTTATCTATTCTATTTTTAGGGAAATGGAAGCCTGCTCTCAGTTACTGGCGTCTCTCAGCACCTGCCTGGGACACATGAAAACATTGTACTCGTGGCGAGAGCCTATGGAGGATGGACATTACTCTTTATTCCCTTCAGAAGAGCACAGCCCTCAAGAACTTCTTAATCAGGCTGAGAATATTAATCAGTATTGTTTCTATGGTAGATGTTTAGGTTTTCAGGTAATCTTTCTGAAACTATTCTATTGCAAGTTAATCTTCTTCCATTTCAGCTGACTCATTTCTACTTCTTTGTTGATTTTCTAGTTCTGCGACAGTATGAGAACTGCACTGAAAGTAATTTCAGTTGGTATGGCATCGTTCAGTGAAGTTTTCTATGCCAATGGTACACTATTTGGGAGATGTTCTAACTCTCTGCAATATGTCTTGGATCCCGAAGCTAGAGCACGTAGAATAGTCACTATTTCGCAGCATGCAGACATTTCGTTTTGTCAGGCATTTTGGCACCTGACTGAAGGCGGTGAGTAGTCATTTTCAAACTTGTTAAAATTAATGACAATGACATACCCTGCTTACCAGGTTTATTCATAATGTGCATGAATTGTATGACAGTTAAATATTGAGATTACTTATTATTATTTTAGACTTAATGGCAAGCCTGCCACAACTAGTTATGCCAACCTTAGCAATAAATCAACTAATATCAATACCGCCCGAAGAAATGGATCACTTCACATTGAGTGGCTCAACTGTCGAAATTCCTATTCCTAATAGTCATATAGGCAAAAAACCCATCCATGTTAGATTATTAAGTTCTAAGCGTAGAGTAGGAATGGTAAGTAAATTTATCAGTCACAAACTTAAACATCTAATCCATTAAGAGAATAAACTTGTTAATATTTAATCAGTAAATAAGAACGAAAACGTCGCGCTTAAAAAAAATTAATGACAAATTTCGTAAATTTCTTACTGAATACACTTGCTTCAATACAGGTCGGTTCGGGCAGCGTGAAAAGCCAGCTAGCTGATCAATGCGATAGCCTGATGATCCACTGTCACGGCGGAGGCTTCGTTGCCCAGAGCTCTCGCTCGCACGAGGTTTACATGCGCACCTGGACCAACGAGCTTGACATACCAATTCTCAGCATCGATTACAGCTTGGCACCCGAAGCACCCTATCCCCGTGCTCTCGAGGAAGTCCTCTACGCTTACGTCTGGGCACTGAAACACGCGAATTCGTTGCTTGGTAGCACAGCTAAGAAAATCGTTTTTGTCGGTAAGTGAGCTGAATTTTCCGGAGAAAGAAAAAGTTGTGTGAATCATCACCAAGCTTATCAATAGTATAATACTTAGTGTATTTGAGTTGAGCGCATACGTTATTTTACAGGCGATTCGGCTGGGGCTAATTTGATGTTAGTAACGGCCATAAGATGTTTGGAGATGGACATTCGGCCACCCGATGGAATTTTTATGGCGTACGTGCCAGTAGTGGTAGATTTTGTTCCGTCCCCAGCTCGTTTACTCTGCCTTTCCGATCCTATCCTGCCTTTTGGTTTCATGATGCGGTGTTTAAAGGCCTATGCTGCTACAGATCCAAAAAAAGACTCATGGTAATTTTATAATGATTTCTGATCTCTTACCACGTGTGAGCGGATTTTCTAAAGCCGTTTATTTTTCTCGTAGGGACAAAGATACAACGGATGAACTTGTTGAACTCGATAAATCCGACACTGAGTCATTTGCAGAAGTGAGCGAGAGCGATTTGATTGCCTTGGCTCTTAGTCCCACTGGTGATGAGGATCAGAATTCTCGTAAATTAGCTTCCTTGCCTTCCGACTCGACTTTGAATTCCGTTAGTTTAACTGATGCAGATACAGTGCAAGGTTAGTGCATAATTATTTTGATTTACCTATCTCTTTCTACTTTCTACATATCTTCCTGAGCAATAATAATGAGATGATTTAGAGTTCATTAAAGAAATAAGCAAGGACTAATTTTGTTAAAATATTCTCATTATCTATGCTTTATCATTCACATAAGGTACTGAAAACTCATTAGAAGAAAAAAAGTCTCAAGAGTACATAAAACGATTTCTAGATATGTATAAAAATTCGAGACTCGGATCTTCAGTACCAATACTAAATACTAATAGTGCCAACAGCGGAGATAGTAATGGTGTTAATGAACCAAGATCCTGGTCCTTCTTCGGCTGGAATTCCAATAAAGACAATAAAAATAAAACACCAAGGCATTTAGAAATGAATGGTGGTAGAAATCCGTCTGAAGAGTTTGCATTTACAGTACCTAAAGATCCTTATCTCAGCCCATACAGAACTTCTGACGAGTTGCTAAAGAGGCTTCCACCCATCAAAATTTTGGTAAATTTTAAATTTATAATTATATAGTTTTCCTATCGATTTAATCATCTTATTAACATTAATTTATTTTTATAGAGCATGAATTTGGATCCTTGCTTGGATGACTGTGTTATGTTTGCAAAGAAACTCAAAGTTTTAGGAAAACCTGTCACTCTGGACATACTAAGTGGTTTACCTCACGGTTTTTTAAATCTTTCACTTGTACGTATTTTTTAAATGATTTTAAAGAAATTGCTTTACCGCAATATGCATGGAAAAAATTTAAAATAAAAATTTTCTTTTTTACAGGTTTCTAAGGAAGCGCACGAGGGTTCATTACTTTGTGCAAAGAGAATACGCGAATTGTTGGAAACGTAACCACAGGTGCTTTAAAAAAGTGTACATCGAGAGTCTTAAAGATTGTTATTAATTTTTAAAGAGATATTCGTAAAGAAATTATATGTACAAGAATGGAATTCGACGGGTATGAATAGTTGATTCCGTAGTAAGCAAGTTTCGTCCAATATTCACAGATTTGCTAAAATCCGCTGAAATTCTTTTACTTTGATTTAGAATTTTTTACGATACACTTATATCGCTTTTTACTGTGTATACAATAGCATTGGAATCAATTTTTGCACAAAAGAAAAGAAACATTCTATCATTGGTACCGCACCGATTTAAAAAGTGATCTTTATTATATATATGCTTAGGAACAGGGGTCCAATTGAACTCGTTCTTGCAATATACATCGTACGCATTTTCTTTTTAACACCTTTCGCTGTGTAATAAAAGAAATGCCTTTTATACTTGTTGTATCACCTTGTTTTACTTAAGTTTGTCGCGACCTATTTCTTAAGTATAAGTGTATGTAATAATAACTTAAAAGGCTATGCAACTTCTATTTATGGTGCTTTGAAACAAGGTGCTGCAATAAAATATTTATTTTATGTGTACAAAGAAAAATAATCATGTTAATGTACATTCCAACAGTGTACTTAGATAAGTATATAATTTTTTTAATGCTTTATGTGTACATACATATGTAGAGGCATTGTATAATTATATTTATAATTATTCTATTGGTATGTTGTATATCTTTTGGTTGTGTGGTTTGAATGGTTTGTCGATAAAAATCGCGATTTTCCGTACAGTCACTTCGATATTGTCGAGAAGAAAAAAATTGTCACAATCTCTAAGCCTCTGATTTTTACTGGTTATTAATTATTGTTTGTAAGCGCGAAATAAATCAAGAATTTCTCGCTTCAGTGAATGTTATTATACATGATTATACAAAACAAACTAGTCTTTGATGTTTAATGTAATTGTTTTACCTCCAAAATAAAAGAGTGTACTAATTTTTTATATATATAAAGAATGAAAGAAAAGAAGAACGCATATTATAGTGTTTGAAGAGAAATGTATTTACATGCAATCCCAGAACAACGTTTGATAAAGAGATATGCATATTTATTATTTAATTTGTACAATAGATGGCTGAATGTAAAAGTACGGGGTCGGAGACTCGATGCGTAAACGGAACAGGTGTAGTACGAATTTATATTTACTGAGTAGACGTCTGATTATGAGGTCGCAGCGTTTTTTGCAATACATGGGCATCTGCGGGTTCGATCCTTTTGTAGTAATATTTCTTCGTTTCAACAATTTCAAACCCAAACTTTTTGTAAAAATCTATTGCACCCTCGTTGTTTACTTGGACGTGCCTATTAAAATTACAAAATTATGATTTACTAAAATGATCAAAATTGTCTCTAATTGTTTTTGCCTAGTTCTTTGCATTATTTACTTATCAAGTATTTATTGCTAACAAGGAAAGTCTACTTCCATTGGGTCATGAATTTGGCTAAAGCTAGAAAAAGTGTTATTAGCTAAAAAATGCTGAAATACGACCTCCGTTTTTTGGTCAACAACACTTTCTCTTATGGTTTTATCGCAATCTATAACCCAAGGGATGTGGACTCTCCTGATAAGTGGTATTTACTAGTATTTACTATTTACTTTGAAATCTTTTAATGAATAAATCTTGATAAAATAATCTATTTTTGACTCATTCTTGGGACTATTATTTTTATCATTATTGCAATTGTACTTACAAGAATATCGAATCAAAGTTTCCATCCCTTTCAACATAATTCAGTACATGTTGTACCATAACTGTTCCTATTCCGAGTCTTCGGTATGGATACAAACAGCCCAAAGTCATTATATACAATCTTCGAGAATTTTCTGATGTGTCAACCCTACAGCAAACTGCGCCGACCTTTAAAACATATTTATTAATACCCCAGTTTCAGAGAAATGCTGTACCAAAATAAAAATAATGATGAAAAAACTTGACTTACCACAATGTCATTGTAGTATGCTAATTTTGCTAATTCCCCTGCCTCTAAGACATCCTTGTAAAACTTTTCATTGTAAGACACTGGGAACACAACTTGGTTTAGTAATTTCAATTGCTTGATATTGTGTGGTGTGACGTCTCCCAATTCAATTTTTGCTCTGAAAAAAATTGTTAGATAATGACTTATATGCACACAATTTGAAGAAAAGACAATTAGTTTAAATAAGATATATGTGATAGTGCTTTCAGATGAAATTCTAAAATAATGGAGAATCAAGCTGAATTGAAATTTTAGTAAAATCAACAACTCTATATTCATGAGTTATATGTGACAACAAATTCAAATGGCCAAACAAGACAAAGATGAGAAGGCATCTTATAAGTACTAATCATGGATAAAAAAAATCATTAGAAATTCCACTTTATAAATCATATAAGATAAGAACACGCAGAGACGTTTCAAGTGTCATATTATTCTTACAAAGCGCTGTCAATGCGATTATGAATAAAAACCAAGTGAAGTGAAAGAGCAGACCGTTTGCGAAAATCCCGCGGTTTTGAGGTTACAACCGTCGAGCGTCAGTTCACGGCAGTCAATCGAAGAGAACACACAAAACTGTCCTCGATCTCGAAAAAAATACCAAGCAGTTTTTTAGACAACGTAGTTCATGGAAAAGTGAGAGGTTGACAAAAAATTATCGCGAGAAAAGCTCGTTGGCGTATATAACCTCAAAATCATCGACACTGCAACGCGAGGAGGTCTATCATAGTGCCGCGGAGCCGTAAAAACATCTCACCGAGTCATTTTTCCGTTCGTCGGAGTTTCTGGCGCGATGATGAACACTTGGAGGTGAGATGTCGAACGAAGGGAAACCCGGTCGATGGAGTCGCGTGCTCCACCGGCGTACGCGACGACTGACGAGACGGAGTTGTCGAGGATCGAAAGAACACACAGCGACACGACGAGGAGGATACCCCAAAAAACGTTCGACGACGCAGATCGACGTAAAATGTCAGCGGCGGGATTCGCGCATTGGATGCTCGTTGCGTTGCTGTTACTACTTATTTCTTTTTGTTCCTTTTCTAGGAGTTATCTATTTATCTGTGGGTATGTAAGTATATCTGAAATCTGATATTGCCTGATTCTAAAATATAATCATATATATACATATATAAAGCAGAAATTAAGCATTTTATTCGTGTTGATATTAGATGTCGCTACTGTAGAAATTTATTTGAATTGTGATGTAAAGTAATCAAGATTTTGTTTGATGATGAAGCTATTATTCGTATTTCTAATCAAAGATTCACTTGGTGGTGGGTGTAAATGATCTTTACTTTGATAATAAGTTAGGTTATTCTAACAATGGCTAATTTATTTGTAGTAAACATCAAAATTTGCACCACTAGCAAATTTAATCAAGATTTTCTCTTTCTGATGTTCGAACGCAGATGAATATACATATAGTAGATATAATATTCTAATACGCAGTAGATATAATATTCTGATGCCCATAGGAAAGAGAAAAATTAAATTATATTTATTATACATTAATTTGTATATTTATTTTACAATATTGTATATTTATTATATATAACATTCCTGTAAAGGCTCTTGTATAATAAATGTATGTATAGAGTATATCAAGTTGTGTATACCAAATTTCAAAGGTCGTTTTTCATGCATTATCAATAGCTGATGAAAAGCTCCTCATCTCAATGCTCAAAGTTAGTCAAATTTTAACTTCCCATTCATTCGCTACATATACCTACACATAAAAAAGTGCACTATCAACACTTAGATTTGGTAAGATAGAAAAAGCAGACCCACTGTGGAATAATTTATTTAATAGTTTGAAGATACCCGAGAAAAAGGAATAATAAATCGACGGCTGAGCGGAAGAAGCTCGTATCTCGGCCGCGGCTCCGAGAACGTCGTATACCAGAAGAGGCATCAAGAACGTCGTATGCCAGAAGAGGCTTCAAGAACGTCGTATCTTCGACCTAACAGCACACAACGTTTTTACAACGTTTTTAAAACGTTTTTTCACAAACTTTGTAACGTTATTTTCTAAGTTTTAATAACGTTTTAAAAACGTGAAAAATGTCCGAAAATTTGAGAAAAAATTTTTGTAGAAAATATTGAAGACGTTTATATAACGTTTTTAAAACGTTTAAGAATACCAATTAATTAAAAAATAATCATTTAAATATGAAATGGTTGCCAAAATTGGAAGTACCATCCAGATGGTAGTTATAAAAACGTTATATAAACGTTTTCAATATTGTCTACCAAATTTTTTCTTAAAAAATTTCGGACATTTTTCACGTTTTTAAAACGTTTTTAAAACGTTATTAAAACTTAAAAGATAACGTTACAAAGTTTGTGAAAAAACGTTTTAAAAACGTTGTGTGCTGTTAGGGTTAGGATTGGCTTTAAAAACCACTTTTACTTTCGTGATTCTTGCTAAATAGACGCGATAAACGATTTTGAAAAAAATTGAGTAGATGCTATATTGTGTTAATAGTTGACACTATCTTTTTCAAAATCTTTTATCGCGTCTATTTTGCAAGAATCACGAAAGTAAAAGTGGTTTTTAAAGCCAATCCTATGATACGACGTTCTTGAAGCCTTTTCTAGGATACGACGTTCTTGAAGCCTCTTCTGGTAAGTATACGACGTTCGCGGAGCCGCGGCCGAGATACGAGCTTCTTCCGCTCAGCCGTCGAAATACACTTTTCAACATTTGTGGCCACGAATACAATATAAGCCGAGTGTGGAGTTTGCAGTACGAGCCGCAGACGAGTACTGCAACCACACGAGGCCAAAAAGCCCATTTAGCCCTTGGTGCACACCATATTTTTTGTAACGCAAGTACAGATTTTTTTTTTAGATATTGAGTGCGACTGATGCAACTTTTTTCAGAATAGGCGACCACACTCTTAGTAGACTAATTTTTAAATTTATATATATATATCTAAAAAAAAACGCAAAAATCTGTACTTGCGTTACAAAAAATATGGTGTGCACCAAGGGCTAAGTGGGCTTTTTGGCCTCGCGTGGTTGCAGTACTCGTCTGCGGCTCATAAACGCCCTCGCCTTCGGCTCGGGTTAACTCATCGCCTTCGACTCGTACTGCAAACTCCACTGCACTCGGTCGAAAAAAGCCCACTTTACGCCCTTGGTACACAATATACTATTTTTATGCCAACAAAACTAATTTTTACTATGCAAAAGAAAAAAAGAAAATGTTTTATTTTGAAACTATTATAACAAACAATGGAGAATTCGATGATAAATTATATTAATCAGATAGTCGAATGTGCGTGGGGAAAATGACGCTGGCAACGAAACTAACGAGAATACGCCAAGTCAATCATACATATGTTCGCAACAATGACATATGTAATGACCTATCCTTCTCACGACTTCATAAGGCAAAATATGATAAACAGCCTCGTCAATCAAATCTTCCTGGTCTAGCACCGATTGATAGTGCTTCTTTGCGTTCTCGAAAGCCCAGCGTATTTCTTTAGCGTGACTCGAAAATCCACTGAGATCGCAGTTGTTGAAGTTGATCTCGAAATTGGGATTGCGCATGAGTGCGGCTATCTGGCAGTGGTGTTTCGAGATAAGGTCAAAAAGCGTGCAGGTCTCGATAAACCTCGCGGATTTCATCCTCTCGATCTGTTCGACGCAGTTTCGAAAACAGTTATGGTACACCGGAAATCGCTCAATGATCTTTTCGTCCTTCGACTCGATCGTCGACCGGAAAAATTTGTTCACTGCCAATGCCTTGATCATCGGCTCGTAGCTTGAACGATTCACGTCTGCACGTCCGAGCAGAAGAGCGAAAGGTGTGTTGCCGTTGTGGTCCTCGACGAGCACATCCGCCCCAGCGCACAAAAGTAACCTTATGTGCTTATCCTTCAATGACTTGCAGGCTAAGTGCAAGGGGGTGCGACCCTTTGAAATTGTCCTCCGATCAATGTCCATGTCCGCACCGCGTTCGAGTAAAGTTTTCACCACTGAAGCCGAGTTCTCGCCGCCAGCTTCAGCCGCGATGTGCAGCGGGGATACGCCGTCGTTCACTAGCGAATTAACGTTCGCGCCGTGGTCTAAGTAGAGCATTACCTGAAAAACGAAACGGTCTACATCGGAGAATGGAGATTTACGTGCTGCTGCACACATGCGGCTTATCCGTATGGGCCGAATATGCATTGTGATTTGTGGAACGATCTTTTACTTACCAATTTATTGTGCTTAGCCACGATGCTCTTGTGTAATGGCTGGCACTGGGTCCGATACTCTCTGTCGTCCAGAGAGGCGCCCCTCTCGATCAAGTCTCTGGCCAGGTCGACGTGCTCCACACAGTTACGCGACAGCCAGTGCAATACGTTTCGGCCACGTGCATCTTTGACGGAAACATCGGCTCCGTACTTCATCAACAACGGCACCAGCTCGTCAGCTTTGCTGCTTCCGGCTGCGACGAGCAGTGGTATAATGCCTATATTGTCAGCGTTATTGACAAAATTGACGTTGTCGACGGCTGCTTTCTCGAGAAACATTCGGGTCATCTGGACTTGGCCTTGCTCCACCGCTAAGTTCAGGACAGTTTGACCCCGGGAGTCCCGAGCTCGCAAGTCGGCTCCTTTTTCGAGCAGCATTTCGGCTACATGGACTAGGCTTTTCATGGTTACCAAATGCAGAACTGTTCGTCCTAAGTTGTCCCGAGCTTGCAAGTCCGCGCCGTACTTCACCAACAACGGGACCAGCTCGTCGGCTTTGCTGCTTTCGGCTGCGATGAGCAGTGGTATGTTGCCTTCTTTATTGTCAGTGTCATTGACGACATTGACGTTGTCGACGGCTGCTTTTTCAAGAAACATTTGGGTCACCTGGACTCGGCCTTGCTCCACGGCTGAGTGTAGGACAGTTCGATTTTTAGAGTCCCGAGCTTGCAAGTTGGCGCCGTGGCCCGTCACCAGACGGATGAGTCGTTCGTTCTCATCGGATGGATCCATCACAAGCAGCGCGTGGAGAACGGTCGAGTTTGTTTTTAAGCCCAATATAGAACAGTGTGTTGGCAATCCGTAGAGCTTGTTGACGTCGGCACCGGAACGCACGATCAGCTCGGCCGATTTATGATAAGACTCTAAGACCGCGATCCACAGGAGCGAGAGTTTCTTGAGCTGTTCCGGGATAAATTGTTTACTGAAGACGGGATGCTGATCCAGGATCAGATCGATTATGGAATTCTTTACGGCGTGCTCTGGGGCACGAAGAAATTCCTTTATTAGACTGCTGTCGCTGCGGCAGCGCTCGCGAAAGATCTCGCTAAGCCTTTGATGCAGCATCTGGTCGAGACGGCGCTTTTCGGGCTCGGATCTGTGCGGGTCTGATTCCGACAAATAAAGATTGTCCATAGTTTGAGAGGGCGATGCGATGCGATGAGATGCTGCTGCAGAAAAGAAAGCCGTCTCGTTATTTTTCGATTACTTATACTGATATCATGTGGAAAATAAGAATTTGAAATTTTACATGTTATGCGCGTGGCTGTTGATCAAAAAACCAAGTATCTATGTTAATTGTTGAATCTAAGAAGATAAAATGACCGCAATTTTTTAAAAAATAGCGCGACCATTTGAAAAAAGTTTATGCCTTTTTCATTTGTTATAGCATTAATTTTTAGCAAATTTTTGTAATCAAGCAAAGCTCTTTTCTTTTACTTTATTATTATAATATTCTAGAAATACGAAAATATATATTATTTTGGGCATTTGGAAACAGCGCTGAAATTGTGACTTACGATGCATCTTGCGATTAAATGGCTGAAACATCTGACGTTTTTTATATTTTTATATTTATAGTTAGGTTATTGGTAACATACTAGTTTTTTTTTAATATTTAAGGGGCCTCCACACCAATATATATGCCATATATATATAGATATAATGGCTGGGCAAAACCGGGGTGATTTTGCGCCATTAAATCTTAAAAAAGAGGCATTTCTCAGCGGGGAAAAAATACGGACATGTTCCTTGGCCCAAAGAAAGAGCGCCGAAGCGAGCTTATGTCGTTGGATTTATTTAATTTTGTATAAAAAATCTACGAAATTCAAACAAATTTTTCCGGCATGAGCTGTCGAAAACATTTGAATATGACAGAATCGGATGCGCATAACCCTTCTTTTTACTTTGAATAATTTGTATTAGTAATTTTAAACACATTTTTTCTAGTTCAAATACGATATTAATCTATTTATGTGTTTGTATTAAATTTACTTTATCCTCATTTTCGCTTTTCTTGAATAAGATTTCCGTTGACTCCAAAATGGTTTTTTTCTGTTACAGTGTCGTTTTCGAAAGGGTACATTTGTAAACATTTTTTTTATGTTGGTATACTTGTCGTAAGATGTTTTATAAATATAAAATAAATAAAATTGATGAAACCTTTTTTTCTGAAAGCTCGATCATTAGAAGTAAAAAGCAGGGTTATGCGCATCCGATTCTGTCATATTCAAATGTTTTCGACAGCTCATGCCGGAAAAATTTGTTTGAATTTCGTAGATTTTTTATACAAAATTAAATAAATCCAACGACATAAGCTCGCTTCGGCGCTCTTTCCTTGGGCCAAGGAACATGTCCGTATTTTTTTCTCCGCTGAGAAATGCCTATTTTTTAAGATTTAATGGCGCAAAATCACCCCGGTTTTGCCCAGTCATTATATCTATATATATATGGCATATATATTGGCGTGGAGGCCCCTTAATCTTATGAAAATTCCTGAAGTTACAGGTATAGCTGAAAATAACCACAAACACTACCACACCACACGAAAACTACCACACTGTCATGAAATACTGTACGATACGCGTGTCTTCAATGCAATTTTCTGATACAGCGGAGTTGATCAACGCTCTAATTAAACGGCGATAGTTTTACTTACATTAAAAGTTAGTGTATATATATAAATCAGTCACTGATGTTTCAAATATATTGACTTCGTTCTATGATCTTTGCTGTATCGAGAATACGCTACGACGGTCTCGGATATACTAACGATCTCTGCTGCAGACGAGCCGTTTCTGCACACATCTATGACAGCGCAAGTGTAATAAAATAAGAGAAAGTCCAGTAACACGCAGGCTACGCACAGCACCGCTAAAATTTTTGTTCCGCCCCCAATAAATCCTCAGCTCTGATGTTCCTCGAATCGAAAGATCTCCGGGTACACTCGATACCTGCGTTAGTGTAATAAGAGTCTTACAATTTATACTTCGATGCCTACTTCGGCTACCACTAGTGCTTAAATATCATACCCTTATTAATGTGTAGAGTTCTTGAATCTACCGTGGTGTAGTAGAATAATTGGAAACGCGTATAGGGAAATTTTGAGCAGCAAATATTTGTTTAAAATTTTTACGTGTAAAGGACATTTGTATACACTTTATTTTGTGTAGTGTTATAACGGGGCTGCTCTGCTCGGTGTCGATAGCCGCGCAGACGTTAGCTGCGTGCAGTGCAGCTACCGGAGCGGAGAGACAACCGCGTAATAATCGAGACCAAGTCTCGTTTCCTCGGGTATTATCGAGTTCGTAGGTGGACCGGCCAAGGTCGTATTTCGGCTAGCTGCAGTTTATTCGCACGTGCACCGTGAAGCGATGCACGTGCCCGCGGAGGCGGCGGGGAACTCAGTAGGAGTATGGACCGGTGTTCAATCAAGACACACTGGGTAGCGTAGAAAATGTAGCGTATATTGTTCAATCGAAAAGTAAGTACACGGGCACACACGCGGATGTGCGAGACGCAAACGAACGGTGCAGTTAGAGACCGGGAGGGCACTGGTGTGAGAGAGAGAGAGAGAGAGAGAGAGAGAGAGAGACGCAGAGCTGACACTTACGGTTGACGTACGAGAGTCGGCTCAAGCCCCAGGACGTCTCCTTCGAAGGCGAGTGGTTGGAATCGCTCGGAAGCCTTGGACGTAGCGGAGTCGCACAGGAACCTCGAACAAGGCGCAGTTGCTGTCGGACCCTCTGGGTTGCAGTCATAAACCGGGAGCCTTCGCACGTCGCTCTCACAAAGCTATCGGTCTTTTCGTATCGAGGAGTCGCGCGCACGATGCTTACTCTCTGCGAGTCTAAACGAATCTGCCTCTCTCTCTCTCCGTGAGACGCGGCACGCGCGCGAGGCTCTTTCTCTCTCTCTCTCTCTCTCTCCCCACTTACCGTGCTTTCTCCCGTTCCACTCTCTGCCGTTCGCCTGTAACAGAGCTGTAATACATTATTATACATCATGATATTTATGCTGGGGAGGTTATGACGAGTTAACATTGTTCCTCGTTCATTATATATATATTCTAGACTTTTGGCGCAGTGGCGCTGCGCGCACTGTAGTAGAATATTAATTCATTAACTTATTAAATGAAATATAAATGCTTGATTGATTATTTTAATATTTGTTTTCTATTACGGAAAATATATCAAACTTTACAATATATGATTGATTCATTTCGCGCTCATGTAAATTTCAAAATTGCCGCGCGTTTCGTCACCCACTACCTTTTAAATTTAAAGGTTATGTCTCAATTCAGTTCGTGTCAACGTTCACATCATGTCACTTTTTGTAACAATGATAATATTTACAATAGAATATTATAAATACACAACTAATAATTATTGATATGTATTATAGTAATATATTACATTCTTTGTATTAGGATCAATTTAGAAATCTAAAAACAATCAAAAAAATCTATACGATACTTTTGACGCATGCGCACTACACGAGCCAATCATATTGACGCATTCTTGCTTACTTCATCCGTCATGACTTTTTATATTTGGCAATATAACTCTCGGTCGTGACGTCATCAACATGGACGCCCAGGCCATGCAAAATACATTGCCAGTATACGGGCTACAGTAGTATTTTCTAATTTTTGACAAAAAATATACGTGACAGCCTCTAAAGTTTATATTATGTGATGGCACATATAATTTAGTAAAACATAATGGTACTTTTCCCTCTCTCAGAAATTGTTAATATGTTTTATTTAGGACAATCAAAGCATTGTATAGGTTATAGAGGTAATCCATAACCAAGTATTTGTGGTTAGAATAGTAAAAATTAATAAATATTAATGAAAAATTATTGTATATTCAAGCAACATGGAATGTAACAACCAAAAAGAGATAGGCATGCAATTTTCACAAAAAAAAACCAGTAGTAGAACATATTGTTGTGTTTCTGTTGCACTAGTAATGCTATAAAAAATCCTGTATTACGTTTTACTAGTCCTATACTCTTTCTGTCTGTTTACATTCCATGTTGCTTGAATATACAATAATTTTTCATTAATATTTATTAATTTTTACTATTTCTAGCTACAAATACTTGGTCATGGACTTACCTCTATAACCTATACAATGCTTTGATTGTCCTAAATAAAACATATTAACAATTTCTGAGAGGGGAAAAGTACCATTATGTTTTACTAAATTATATGTGCCATCACATATATAAAACTTTAGAGCTGTCACGTTATTTTTTTGTCAAAAATTAGAAAATACTACTGTAGCCCGTATACTGGCAATGTATTTTGCATGGCCTGGGCGTCCATGTTGATGACGTCACGACCGAGAGTTATATTGCCAATAGGGATATATATATATATAGTTAGATTTTGTATATATAGTAAACGAGGAAAATAGTGGTTCCTTGCATCCCAACTTGTGAATCAACCACTGCATCGATGACGCTGAAAAATGATACATCTTATTGTTTGACATATACCCTTTCTGCGGGGAAGCGAGCTTATAAGCCTTCGTGAGCCCATGCAGTGAATCAAAAATAAACATTTAAATTATACTAAAATATGCTTTTCAGATCGAGCTGTCCGATCTTCAAATGTTTATTGTTATAACCGTAACCCCAAAGCGAGCGCGCCTTGATCGCAATCTTTGAGAGAGAAATACAATAAAAATTCGTAATTTGGCCTTTCTTGTATAATTTTCTTTACGAATAAACAAGTTTATTGTCATGCGTGGTTTGTAGTTCCGTAAAAGAATGTTTGTTACGCGACTGCACGGCTATAGGTAGAATTGATAAGCAGATAGACGCGCGCATCGGCCACGAAACGTTTGATCTTTGATGGTGCAATTCTTGTAATGTTACAGACAATTCATTAAAAAATGAAGCCGTGTTTATTAAAACATTGTATCTTGAGCTTTCTTATATTCTTTATTTCTGTACAGATATACTCTTTTCCTAAAAAATTTAAAGTATCACGCGACTACACGACATTGTTATAGAAGAAGCAGAAAGCGCTCGTTGACCGCGGCACGCTTTCCGTTTAGACAGCCTAAATAATAGTTTACTGTTATAATCTTATAGCTAGTTTGAGTATACGGATTTCACAATCTAAAATAGATAATAATAAACTCAATCAGCACAATAGCGGAATTATAGTAGTATATATAGTATATATAGTATACTACTTGTTCATATAATATTTTTTACATCTCAAATTATTCATGGTCGACTGATCATCAGCATTTCAATGATATATAAACTTACACTAAATAATAATATCCGTTTTTACAATCATCAGTAATTTGATAAACCATCACAATAATAAGATAATAATTAAGAGGTGATATTTACAAGTATGCACAACAACTGTAGGATTATCTCAATATTTACAAGTATGATAATTACAAATCATAATATGATTTGCATAGAAAGCAAACTTAATTCGCACTGTTTATTTCTTGCATAATTTGAGTCAATTTTTCATTATCACCTTCTGTATTGTCTTCATGAAGTGTATTCTTCCTTATTTGTCTCGGAGCGCGTCTTAGGCATCCTCTATCCGCCATTCTTTCGCAAAACATACAGTTTATAACTGTGTAAGGTTGTCTTTCATTTTCATTTACGCAATATGTGCAAATATCTTTCATTGGTCTCGATGAACATGATAAATTTTCAGCTATGGTAATTCCATATTCATTAGGATTAAAATCAGTGAACGGTAAGCTGAGTCCAATACAATTCATATAAAACATGACATAAACACCACAGTTTTACCATCGTGTTGGAACGGTCGTTCATCAGTGCAAGAAGTGAGTATCCATTCGATATTGCATAGCTGATTACTTTTAAAATCCTTGCATTCTCGAAGGTACTTAAAAAAATTTTGAAATATCTCATTTTCTCTTTTGGTTTTTATAATTTTGTCGCTGCGTATTGGATCCCAATGTGTGAAAGTTCCATTTTTAATGTCAAGAACAACCAGACACCAGTGACTAGACCGACAGTATGGCAAAAATACTTTTCCATGAAAATCCCAATCCAAATTATACATATGGCAAGCTCGATCTTTTTCTATGTCGTATCTATCTCCCATTATAAAATTAGTAACTGAAGTTGGAATAAATACAATATATTATTCCATTTTTCTTTATAATTAACAATCATAAAACCGTCTATAACTGAACCTTCTACCCATACATTAGGTTTCAAACTTGAAAATTCTTCCGACCATCATAACGTATGAAGTGTATAGTTAGTTATAGGATGTATATACAATTGCATTCATATTGAGATACCGTAAACATGCTATCGAAATCTCTCATATAATAAGATATGTCGGTATACAATCCATTTTGAAATTTTATGTTTTCAACTACATTTTGTTGATAATCATTCGATGTTCTCTCCAACTTTATATCTCTAGCATCTTCTCCATTGTATTCTTGAAAACTACACTTCCTTTTAGAATTTACGTTATGGCCTTGATCGTTCATCTTTCTTTTTAAATTCCTTTTCTCATTTCCTAAAGTTGTTTTTGTGTTTTTTAATTTTGGTTTCAATATTTGATTTTTTTTTCATTTTGCGCATTCAATATAATCTGAGGATCTCTGATTGGCATATTTCTTTTGTGCCTACTATCAACAATTTCGGGCAGCATACGATCTTCATAAAAACTTTTTAATTTGGACTCCATTTTATTTTTCCAGAATTGATCATCTCTGTCAACGGTAATTAGTTTGGTTCCACAAGGCGACCATATAAAAAGATTGCAATGTTTTTTCCCTGTAATATGTAACTGGCCTTGAATCTGGTAAAAATATTGATGATTTTTGTTTATATTAACAAAATCGTCGTCCATCAGATTTTTTAATGAACCTAGGCCTTCCTTAATTGCCTCATCAGGTGTTTTCGTTTTGGCCGTGTAAGGACATTTTATTTCTAATATACTTCACTGCCTATTCGGATGTTGCAGCTAAATATGGTATAGACATATCAATAAATAATCCGCAGTCTTGAACCGTTTCATTGTACAAGACGCTGTACACTTCTTTGGCTTTTTTTTTCAAATTTAATTCCATAATACATTGCTGGACTGTTTGATACCGTACTATTAGGATATAAAATTCTCTTTACTAATCCTGCACATGATGTAGTACTTCTACGTTTACAAACGTCTTTGAAATGTGATGCTGTCAATACATTTTTACATAAGAGATGCCACTCGTCACTGTTTGATTGTTTTCAAGTCTGGATTTCTATTTGATCTCTATTACTTTGATCCTTGCATAATTTCGACCATGGTCATGTATATGCATATATAATCTTTCTTTGCCGCATATTCTATTTCATTCAAATCTGGTTTGTTGCAATAATTACCATAAAACTTGTTGCTTGTTTTCTGTTTTTTTTGTATTTCACGACGTACGTTGTACGCATTATTCGCTAATTTTCTTTTATTTTCAATGTTATTTATCAAATTATTTGATTTTTTATTCAAACTTTTTACAAGGCTGGAAAAAGCTTTTTGTGTATTATACTGAACGACTGCTGCATTGCTACGTAATTCATAAGAGCCTTTTAATCCTCAGTTCACTCTCTTTCCTCCAGTCAGTTTCGCAAGAACATTATTGCAACTTTCGACTTTGTTATTGTCCAAACGTTGCAACAAACTGCGGCAATTGGTCGAAAGACGACTTATAGCCTCTTCAATTTCTGAAAGGATGCCGACGCTCTCCATTCTTGGGTGTGATCTATTTAGCCATCTTTTAATTTGCCGTTGCAAAAATATGAATCACATTTTTCATGATTTCCGAACACGTGAGCAGGAATGTTCAAAATATCAGATCGCAGATTCATTATTTTGTCATCTTCAGAACCATTTTAATTTTGTCTATACTCAATCGCTTTTATGACAGCTGTTCTTATTCGTAGAATATTATTTTCAATTAACTTGCGCCATTTCGATAGTTTTTTTCTCCTTTACCAACGTTTTTCAAGTTTGTTGATAAATTTCTTAACAAATGGTTCGTACATTCAATTTTTTTAACGAGAATATTATGCGTTTCATATGGATTCACTTATAAAATACGACTGTACACACTACAGTCACCATCCGCAATCAAATATTCATAAATGAGATTATGCTGCTCTATACTTGTTCTGAATCCCTCCACAATTATATCAGTCTCCATGCTTGAAGAGCTTTTGTTAGAATCAACATTTTTATAGCAAGTATGTTTTTTGGGAGCCACTTTTTGTTTATCAGCTCTTGAGCAAACGAAACAATATTTATTTTTTACTCCAATGTACAAAATTCATAATGATAACCGACTATGATTGCCATGCCTGGGTTAGAGTCAAATTTTCCATTGTGATACGTTCTTTTTAGGTAAGTACCGTCAGCTACAACACGTGCATAACAGGTATTCCATTTTTTACATTGCCCAGCTTCTAAACAATATCAGCTTTCATTTTACTAGCTATTTTCATCGATTCTTCTGCTAAATGCTTGAAAGCTTCAAACAGTTTCTCGTGGTCACGCCTGTACGTTTTTTCCACTCATACATGCAATATTCATCCCAGCAAGTAATTCTTGTAATAGCGAAATACCTACGCCCGTTGTCAAAGTGACAGCCACAGCAGAATGAGTAACATCTAGCGTTTCCATCTCATCTTTGTCTGGTTCACTCCATATATCAGCAGCATATTTGCATTTAGAACATAATATGATGAATTTAGTACAGAGACCGCAACAAATAGACTTTTCTATACGCATATCTTCTAAAGTACACATATTTTTAATATAGTGTTCACGGAAACGATCCTGAATCTCTTTGAATACATATTTGACTATACTATTATACTTTGACTATAAATTTTTGTTCGGTTGTAATACCCGAATTTTCTTTTTCATCGCAGACCTTTTTAGAAGCATTTCCTATAATTATTTCTTCGAATATATCTGTCTCGGATTCAATAACTACGGGTTCCTTAGTCAATCCACTGAATTTCATACATTGATTCAGTGGTACTTGTGCGAAATCGTATTCCTCCTCATCTGATGACGATTGTAGAATGTTCAGTAAATCTCTTTTTGACATAGGCGTTGATCCAGCAGAAAAATTCCCATAAAATTCGTCATCTACTAATAAATTATTATTTAGAATTTTGTATACAACCAATTAATAAGAAAGTCATCACCATTCGAACTCAAGGTCGTTAGTAAATCTTCGTAAGTCATAGGTTCACAGTAACACGCAAAATCATTTTCTTCCTCGATCTCCTCACATAGAATATATTGTAATTTATACGCGATTTCTTCGAATACGGGTTCCTCATTATTCAAAAGCTCAATATTATTTTGGTCATCAAAAACAGTATTCTGATATTGAAGGCGTCTCTTTCGTCTGTAATATAATCATTTTGACGTATAGTATCTTAGTAATACTACATAAGAAAGCTTTTATCAGCGCAAAACTTGCACAAGTCTATATACGACATAAGGTAGTTTATAATTAGCTCATTATTATTTAAATTTATTTTAGCCTACGGAATAACGCAATAAAGTAGGTTATGCAGTCAAGTATACACATTAATCTAATTACTTGATTCCATGAGCTTTTTTCCGTGATTTCGCTTTACGTCCAGACCAGTGTGTCTTATTTCGATTGATATGATTTAGATTATTTGATCTCTTCGAAACCATTTTTCAGTGAATCATCTACTGTAGAATAACTCGAACCAAACGCGCCGTGCGCGCGTCTATTATCTGCGTAGCAATTCTACCTACTGCCTTGCAATCGCTTATCACATTACTTTTACGGGACTAAAAACTACGCATGACAATAAACTTCTTGATTCACAAATTACGAATTTGTATTGTGTTTCTCTCTCAAAAATTGCGATCAAGGCGCGCTCGCTTTGGGGTTACGGTTATAACAATGAACATTTGAAGCTCGGACAGCTCGATTTGAAAGGCATATTTTAGGATAATTTAAATGTTTATTTTTGATTCACTGCATGGGCTCACGAAGGCTTATAAGCTCGCTTCCCCGCAGAAAGGGTATATGTCAAACAATAAGATGTATCATTTTCAGCGTCATCGGTGCAGTGGTTGATTCACAAGTTGGGATGCACTAGGAACCCCTATTTTCCTCGTTTACTAATTTTTGTCGCCCTTGCTACACTCGGGCGACAAAACAGCGAGTGTGATGATCACCTACGCGCACGAGTATCGTATACTATTTTTTGACACGAGTGTGGGAATCTACGTTCTTAGCAGATGAGCGTGCCCGAAATTCAGTTTCGCACACGCTGTGCGTGAAATTCAGAATTTCGCGCACGGTGTGTGCGAAATTGTAAATTCTGAAAAATTGTAAAACAAGCATAAGCATGATTAAATGGAATCAAAATCAAGTATGTACATTAAATCATCACTCACTCAATTCAAGTACAAAGATTCAAAATACAACTCGAATTGCTCATACAAATATTTAATATACAAATATTAAATGCAATATTATACTCATAATGCAAAAGGTAAAAATTATTCCAATCTCAAATTGTATTCAACAATATTAAATTGAAAACATTCTTTGGAATGTAATAATACCTTTTCCTACTCTAAAAAAGAGAGGAATCATCATTCTATTCGTTCTCTGATTGGTCGTCGATTGGCCAATAAGATTACGAGATAGATGGCGAGACGCGCGTGATATAGTTTGTTTCTAACCTATTAAAATGTTAAAGCAGAACGCGCGGAGCGCGCAAATTGATCTTGCTAGTATATAAAACGTAAGATATCGTCATCGCTTGACAGTTCCACAAAGCCCTCAGTTTAGTAAGTCTAAACGTAAGTTCAAAATGATGATATTATATTAGCTTGACCAAATTAAGCCAATGCTATATATAGAGTGAAAAATTTATGCTAAATAATTAAAACTCTAAATTATAATTAAACATCATATTAGTGGATTGACAAGAAAACTTCAAGCGAAATCGAATAAAAGTTTAGCTTGATGTATTAATCAAGATATAAAACATGGAAAAGCGAGAATAAATTATAATTCGTTAAAAACTATTTTCAATATTAAATGATTGCGAAGTACAGGTATTAATATTACATACGTAAAAGGGATTCATAATGACAAGAGACATAAAGCTGCAATGACTATTTGCAATGCGATTTAAAATAGTTGATATTAAAAACTCAAAATCAGTATATTGTCTAATGAATTTGATAATAAAACTGAAGCATCTGACGTTAATCAAAATCAGTATGATTTCAAAATCTGATGATAGTACATCGATCAAAGACATAAAATTAAAACTGATGCATCTGACATCGAGTCAAAATCAGTATTGTCTAAAATTAATTGATGTATTGGATAAATCAGGTGATTTTTATTAATAAGTCTGAAAGTTAAAATCTGATGTTTATAAATCAGTTTCAATAGATTTTATGTAATCTAATATTAAATAAATCAGACAATTTAATAAATCTGAAATCAATAAAATTCCTGTTTCAATAATATAAAAATCAGATGATTGTATTTAAAATCTGAGAAAAGAAAATCAGATAATTAAATCTATCACATAAGTAACAAAGATTGTGTTAATTAGTGAAAGACAATCCACCGTGTTGATTTCAACAATACTAATATCAGTTATTCATGTGCGATATGTAATAACATGTAATAAGAAGCGTTTGTAATTAACGTACATATGTATGAAGTAAGGTTATATTAAAAATGACCAAAATTAAAGGTAACAAATACAAAGAAAGTTACTTCAAAAAAAAATGAGTGATGAGATTAGATCTCAAACATTTTCTGAGAAAAAGTACAAAATCGGACAATTACATATATTTACGCGATATGAAATATTGCATATATTCTTTCAATTATGCCAAAGCAAATAAAGGTACATTTTCATAAAAAAAAATCTGTAAACAATAATATTCAAAATTGCAAACAGATACATTTATATGAACGTAATTAAAAATGAAATCTGTAATATTATAACGATAAAATGTTCAATATTTTAGTTGCTTAAATTCCATAAATATACCTGTTGTACTCAAAGCTATGCTTGAGAAACAATTATTTTAAATTTGTGATAATATTGTTACAGAGATACACTTATAACATATTAATAGACATATTCTTATATAAATTCTAATTCATTATTTTTATGTTAAATATAAGGGGAAATCTGACTCTCTTAATAGTATATTTAACATAAAAAAAAAGAATAATTTCAAAAGTCTTTATAAACTATGTGTGATAATCTCGCATATGTAACAGTATAAAATACAACAGAGGTGACAAGAATATTCCTTCAATTGAAAAATGAAATCCTTTAAAAAGTCTATTATAATGATGAAATACTATGGGTATTAAACAGTGATTTTAATTGAAGAGTCGTATAAAAAGTATATATGCTTAGTACTTCTCTATCACACTTTATGGCATCAAAATAATGTTGAAGCAATAAGTTTTTTTAAAACTTTAACTAAATAAGAATAAGAATTATATTTAGCAATTGAGTTTATTATCAGCACAGTAAAATTATATAGATTCTATATTCTAAACGAAAAACATTAAAAAAAAGGACATCAATGAATTTTAATCAAAGTGATTATGGAATAAGTCTTAAAATCAATTCAAACTGTAATCATGAAAAATTACTTTTTGTAATTTTAAATTAAAAAAAGGTATCCAGATGTCTGATCATAATTAGTAAAAAATACTAACATTTTTACAATAAGAATCGTTCAAGTTAATAACTTTACAAATTTCAAAGGTACTGTGCTTTCAATCAAAAGTATAAGATACTATATTAAATAATCAAATAAATGCAATAAGAATTTTTAGTACATTACATTAGTTTATTTGGAAGACATAAAATTGCTAAAAAGTATCCCATATAATTTGATTGAAATATTAAAAAAAAGTTGAACTTTGAACAATATTGCTTATTCAATACAAAGAAGAACATGTAGTATGTCTATACATATTGTCGAATAGCAAGAAATTGGAGATGACTTAATAACTTGAACATAAAATTAATATACGACATACGTGTATATTATATTATATTATATAATTAATAAAATTCAATAAATTAGTCAAATAACAATGGTTAAATCAAAATTGAAAACAACCAGATTGCAATTTATTGAAATCACAAATCGTTAACAATTTTTGAATTAAAAAAAAGGAAGATAAATTAAATTTATGTAAATTCCTATAATTGCAATACAAATCGATTTATGTATAATGCATGCAATCGACATGTGCTCAATAAAACTGATCAACAGTTAAGTACTGAATTGAGTTCTCAATTCTTGAACTTTATACAATTAAGATCAATTATGATTGTTATCTAGATTTTTGTGATTTATGTTTGATCTCGAAGTATATTCATAAATTTTACTTTCAAATAAGCTGCTGCATTTAAAAGTAGAAAAGTAATGTCTTTATATACACACCCAAACGAATGGATGTATGAATGACAATATATTGTATTCCTAAGATAAATCATCCGAATGGTCTGATTAGGTTTTACTGGGTTTCCCTAATCCTCGCAACGAATATTGGACCATATGTAATTTCCCCAGGAAGCACAAGGAAGGATCGTCTATAATTTAGCTAGTATTAGTCGAATTGAATATTGTTTGTTATGAAATATTTTATTCAGAACCGAATGTATTTTTGTGGGGGCGTGTTCGAATATGCCATAGTGACTGAATACTTATTATGGCATGCCTATAGCAAAAATGATTCTACGTTCGGAGTATGTTTTATAAACAAAACTGTAACTTAAGCATATAGAAGGAGTGGGACGCTAATAAATATGCGTAAGCCCTATATATAAAGACGTACCTTCCTAGTGCATTTTAATAATAGCCTATTGTGTGCCAAGGGCGTAAAGTGGGCTTTTTTAGGCCGAGTATGGAGTTTGCAGTACGAATCAAGGTAAGTTAGCCCGAGCCGAAGGCGAGGGCGTTTACGAGCCCCAGACGATATGCGGGCAAAAAAAAAATGAAAAACGCCCGCCGGGCAAAAAAAAAAAGAGAAACGCCCGCTGCTTTGAGAAGCGGGCGTTTTTCAATTTTTTTTGCCCGCCGGTCTGAAAAAAGTTACTTTAGTCCCGCTTAATAGGTCAGAAAAACGCGAAAATCGTGCTTGTGTTACAAAAAGGTATTTTATTTCTTGGATTTACAGATCCATAGGTATAATAATATAATTTAGAAATATAGTTTATAGTTTTATAATCACTCCGGGAAAAACCAAAGTGCAGACGCTGTGCAGAATTCGTCGCCGAACTTCGTACCGCGTCTGCATTTTTATTATTATAAGCTCCTCGGAGACGCGGCGAGTTTATTGCCGACCAAAGACGTGCGACAAGGAGGGCAATTGCGGATTAGCGAGAGATGCCACATGATGCCCAGGTGAGCGGCAGCGGCGTCGAGGGCCATAAACCGAGGGTCAGTCGGCCTACGCCTCGACCGCATCTCCGCATACCTGGATATCGGCGTCCCTCTTACTAGATCAGCTATTTGGGCTGCGTCTCCGAGGTATTGTAATGCCCTCAGCGGATGACAGTAGTTTGTTTTAGCCCGACACCGAGTCCGAGCAGTTGTGAAGCTCTTAACTGTCTCGCTCGTATTGTATCTTGTATTTTACGTTTGAATAAATTCATTTACATATCAAGGAAGTTACTCTGCTAGTCTGTTCTTTATTTATCTATCACGCTGATAGATAATTATTTAACAAAATCTTTAACCGGAGCTGTGTTTATTTAACACCCATTTCCAATAGTCTCGAATAGACTGACGAGCTTCTTCGCTGCAGACGATCCGTTTCTATGCACACGTCTAACTCAACTGAACTTGTCGGCGCAAATGTAATAAAATAAGGGGAAGTCCAGGTGCAAGCAGACGAAAGTACCGCTAAAATCTTTGCCCCCTC
>CM053169.1:15411982-15440212 GCA_012977825.3 Pteromalus puparum
CCCCCCCCCCCCCTGTTAAGCGTCAGCTCTGATGTTCCTCGAATCGTAGGATCTTCCAGTATCCTTACTTAACTTGGGGTCACTTCAGTACTATAGGTATACTAAAAAGTTTTATAGGTGACGACGGTCGAGGCTGATCATTTACACATCGATGCCTATATATACCTAGGTACTCCACTACCACTTGTGCTCGTTGTTCTCGAACATTGTCCTCGCCGGGAAAGTAGGCCCACCTACTCTGCTTTATTGCACACCGTGTGCTGTTTTTAACAAAAGCATCAATAGGCCCTTCATCGTAATAACTTGATTTTTTTTAAATTTCTATCTTAGAGCAACGAGGAAAACACTTTTCGTCCCTCTACGTAGAAACGTTTGATTTTTTCTTTGGTGTACAATTGTTCATGCATGAAAATGTATGAAGCATCGGGGTATACGAGATACCCGCGAAACGATCTTTAAAATGAGGTATGAAAGTAAAACAAATTTTCTCTTTTATTATCGTCTACACGTCTCTGTGAGTTTATTATCAATTCATTTTAACATTTAACCAACTTTAATTCAACATGTAATGAATCACCTTCCTCACAACCATACAGGGCAAAATATAGTAAACAGCCTCGTCGATCATATCCTCCAGTTCTAACATCGACCGATAATAGACTTGAGCACTCTCGAAGGCTCGAAACACGTCTTTGGAATACGTGGAAAATTTGCTTGTACTCAGATCATAAAGCCTGAATTTGCTTTCAAAATTGGGATTACGCATGAGGGCGGCAACTTCGTGGATTTCATCCTCTCGATCTGTTCGATGCAGTTTCGAAAATAGTTACGGTACACCTGAAACCGCTCAATGATCTTTTCGTCCTTCAACTCGATCGTTGGCTTACAAACTTTGATCAGAGCTAGCTTCTGAACTATCAGCTGGGTTACTTACTGTACTCGCCACATAATGATTATGCCGATTCAAGAGGGCAAATGGTGTGAAGCCGTACATATCTTCGATGAGCACATCCGCGCCGGCCGACAGAAGTAGCCTGTGGTTCTTCTGGTCAATTGTGGGATATCTGCAGGCGGTGTGCAACGCGGTACGACCTTCTCTATCATTTTTCTTATGGATGTCAGCACCGCGCTCGATTAGAGTTTCCATCAATGCTGTATTCCCGTCCATAGCCGCGATGTGCAGCGGAGATTCGTTGACGTCGTCCACCAGCGAATTGACGTCTGCGCCGTGGTCCAAATAGAGCTTTACCTGAAAAGAGAACGGTATACATGGGAAAATGGAATTTACGTTTAGTCAAATCTCTCGGCGTCTATGTAAGAAGTTCATTCATTTACCAATTTATTGTTACCCCTCTAGGCGGCCGTGTGTATCGGCTGGTACTGGTTATAGTCTCTGTCGTCGAGAGAGACGCCCTTCTTAATCAACACTCTGGCCACATCGACGTGCTGGACAGGCGCGCTGGAAAGCCGATGCAAGACGTTCTTAGCACGTGCGTCTTTGACCAAGACATCGGCTCCGTATTTCATCAATAACGGTACCATTTCGCCATCTGAACTGGGGCTTTCATCACTGCGATGTGAAGTGCTGTTCGTCCCTTGGAGTCTCGACCTAGCAAATACGCACCATGGTCCATTACAAGACGAATGAGCCGCTCATTTTTCAAGCTTTCATTCATCTGATAAAGAAGTGCGTGGAGAATGGTCGATTTTTCGTTGAGCTCCAGCTGGCAATGATTCATATGCAATCCGTAGAACTGGTTGGCATCGGCACCGGAGTGCACGAGCAATTCGGCTGAGCTATGGCAACAGCCCAAGACCCTGGTAGGAAACTTGCCGGGTTTATTTGTAGCGTGCGCATATAGCCTATTGTTGTAACAATGATCTAACAATAGGTTATACGCTTGTGTAGAGTTTTGCAGTGTAGTAAAATATTAAAAAACAGGTGTAGAGAATATCCGTGTCGAAAATATCTGTGTAGAATTTTTTTGTTTAGGAAAATATCTTTGTGTAGAGTTTTAATGTGTACAGTTTGTTCGGTGTCCACACTTTGATCGAAGAAATAGTATATTACGTATACTAGTTTTTGACACGAGTGTGCTAATCTACGTTTACACGCTGTTTGTGAAATTCAGAATTTCGCGCACTTGTGTGAAAATCAGACATTTCGCGCACGCTACGCAGCTAGGAGAAATCGAATTTCGCACACAGAGTGTCAAAAAAGGTTTTTTGATGACTGATTTTCGCGCACAGCGTGTGCGAAACTCTGAATATTGTGCACAGCGTGTGCGAAACTCTGAATTTCGCGCACGCTCATCTGCTAAGAACGTAGATTCGCACACTCGTGTCAAAAAATAGTATACGATACTCGTGCGCGTAGGTGATCATCACACTCGCTTTTTTGTCAAAATGCACTCATGCGACAATCACCTACTTTTTTATTGTTTTAAGAGTACATTAAAAACACTAAAAAGCTCATGATCCTGCAAAACCGGTCGGCATATTTTTCAGCGGCGTGAACTTAATGTCCCAAGGTGCAAACGGAACACTAGACACAAAGAAAAGAGCTTCGATTTGAGGGGCGGTGGGTTAAAAACGGTTGACTGGATCAAAAGTTGTAGAAAAATCTCTAAAATTGCATGATTTTTCCCTTTTTTTAATCCTAGACAGCTTTTGATCTAACTAATCATTCTTAACCCACCACCTCTCAAATTGAAGCTTATTTCTTTGTATCTGCTTTGATCGTACTTTAATGTAGATTTTCCGTTTGCACCTTCGGACATTAAATACAAGCCGCTGAACAGTATGCCGACCGATTTTTCCGGATCATTAGCTTTTGAGTGTTTTTAATGTACTTTTAAATCAATGAAAAAGCAACTGTAGCATAAAAAAAAATTCTTCAGTCAAAGTGTGCATGCTAACTGAATATTTCTTTTATTTTTCTCATATGCGTATTTATTATAATTTTAAATATGTCAAATTCATGTAAAATTCTTTAATTACATTGTTTAAAAAATAATAAAATTACAATATTGTAGAACATTTTATTAGATTTATTCCTAATTCCTAAAAAATTAGATTTATTCCTAAAAGTTTCAAAGATGCATGTAGTCGCGCCATCTGGTGGCACCGTTAATATTCAGTTACCGACGTTGCATCGAAGCGCCACACATACACATTGCAATTTGCACGGTGGCGAAATTCGGCGCAATCTGCATTTCTCGGTTACCCTCCGAGCTGGCGCGCGCTACGATCGCTTTGCCGTGCCGACATACTTGAGGTCTATTCGGAGCCAAATAGACCTCTATTTGGAACAAAATAGACGTCTATTTAGAGGCTTTTAGACCTCTATTTGGAGCCGATGATAGACCTCTATTTAGACCTCTACCTTTTCAACAGGGATGGTTTTATAAAATGTCCGTGCAGATGGTTTTGTCTGTGTGTGTGTGTGTGTGTGTGGGCGTGCGTACGTATACTGTTATAATTCTGGAACTACGTGATCGATCGTAATAAGATTGGACGTGCATATATGTTTTCTGATTTTGAATTCGAGTAAACCTATCCTTTTAGTATCGAATAGTAGCGAATATTTAAATCAAAGAATGAGTTGGTTTTCCCATGTAATTATCTTCCACTAGCAGAATAGGAGGAAGCTAAGTGCCAATGACTTGGCAGCGGTTTTTTACATGTCGTACTTTTATCTGCATCGACCTTTTAGATTGAAATCCGTGTTGGAGACAGTTTACGGAACTGACATATTTGAGGCCTATTATATTGCGTAGTTTTAAATATAAGCCTGCATACTCGGTTTTAACTATTGGTAAATATAGTTAGTTATGCCAGACATATACATAAAACCGCTTGTGCGATTTTTTTTCAAATGTGTAAACGCCTGGGAAGCAGGCGCGCAGAATGAGCCAGTTACGGCAGAATCACCCATTTAGAGAGTAATATACTATTACTATTGTTTTTTAAAATTGTAATAAAAGTGGACTTAATCCGTTATGCCTANCGAGTGCTCGAGGGTGCAGACGTCTGCAGAGCTAGCACTATTCATCATCGTTATTTTATAGTTTGATTTTTCCTAGTTATAAGAATAAAGGCGCCTTTTAAGTTTAAGTATCACTTGCTCTTTTTGAGTCCAGTGCTCCGACTCCATTCCTTCTCTCATTGCCAACTCATCATCGCTGCAGGATCTCTTAGTCAAAGCTGGCACGAACGCCAAATATACATAAAACCGCTTGTGCGATTTTTTTTCAAATGTGTAAACGCCTGGGAAGCAGGCGCGCAGAATGAACCAGTTACGGCAGAATCACCCATTTAGAGAGTAATATACTATTACTATTGTTTTTTAAAATTGTAATAAAAGTGGACTTAATCCGTTATGCCTATCAAAGTCACAGTTATGAACTTTCTAATTCAACTTTTTTGTGATAGTTTTACTTACATTAGTGTATTATAGAATCATCGATTTTTCAAAACAACTATATTAATTTGTTCTTTGACTTTCAGGCCTAGACAAGATATACCACTAAGGATCATCTATACTGCAGGCGATCCATTTCAATACCTAAGTCAACCGATTTTGTCGGCGCAAAGTGTGATAAAATAAGGGGAAGTCCAGGTAAAGGCAGGCGACGCACGGTACCGCTAAAATCCTCGCTCCTCCCCCTTTGAACCATCAGCTCTGATGTTCTGCACTTCTAAGAATCCCCGAGGATTCTTAAACTTTACTCGGGTCACTCGATACCTGCAAATATTGTAAAAGATTTACGTAGTTATAAGACGACGGCCGGGGCTCGGGTTTCTCGGCTCGGGGTCAGTCAATACCTATAGACATTATAAAGTTTTATAGGTAGCAAAAACGGTTGCAACGCATATCTGAGAAGCCGGCCCTGCACAGCTGGAGACTGCGAGGGGATAGCACGAATGCGAACATGAAGTTCGCGAAACAGCTATCGAAGCAAGCTGCAACACAGGCATACCTATCACAAAAATAGAGAGATTTGTCGAGTTTTCTCCCGAAAACGCGCCCGTTATACAACATATACTTTTACTCGCTGGCGAGTAAAAGTATACGAAGTATACGACACGATGACGGCGCAGGTCGCGGCCCTTATATACTTTGATATTGGGATCTCTAACCTCAAAATAATTTTCCAAACGTATTTATAGAATTATTATTGCACCTATGGTCGTTGCATATCGCTATCGACTGGACATCTATTTACCTAAACTTCCTCGAGGAAAAAGATTTATTCGAAAAGATTACTTTACTGGCGAAATATTGCATGCTCTAATTAAGCTCAGTAGATTTCTTTTCGTTGGGACGGTCTTCCTCTCCCGAGATTTTTCAGCCTTCCGGTCACGTGGCTCCCGTCATTGCCCTGCTAAAAATACTCGATAGAGATCGATTAAATTTTGAATCGATTTTGAAGCTATATCTTAATCCCACTTTTTGTATTAGAAATCGATTGAAATCGATAGAATCGATAGGAGTCGATTAATTTCAATACGAAAAAAAAAACAATTAAAATCGTTGTTTCATACCAATGATTGACCCTTATTCACTTTAATAGTCATTTTTCGTATATAATTCTATCGACTCCTATCGATTCTATCGATTTTAATCGAGCTCTAATGCAAAAAATGGGATTAAGATTTAGCTTCAAATTCGATTAAAAATTTAATCGATTTCTATCGATTTCTTTTAACTATTTCTAACAGGGTGACGGCGCGAAAATTTGAATAGTCGAGAAAATAAAGGAATGAACCATCGGTGTTTTGAGCAGTACCTAATGTTAATTCGGTTATTTGCGCTCGATTCGTGNAAATTTGTATAGTCGAGAAAATAAAGGAATGAACCATCGGTGTTTTGAGCAGTACCTAATGTTAATTCGGTTATTTGCGCTCGATTCGTGAGAGCATCCACAAACATTGTAAACTAAATTTAACAATTATTTTAAAAAATGCATTTTTGCATAAAAAATATGCATTTTGGAAGTGCATTTCGAAAAGACAATAAATAAAAATTTACAACTCGGTAAAAATTGATGGAAATGAGTTCAGTATTGCCACTCGGGGGTTTTCGGGGTCGCTAAACACGTATATCGCGACGGCAACAGTCTTCGAGGTACCTGGTGTCCAGGGTGGACGGTATCAACTTCGTCTCCGAGAATTATCTTGAGTATTACATATTTTTACTGTTGATATCATATAATATTTAAATAATTAAAACCATATAATATTAGAATATACGACTCAAGATTTTAATATTTTTTAAATTTGTCTAATAACTTCTGAACTATGGATTANCTTCGTCTCCGAGAATTATCTTGAGTATTACATATTTTTACTGTTGATATCATATAATATTAAATAAAACCATATAATATTAGAATATACGACTCAAGATTTTAATATTTTTTAAATTTGTCTAATAACTTCTGAACTATGGATTAAAAGTATATGATTGAATATGCTTTTGGAAATACCAAGGAAGATGAATAATTTAAAATTTCACTTATGAATCTAAACTATTGTATCAACTAAGAATTGAAGTAAAAAATATTTTATTTTATAAAATAATGTACCTGCATGCATATATACCTGAAAAATATGAAAAACAACTACTTGACATCAGTTATGTTTGTTTTTGAGATATTACGACTTTTGTAAAGAAACTTTATTCGCCAATATTTTACCTTTTAAAAAGGTTTTTTTTTTAGTGGAGAATAATATATACACACATATTTTGCGCCTTCAGATATTTAGTACATGTTGGTGAACAATGGCCACTTTTTGTGAATAGTGATACCAAACCTGGTTGTCATTCGAGTTTGCGTTGATACCAACGTTTTTATGGAGAATGTTTTGAAAGCCGCCCCAACAATAATAATACGTGACCATTATTTATTTAATGATTTCGCAAAATATATTCAAGTAATACTAGACAATTTATTTAACGATTTATTAAATGCAATTAGAGTATTACAAATATATAGAAATGCATGAAAGACTACGTATGGTATTTATATGAAAAATTAGCTGTAAGAGAAAAATGAAGAAATAAATTTGAATTATAATTTATTTTATAATCATACGAACGATTGGTAATTATAATAATATATTTATTCTGAGGAAAAGGCGCACCGAAATACGGGTGCGTAACAAAACAATTGCTTTCATTATTCTAGTTAATTTTGGCAACTTTATAAATTATTGCAACAGTTAAATATGCATTGAACCACCTTCCTCACAATCAAATTAGGCAAAATATAATAAACTGCCTCGTCGATCACATCTTCCTGCTCTAGCATAGCTTGATAATGCTTCTCCGCGCGCTCGAAAGCTCGGACTATGTCTTCAGCATACATGGCAAATTCGCTTGTACTCAGATCATAACGCCTGAATTTGTTTTCGAAATCGGGATTGCGCATGAGGGCGGCAATCTCACAGTGGCTTTTCTTGAGGAGATCGAAAAAAGTGCAGGTCTCGATGAACCTCGCGGATTTTGAGCTTTTGATCTGTTGGATGCAGTTTTGATAATAATTAAGGCACGCTGGCATCTGCTCAATTATCTTTTCGTCTTTCAACTCGATAGTCGGTTTCCAAACTTTGATTAGAGCCAGCTTCTTAAGTATCAGCCGCATTCCTGTACTTGCTATAAAATAATAGTGATACGCATTCAAGATGGCGAATGGTGTAAGACCATATATATCTTCGCAAAGCACATCCGCGCCGGCTGACAGAAGTCGCTTGACGCAGTTCTGGTCAATTTTAATATATCTGCAGGCAGTGTGCAGCGCGGTACGACCTTCTCTACCAGTTTTCTTATGGATGTCGGCACCATATGTGATCAGCGTTTCCATTAGTTCTGTATTCCCCTCCATGATCGCGAAACGCAGCAGAGAGTTTTCGACGTCGTACATCGGCGAATTGACGTCTGCGCCGTAGTCCAAATAGAGCTTTACCTGAAAAACCAACGATATAATTTAGACAATGAAATTTACGTTAGGTAAATTAAGAAATATTGCAGCATTATAAAAAGTTTATTTTTATCACACCCCAGCATAAAGTGTGTACTTTATCGCTGCCTAGTCGGGGAAAAAGAGCTACATTCATTCTCTACCCACACTCCAGTTTCTAATGCCGTGCACGTGTTTCCTCGGCTTCGCCTCGGGAAAAAACAGCGCGCAGCGCTAGAAACTGGAGTGAGATTAGGAAATGAATATGTAGCTCTTTTTTCCCTTCTCGCGGCGGCGATCGAGTACGAACTTTACGATTGGTGACAACTCAAACGCAGGGAAAACCCACCCCACTTTATTCCGTAGGTGCATAATATACTATTATTTACCAAATTATTGCAAATATTCTGGGCGGCCGTGTTTATCGGCTGATACTGGTTATTGTCTGTGTCATCGAGAGAGACACCCATCTCGATCAAGTCTCTGGCCAGGTCGATGTTCTCCACAGGCGCGCTGGAAACCCAGTGCAAGACGTTCCCGCCAATCGCGTCTTTGACAAAGACATCCGCTCCGTGCTTTATCAACAGCGGCACCAGTATATTTGCCTTTCGACGTTTGGCTGCGACCAGCAGTGGCGCTACGCCTTTGTCATCAGCGACATTTACGTCGGCTCCTTTCTCCAGCAATAATTTCACCATCTTGACTGTGGCTTTCATCACCGCGATGTGCAGGACCGATCGCCCTTGGTAGTCCCGGGCTTGCAAGTCGGCTCCCTTTTCGAGCAACACTTCCGCCATCTGGACTGGGGCTTTCATCATCGCGATGTGCAGGGCGGTACGTCCTTTGGAGTCCCGAACCTGCAAGTCAATGCCGTGATCCACCACCAGGCGAATGAGCCGCTCGTTTTTGAAGGTACGATTCATCCGATAAAGAAGCGCGTGGAGAATAGTCGATTTTTTGTTAAGTTTCAGCTGGCGATATTTCACACGCAATCCGTAGAGCTGGTTGACATCGGCACCGGAGCGCACGAGCAGCTCAGCTGAGCTGTGGCAACAGGCCAAAACCATAATCCACAGAATCGACAGCTTCCTGAGGTTTCTTTTGGAAAAGTTATCACTGAGGTTGTGATTAGACTTTTTCAGGATCAGATTGATTATGTAATTCTGCTCGCTGTACTCGGAAGACTGTTTACTGTTGCGAAGAAATTGCTTGATCCTACTGCGGTCGCTGTCATATCGCTCACGAAAGATTGTGCTGAGCCGCTGATGTATCATCTCATCGACGTAGCTGTCGAAGCATTTGTCCGGGACTGATTCTGACAAACGATGATTGTCCATAGTTCAGGAGGGCGATGCAATGTGATAAGATACTGCTGCTGAAAAAGTGCCATGTTGTTATTTTTCGGTTACTTTCTGATATCATGGGAAAAATAAGAATTTAAAATTTTATATTTTAAACTCGTAGTCATTCTGTGCGTCCATCTTAAAATCTTAAAAGAGGCTGACGGATACAATCTAGACTTAGTAGCTATACAAGAAACTCGGTATCAAGATAGCGGTATGTTAGGAAACGAAAACTTCACCTTTATGTACGGGGGCGCGAGCGGACATTCCCTAGGTACCGGATTCCTGATTAACAAAAGAATTATACACGCGGTTAAAAGTTTCAAATTCGTAAACGACAGACTCTCGTATATAGTCATCGAAGGAGCGTGGTACAATTACGTGGTTATTAACGTGCATTGTCCTGCGGAGGACAAAGAGGAAGAAGTGAAGGATCTTTATTANTAATCGAAGGAGCGTGGTACAATTACGTGGTTATTAACGTGCATTGTCCTGCGGAGGACAAAGAGGAAGAAGTAAAGGATCTTTATTACGAAGCCTTGGAGCAATTAATCGACCAATTCGCGTCTTAGGACACCAAAATAGTAGCGGGGGATTTCAACGCTAAAATAGGGAAAGAGGAAATGTTTAGGTCCACTATAGGCAAGGAAAGTCTGCACGAAACCAGCAACGNCACCAATTCGCGTCTTAGGACACCAAAATAGTAGCGGGGGATTTCAACGCTAAAATAGGGAAAGAGGAAATGTTTAGGTCCGCTATAGGCAAGGAAAGTCTGCACGAAACCAGCAACGATAATGGTATTAGAGTCATAAATTTCGCGGCGGCAAAAGATCTTATAGTAAAGAGTACGTGCTTTGAGCACAAGGATATAAATAAAGTAACGTGGACATCGCCGGACGGAGCCACGAAAATCAAATCGATCACTTTCTTATCGATAAGAGGCGCCACACGAACGTGCTTGACGTAAGAACCTATAGGGGGGCGGATTGCGACTCGGATCATTTTCTAGTAGTTTTATAGTAATTTTTCATCAGAAATTTCGAAAAAAAGCACAACCCGTCAGTTCCGTAACGCCAGTAAACTACTACTTAGCAACAATGTATTTAAACATATGGGGCGCAAAAAAGTCAGATGATCAATATCATTTCTATTAAATCAAATTTAGAATAAAATAAAATTTGATATCAAGTAGAATTGACAGTTGTGATATTGTACAAAATTAACTGTAATTTGTATTCAAAGATTAATGCAATATGATATATTGTGATTGTAAAGACAGTAAATAAGAGATCAATAGCATAAATAATAAAAACTTGTAATTGTTGCTTTATATTTAAATAAAATAAAATATCTAATAGGNGTGATTGTAAAAACAGTAAATAAGAGATCAATAGCATAAATAAAAAAACTTGTAATTGTTGCATTTATATTTAAATAAAATAAAATATCTAATAGGAAAACATTTTTTTTTTAATAAATCGTCATTTATTAAAAAACACACACACACACACACACACACACACACACACACACAATTTTCATCAGAAATTTCGAAAAAAAGCACAACCCGTCAGTTCCGTAACGCTAGTAAACTACTACTTAGCATCAATGTTTTAACATATAGGGCGCAAAAAAGTCAGATGATCAATATAATTTCTATTAAATCAAAATTAGAATAAAATAAAATGTGATATCAAGTAGAATTGACAGTTGTGATATTGTACAAAATTAATTGTAATTTGTATTCAAAGATTAATGCAATATGATATATTGTGATTGTAAAAACAGTAAATAAGAGATCAATAGCATAAATAATAAAAACTTGTAATTGTTGCTTTTATATTTAAAGAAAATAAAATATCTAATAGGAAAACATTTTTTTTTTAATAAATCGTCAGTTATTAAAAAAAACACACACACATACACACACACACACAATTTTCATCAGAAACTTCGAAAAAAAGCACAACCCGTCAGTTCCTTAACGCTAGTAAACTACTACTTAGCAACAATGTATTTAAACATATAGGGCGCAAAAAAGTCAGATGATCAATATCATTTCTATTAAATCAAAATTAGAATAAAATAAAATGCGATATCAAGTAGAATTGACAGTTGTGATATTGTACAAAATTAATTGTAATTTGTATTCAAAGATTAATGCAATATGATATATTGTGATTGTAAAAACAGTAAATAAGAGATCAATAGCATAAATAATAAAAACTTGTAATTGTTGCTTTTATATTTAAAGAAAATAAAATATCTAATAGGAAAACATTTTTTTTTTAATAAATCGTCAGTTATTAAAAAAAACACACACACATACACACACACACACAATTTTCATCAGAAACTTCGAAAAAAAGCACAACCCGTCAGTTCCTTAACGCTAGTAAACTACTACTTAGCAACAATGTATTTAAACATATAGGGCGCAAAAAAGTCAGATGATCAATATCATTTCTATTAAATCAAAATTAGAATAAAATAAAATGCGATATCAAGTAGAATTGACAGTTGTGATATTGCACAAAATTAATTGTAATTTGTATTCAAAGATTAATGCAATATGATATATTGTGATTGTAAAAACAGTAAATAAGAGATCAATAGCATAAATAATAAAAACTTGTAATTGTTGCTTTTATATTTAAATAAAATAAAATATCTAATAGGAAAACACTTTTTTTTTAATAAATCGTCATTTATTAAAAAAAACACACACACACATACACACATACACACACACACAATTTTCATCAGAAATTTCGAAAAAAAGCACAACCCGTCAGTTCCGTAACGCTAGTAAACTACTACTTAGCAACAATGTATTTAAACATATAGGGCGCAAAAAAGTCAGATGATCAATATCATTTCTATTAAATCAAAATTAGAATAAAATAAAATGCGATATCAAGTAGAATTGACAGTTGTGATATTGTACAAAATTAATTGTAATTTGTATTCAAAGATTAATGCAATATCATATATTGTGATTGTAAAAACAGTAAATAAGAGATCAATAGCATAAATAATAACAACTTATAATTGTTGCTTTTATATTTAAATAAAATAAAATATCTAATAGGAAAACACTTTTTTTTTTAATAAATCGTCATTTATTAAAAAAAACACACACACACATACACACATACACACACACAATTTTCATCAGAAATTTCGAAAAAAAGCACAACCCGTCATTTCCGTAACGCTAGTAAACTACTACTTAGCAACAATGTTTTAAACATATAGGGCGCAAAAAAGTCAGATGATCAATATCATTTCTATTAAATCAAAATTAGAATAAAATAAAATGTGATATCAAGTAGAATTGACAGTTGTGATATTGTACAAAATTAATTGTAATTTGTATTCAAAGATTAATGCAATATGATATATTGTGATTGTAAAAACAGTAAATAAGAGATCAATAGCATAAATAATAAAAACTTGTAATTGTTGCTTTTATATTTAAAGAAAATAAAATATCTAATATAAAAACATTTTTTTTTAATAAATCGTCATTTATTAAAAAAAACACACACACACATACACACATACACACACACACAGACACACACACACACAATTTTCATCAAAAATTTCGAAAAAAAGCACAACCCGTCAGTTCCGTAACGCTAGTAAACTACTACTTAGCAACAATGTATTTAAACATATAGGGCGCAAAAAAGTCAGATGATCAATATCATTTCTATTAAATCAAAATTAGAATAAAATAAAATGCGATATCAAGTAGAATTGACAGTTGTGATATTGTACAAAATTAATTGTAATTTGTATTCAAAGATTAATGCAATATGATATATTGTGATTGTAAAAACAGTAAATAAGAGATCAATAGCATAAATAATAAAAACTTGTAATTGTTGCTTTTATATTTAAATAAAATAAAATATCTAATAGGAAAACATTTTTTTTTAATAAATCGTCATTTATTAAAAAAAACACACACACACACACACACACACACACACACACACACACACACACACACACACAATTTTCATCAGAAATTTCGAAAAAAAGCACAACCCGTCAGTTCCGTAACGCTAGTAAACTACTACTTAGCAACAATGTATTTAAACATATAGGGCGCAAAAAAGTCAGATGATCAATATCATTTCTATTAAATCAAAATTAGAATAAAATAAAATGTGATATCAAGTAGAATTAACAGTTGTGATATTGTACAAAATTAATTGTAATTTGTATTCAAAGATTAATAGTAAATAAGAGATCAATAGCATATATAATAAAAACTTGTAATTGTTGCTTTTATATTTAAATAAAATAAAATATCTAATAGGAAAACATTTTTTTATTAATAAATCGTCATTTATTAAAGAACACACACACACATACACACATACACACACACACACACACACACAAACACACACACACAATTTTCATCAGAAATTTCGAAAAAAAGCACAACCCGTCAGTTCCGTAACGCTAGTAAACTGCTACTTAGCAACAATGTATTTAATCATATAGGGCGCAAAAAAGTCAGATGATCAATATCATTTCTATTAAATCAAAATTAGAATAAAATAAAATGTAATATCAAATAGAATTGACAGTTGTGATATTGTACAAAATTAATTGTAATTTGTATTCAAAGATTAATGCAATATCATATATTGTGATTGTAAAAACAGTAAATAAGAGATCAATAGCATAAATAATAAAAACTTGTAATTGTTGCTTTTATATTTAAAGAAAATAAAATATCTAATAGGAAAACATTTTTTTTTAAATAAATCGTGATTTATTAAAAAAAACACACACACACATACACACATACACAAACACACAGACACACACACATACAATTTTCATCAGAAACTTCGAAAAAAAGCACAACCCGTCAGATCCGTAACGCTAGTAAACTACTACTTAGCAACAATGTATTTAAACATATAGGGCGCCAAAAAGTCAGATGATCAATATCATTTCTATTAAATCAAAATTAGAATAAAATAAAATGTGATATCAAGTAGAATTGACAGTTGTGATATTGTACAAAATTAATTGTAATTTGTATTCAAAGATTAATGCAATATGATATATTGTGATTGTAAAAATAGTAAATAAGAGATCAATAGCATAACGAATAAAAGCTTGTAATTGTTGCTTTTATATTTAAAGAAAATAAAATATCTAATAGGAAAACATTTTTTTTTAAATAAATCGTGATTTATTAAAAAAAACACAAACACACATACACACACACAATTTTCATCAGAAATTTCGAAAAAAAGCACAACCCGTCAGTTCCGTAACGCTAGTATACTACTACTTAGCAACAATGTATTTAAACATATAGGGCGCAGAAAAGTTAGATGATCAATGTCATTTCTATTAAATCAAAATTAGAATAAAATAAAATGTGATATCAAGTAGAATTGACAGTTGCGATATTGTTCAAAATTAATTGTAATTTGTATTCAAAGATTAATGCAATATGATATATTGTGATTGTAAAAACAGTAAATAAGAGATCAATAGCATAAATAATAAAAACTTGTAATTGTTGCTTTTATATTTAAAGAAAATAAAATATCTAATAGGAAAACATTTTTTTTTAATAAATCGTCATTTATTAAAACACACACACACATACACACACAAACACACACAATTTTCATCAGAAATTTCGAAAAAAAGCACAACCCGTCAGTTCCGTAACGCTAGTAAACTACTACTTAGCAACAATGTATTTAAACATATAGGGCGCAAAAAAGTCAGATGATCAATATCATTTCTATTAAATCAAAATTAGAATAAAATAAAATGCGATGTCAAGTAGAATTGACAGTTGTGATATTGCACAAAATTAATTGTAATTTGTATTCAAAGATTAATGCAATATGATATATTGTGATTGTAAAAACAGTAAATAAGAGATCAATAGCATAAATAATAAAAACTTGTAATTGTTGCTTTTATATTTAAAGAAAATAAAATATCTAATAGGAAAACATTTTTTTTTTAATAAATCGTCAGTTATTAAAAAAAACACACACACATACACACACACACACAATTTTCATCAGAAACTTCGAAAAAAAGCACAACCCGTCAGTTCCGTAACGCTAGTAAACTACTACTTAGCAACAATGTATTTAAACATATAGGGCGCAAAAAAGTCAGATGATCAATATCATTTCTATTAAATCAAAATTAGAATAAAATAAAATGCGATGTCAAGTAGAATTGACAGTTGTGATATTGCACAAAATTAATTGTAATTTGTATTCAAAGATTAATGCAATATGATATATTGTGATTGTAAAAACAGTAAATAAGAGATCAATAGCATAAATAATAAAAACTTGTAATTGTTGCTTTTATATTTAAAGAAAATAAAATATCTAATAGGAAAACATTTTTTTTTTAATAAATCGTCAGTTATTAAAAAAAACACACACACATACACACACACACACAATTTTCATCAGAAACTTCGAAAAAAAGCACAACCCGTCAGTTCCGTAACGCTAGTAAACTACTACTTAGCAACAATGTATTTAAACATATAGGGCGCAAAAAAGTCAGATGATCAATATCATTTCTATTAAATCAAAATTAGAATAAAATAAAATGCGATGTCAAGTAGAATTGACAGTTGTGATATTGCACAAAATTAATTGTAATTTGTATTCAAAGATTAATGCAATATGATATATTGTGATTGTAAAAACAGTAAATAAGAGATCAATAGCATAAATAATAAAAACTTGTAATTGTTGCTTTTATATTTAAAGAAAATAAAATATCTAATAGGAAAACATTTTTTTTTTAATAAATCGTCATTTATTAAAAAAAACACACACACACATACACACATACACACACACACACACACAGACACACACACACACAATTTTCATCAGAAATTTCAAAAAAAAGCACAACCCGTCAGTTCCGTAACGCTAGTAAACTACTACTTAGCAACAATGTATTTAAACATATAGGGCGCCAGAAAGTCAGATGATCAATATCATTTCTATTAAATCAAAATTACAATAAAAGAAAATGTGATATCAAGTAGAATTGATAGTTGTGATATTGTACAAAATTAATTGTAATTTGTATTCGAAGATTAATGCAATATGATAAATTGTGATTGTAAAAACAGTAAATAAGAGATCAATAGCATAAATAATAAAAACTTGTAATTGTTGCTTTTATATTTAAAGAAAACAAAATATATAATAGGAAAACATTTTTTTTTAATAAATCGTCATTTATTAAAAAAAAACACACACACACATACACACACACACACACACACACACACACACACACACATACACAATTTTCATCAGAAATTTCGAAAAAAAGCACAACCCGTCAGTTCCGTAACGCTAGTAAACTACTACTTAGCAACAATGTATTTAAACATATAGGGCGCAAAAAAGTCAGATGATCAATATCATTTCTATTAAATCAAAATTAGAATAAAATAAAATGCGATATCAAGTAGAATTGACAGTTGTGATATTGCACAAAATTAATTGTAATTTGTATTCAAAGATTAATGCAATATGATATATTGTGATTGTAAAAACAGTAAATAAGAGATCAATAGCATAAATAATAAAAACTTGTAATTGTTGCTTTTATATTTAAAGAAAATAAAATATCTAATAGGAAAACATTTTTTTTTTAATAAATCGTCATTTATTAAAAAAAACACACACATACACACACACACACACACACACATACACAATTTTCATCAGAAATTTCGAAAAAAAGCACAACCCGTCAGTTCCGTAACGCTAGTAAACTACTACTGAGCAACAATGTATTTAAACATATAGGGCGCCAAAAAGGCTGATGATCAATATCATTTCTATTAAATCAAAATTAGAATAAAATAAAATGTGATATCAAGTAGAATTGACAGTTGTGATATTTTTCCGTAACGCTAGTAAACTACTACTTAGCAACAATGTATTTAAACATATAGGGCGCAAAAAAGTCAGATGATCAATATCACTTCTATTAAATCAAAATTAGAATAAAATAAAATGTGATATCCAGTAGAATTGACAGTTGTGATATTGTACAAAATTAATTGTTATTTGTATTCAAAGATTAATGCAATATGATATATTGTGATTGTAAAAACAGTAAATAAGAGATCAATAGCTTAAATAATAAAAACTTGTAATTGTTGCTTTATATTTAAATAAAATAAAATATCTAATAGGAAAATATTTTTTTTTTTAATAAATCGTCATTTATTAACAAAAACACACACACACATACACACCCACACACACACACACAATTTTCATCAGAAATTTCGAAAAAAAGCACAACCAGTCAGTTCCGTAACGCTAGTAAACTACTACTTAGCAACAATGTATTTAAAAATATAGGACGCAAAAAAGTCAGATGATCAATATCATTTCTATTAAATCAAAATTAGAATAAAATAAAATGCGATATCAAGTAGAATTGACAGTTGTGATATTGCACAAAATTAATTGTAATTTGTATTCAAAGATTAATGCAATATGATATATTGTGATTGTAAAAACAGTAAATAAGAGATCAATAGCATAAATAATAAAAACTTGTAATTGTTGCTTTTATATTTAAAGAAAATAAAATATCTAATAGGAAAACATTTTTTTTTTTAATAAATCGTCATTTATTAAAAAAAACACACACACATACACACACACACACACACACACACACATACACACACAATTTTCATCAGAAATTTCGAAAAAAAGCACAACCCGTCAGTTCCGTAACGCTAGTAAACTACTACTTAGCAACAATGTATTTAAACATATAGGGCGCAAAAAAGTCAGATCAATAGCATAAATAATAAAAACTTGTAATTGTTGCTTTTATATTTAAAGAAAATAAAATATCTAATAGGAAAACTTTTTTTTTTTTTAAGAAATCGTCATTTATTAAAAAAAAACTCACACACATACACACACACACACACAACACACACACACACACACACACATGTGAATTTTGTTAGACTAAAGATGACGAAACTGCGTGTTTGTGAGTTTTACTTACATTAGTAAAGTGCAGTCGTCGATTAGTAGCTGCCGTCGTAGATTTTTCAAAATGACCTCGTTCTTCGACGTTGACGTATCGAGAATACAACGTATCACTACGATGGACTTCGGTAGACTGACGATCTTCTCTGCGGCATACGACCCGTTTCTGCGTACCTGACTTTACTGGACGTGTCGGTGCCAGTACGATGAAATAAGTGGAAGTCCAGGTGCAGGCGGATGACGCACAGTATACCCAGAAAATCTTTCCCTCCTTCCCCACCTCTATGAAAACTTCCATGATACCTGTATATCTATATTATAAAAGATTTATGTAGGTATAAGATATGACGGTCGATGCTAATGATTTATGCCCATAGCGGACCGGCGTCGCTCTATTTACTGCACCCCGGACTCCATATTCGGTTTGAATTCCCCTGGTAGAAACGTCCGGAATCCCATTATTGTCTAGTTCTTAGACTGCGAATCCAAGAACTAGGTTGTTTTCTTTGCCATTTCTTAGGCTGAATGAAACGCTTTTTAACCTATTTATTAAATAATAGTTCTTGAATTCACTCTGCTTACCTTGTTTCTGAGTACAAACAGCCCTTTAAAGTTGGTCGAGTAACACAACTGAGTTACACGTGGCTCATCGTGGTTCGAGGTTGGAATTGGAAAATCGTAGCTAGCAGGCTTGGATTCGAGTTTTTTGTTTAAATTAAAGTATAGAATAATTATTTGCATCAGAAAAAATTCTGTCTGACCGGGGCTTTGAACCCACGCCCTGCACTAGGACGAGTAATTACGGTCGTGCGCCTTAACCGACTGAGCCACGCAGACGTTCTTCCACACAAGCCTTACGAACTTCGCCATATGTTTAAATTATAAAAATTATTCAGTTTACGCCTAACTATTAATAATTGTGTATCTTGCATCCAAAAAACTAATTGATTTACTGATATTTTCATAAAATATAATTCTCACCCATAAAAAATGCACAAGATATCGCTACATTTGAGGAATTTAAAATGTCTAGTTTTTTTATTTAGCCAGTTTCTGCCTTTACGACCATTTTAAATAGGCACTTTTCTACCAGGGTCCCGAGGCTGCATATAACTGCCGATACAAGCTACAGTACGGCATATCAAAATTACTTTTATGAAGCTTCATAACAATGTAGTAGACTTTCGCATTTCTTTGCACAAGGCTATTCTGATTAGATTTAGAAGATTCAGATTAGATGTGGGAGGGAGAATTATAAAACACAAAGCGGACTATCATCTTGAAGCTATAGTGAAATTGAATCTTCTTTGAGTAAGTCATGATTTATGTCAGTGTGCTGATTTTTAACATTTGACATTTTTAAAACTGATTCCACTACATTCATTAACGTATATTGATAAAAATACAGAAAATCTTTTGTAAGCTGTTAACATTAAACATTTTCTTTAAGGATTCCATAACTTTTTTCTCGTCAACTCGTCAACATTTTACGTTGTAAAAGGTGTTTTTGAACTGATTTCATAACCTTTCAATGAGTTTAATTAAATCGATGCTCCTATGGAAGAGTAGCACGCATTTCGGGACTTTTTCGAAGACCAGCACGAAAAGCTATCATGCGACGAAAACAAGCACGAAACTTGGGCTTGTAACGAATAGTAGTACGGAAACTGAGTTTGCCGCGATGACCAGCACGCCACGCGCCATGTGCGTCGAAAACTAGCAGGGCGAGCGAGCCCGCGACGAAGAGTAGTTCTCTCTGCATCCCATGTGGCGAAAAGGAACTCGCTGAGCGGGCTTGCGGCGAAGAGTAACGCGCTCTTTCATCTTAGCGACGAAGAGTAGTACGTAAACCGAGGTGCGCCGAATACTAGCACTATAATCGAATTCCGCCAAAGACTACATGCTAAAGAAGATATTTTGGAACATATTTTAAGTATATGAGTCGTTTATAAAATAATTCAGTACATTTTTTGTACATTTTTTAATTTATTTCTTAAACATAATCTCATTGCACTTGATCATAATTACATAATAGTTTTTCTCTTTGGAATGTTAAGTTAAATTTTTAAAGTAAACTTAAATTAAAACTATATTTCTATAAAATTCTTTGAATTCGTTTGGAACAAGGTTCCGATCGACCATAGCCAGCAAATCCTCTTTTTCTTTGCATTTAAAGAAATTTTCGCAATTTTCGGGTTCCTCCTGTACCTGAATCGCGGGGGCCGCACAGGCCTATCATAAATGGAAAAGCACGGGTTTCGGGGACGACAGTAAAGCTAGCGCGATAATCCGCTACACGTGGAGCAAATACCTCATCGTTCGGAGTTGGACAGAAAAACTTATATTACCTGGAACTCGTAGGGTTCCTCCTGTACCTGAATCGCGGGGGCCGCACAGGCCTATCATAAATGGAAAAGCACGGGTTTCGGGGACGACAGTAAAGCTAGCGCGATAATCCGCTACACGTGGAGCAAATACCTCATCGTTCGGAGTTGGACAGAAAAACTTATATTACCTGGAACTCGTAGGGTTCCTCCTGTACCTGAATCGCGGGGGCCGCACAGGCCTATCATAAATGGAAAAGCACGGGTTTCGGGGACGACAGTAAAGCTAGCGCGATAATCCGCTACACGTGGAGCAAATACCTCATCGTTCGGAGTTGGACAGAAAAACTTATATTACCTGGAACTCGTAGGGTTCCTCCTGTACCTGAATCGCGGGGGCCGCACAGGCCTATCATAAATGGAAAAGCACGGGTTTCGGGGGCGACAGTAAAGCTAGCGCGATAATCCGCCACACGTGGAGCAAACACCTCATCGCTAGACTCGCACAGTTGGGACTCGAAGGATCCTCCTGTACCTGTATCGCGGGGGCCGCACAGGCCTCAAACTTTTATTACCGCGGGCATTTTTTCATATCGACGTGATTCCGGGCGTTTGTCCTACGCACCAGTAAACCCTACGAGAGATTGAATCACTATCAAATTTGAATAGCAGAAATTGGAGATAATCCACTGTATCTCAAACAATAATTTTCAACTGTTAAATAGAATTAAAATAGTTGATTTGCTCCAATTTTCGCCATTCAAATTTTATTATGAATAGCGCACTTTACACACGAATATCTGATTATAAATATTATAAATGTAAATTTATAACAAAATATTAAAAATGCCGTACACAGAAAATATTCTAAAAAACTTTTTCTTACAGCCTAATAAATTAATTTTTTAATATTATAAAAGTACCGTAAAAATGAAATTTAAGTTTATTTAGTTCCGAAAATATCATACCTATAATTATGATCAGGTGCGGTATAAATAACATTTTTATTGCATGTAGTCTTTGGCTTAACTCGATTATAGTGCTAGTATTCGGCGCACCTTGGTTTACGTGCTACTCTTCGTCGCTAAGATGAAAGGGCACGCTACTCTTCGCCGCAAGTCCGCTCAGCGGATTACTTTTCGACACATGGGACGCAGAGAGAACTACTCTTCGTTGCGGGCTCGCTCGCCCTGCTACTTTTCGGCGCACATGGCGCGTGGCGTGCTATTCATCGCGGCAAACTCAATATTCGTGTTACTCTTCGACGCAAAACGTGGGACGTACTCTTCTTCGAAGTTAGCCGATCGAGCTACTCTTCCATAGGAGCGTCGAAATAATCTTGTAAAGAAACGTTTTTGACACAAACAATCTCTCAGGAGGCTGTTATTTAATATTATCGCTTTTTACTAAGACTAGCACAATTCTGATTTCCAACCAAGACTAGCACGACCCAAATTGTTTGCTAAATTTTTTTAGTAAAGTCATTGTTAAATAGCAAAATATTGAGTTGCGCTACTCTTTGTCAGAAATCTAGTTATGCTAGTCTTCGTAAGAAGCAGCTATAGGAAAGATGCGCCCAGTGTGGAACCACACTTTGCAAATTTCGCTATAATTTTCGATTAGGATTCTAAAAATCGCTCAACCTGGTCGTAACACTCACTCGCATGCCGAGGTTGAAACAGCTGTAACGAAAGAAGGAAGATCTTGTACTTCATTTTCGACTCCGGAGAAATAATTACAAACGTATACGAGGTCTTGCAGTCAGAGAATTTCGTCATCGAGAACAAGTGGAGATTTAGATTTAGATTTAGATTTAAGTGTTTTATTATACTGTACATTATGTTGTACAAATAGTATTATAGAAAATATTTACAGATTAATTACAAGTGAGAGAGCTTAAGAAGTTGAAGATGAGCTTGGATGTCCGCCGAACACACTGTCGATCTCTGCTGGGGCTCCTGCACCGGTCCCTGATCCAGCGCACTTGTGTGGCTATTCTCCATCTTCATACAAAATTCACACGTCGTGTCTGCGACGGTCTACGCAAGTTTTAGCTCATTGTCCTCGACGTCCTCGTCATTTTCCTCGTCCTCAGACTCGGCGAGATCGTTGCTGTAGTCGGATTTTTCGAAAGAAGACCTCGTAGTCTTCGGTTTATTTAGGAGTTATGAGGTTGTGGAAGACAAATACATTCGAGATCTTATCTATTAGAGAAACTTCTACTGCCTTTGTGTATGGCTCTGCTCTGGTGCAAGCCAAAATGGTCGTTGAGCTGGTTAGAATTGCGTCGACAGGATATTTATTTATTTAACTCCAGCTGATCGCTAACTGCACGGTGCAAAAATGGACTGTTTAGGCCATGGGTAGGCGTGACAGCGGATTTATGCTAGTCAGTGCTATAATATATACTAGTACGATACACGTGTCATAAGTCGTTCTTTATAGCACGGCGTTAAGCGCACTTGCTACGCTCGGGCGCTTATACACGCCGTGCCGTAAAGTGCGACTTATGCCTCTAGTATCGTAATGTACTATTATAGCACTGCGTGGCATAAATCTACATTTTAGTCACACCTATCCGTGTCGTAAGTAATGTACATACAGTTTTATTACCGCACTATAGTGCGGTGCAGTATGCGGCTGATTCTACTAAAAGATGAAATCAGAATAAGAACACATAAATGCAGAGATGTATGCGAAGAAAACATAACTATAGGAAATAAGTACATCAATTATACAAAAAAAATGAACAAATAAATAACTCCAGAAGAGAGGACAATCGTTGCGGTTAAAGAAATATTTTATTGATATATAATATACTTGTAAAGGTGCAGCATATTGATTTATAAATATACATTATTGTAAATAAAAACAATTGAGAAGAACTGAATATATATGTGAATAACAATATAGAATAGTCGCGACGAAAGTGCGCGACGAGATACGGTGTGTAACAAAACACACACGAGCTTATACATATTGTATATCAAAAGTTGATGTGAATTATAAATTTGAATAGCTAAATCCAACGCGCGCTTTGCGCACTCAATTTTCTCTTGTTAGAAGTTAAAAATCGTCACTATATTCAGACCAGATATTTGTTTTTCAACCAATCAAATCGCTTCATTAATGGCATCAAAACATCCGGTCATCACTTTAAAAAAGATAGATAAGGGTGATTCTGCCGTAACTGGCTCATTCTGCGCGCCTGCTTCTCAGGGATTTACACATTTGAAAAAAAATCGCACAAGCGGTTTTATGTATATGTCTGGCATAACTAACTATATTTACCAATAGTTAAAACCGAGTATGCAGGCTTATATTTAAAACTACGCAATATAATAGGCCTCAAATATGTCAGTTCCGTATAAACTGTCTCCAACACGGATTTCAATCTAAAAGGTCGATGCAGATAAAAGTACATGTAAAAAAAATTCCATCATATATAGTATGAACTATAGACCTATTACAATACAGGGTGATTCTAAAACAATACAACATTTTTATACGATCGTGATCAGCGTGAAAAACTGAGTCTAGGGGAATTAGTCCGAAAAATTTTCCTCCACTTTTCAATTTCCCAGTTAGGAAAGGAAAATCCCCCCACCACAGCGCTCGGCGGAGAAGCGCGTGAGGGGAAGCGAGCGCGTCGGCAACAAGTGGGGAAAGCCGTTGCTAAGGAGGACGGCGGCGGCAAACGGAGGGGCAGACAAAGCTATAGCTATAGAGAACGGCGAGCGCAATTTATTACGCAATGTCCTGACGATCGCACGTGCGCAAAATTTTCGTTCAACTCAGAACTGATTTTTAATCATTTTGAGCATCACTTAAATTTCCAGTTAAGATCATGAGAAACGTCGAGAGCCTCAATTTCGAGGCACTTGCGCTGTCTTCTCGCGCGTTTTTCCGGGCCGTCGTAATGGCAAACTACACGAAGGCTCGAGCCGCCTGAAACCGGAAATAAACTTATTAACAACAAAAATTCGAAAAGGTGAGTGGCGCCAATATTCGTGAGCAGCTTCCATTCTCCGCGTTCTATCGTCCTCTACCTGTAATGCCGACCGGAGGCATTAGCCTCGTAGACTTAAAAGATAAGGTTTTTTAAAGCAAAAATTCAGAAAACGGGTAGAGCGCCTTCGGAGCAGCCGCTGAAGGTCTTTTCGCGCGCAATTTCCGGCGTATCACACTGACCAACGCAGCAAGAGAGACGGCGCGTTCGGGAGGACTTAGAAAATAAGGTTCTTTAGATGAAAAAATTAAAAAAACAGCGGAGAGCATTGTTATCGGAGCAGGGGCTGCTGCCTTCGTCGCGCTTTCCGGCCAGAGTAGATAAAGCTTTTTTTAAACAAAAATCGCGGGAATCGGGAGAGCTGCCATTTCGGAGCCGCTGCTCCTGTCCTTCTCGCCAATTTCGGCCTGAGGCACTCGAAAGCTGCTAGCAGGAGGTCGGGTCGGTGCAGAACTCGCGAGAGATAGAGGTTGTTCTGGTTGGTAAATGTCGGAAAGTGGCGAAGCTGTTCCCGTTTCGGAGCAGCGTGCGGCAGTCTTCTGCGCTATTTCTAGCCTGATTACACTGGCAACTGCCCAGGAGCTGCGGTTCTAGTCCGGACTCGAGAGATAAGGTTGTTTGAGTTGCTGAAAAGTCGGGAAACCGGCCAGAAGCTGCCATTCGGAGCAGCTGCGCTTGTCTTCTCGCCCAAGTTTCGGCCGTTAACACGGCAACCTGCACCAGTGCAGCTCGGTTCTAGTCGAGATCGAGAGATAAAGGTTTTTGGTTGCGAAATGTCGATAACAGTGGCGGAAGCTGCCGTTCGGAGCAAGCCCTGCGGCAGTCTTCTCGCGTAATTTCTAGCCTGATCTACACGTGGCAAACTGCACCAGGAGCTCGGTTCTAGTCGAGACTCGAGAATAAGGTGTGTTGGTTGTGAAATTTCGCGAAAGTGGCGAGAGGCTGCCGTTTTCGGAGCCGGCAGCGGCTGTCTTCTCGCCAAGTTTTCGCGCCGTATAAGCATCTGGCAAACATGCACCATGGACTCGGTGCTAGTCGAGTACTCGAAGATAATGTTGTTTGGTTGTGAAATGTCGGAAAGTGGCGAGAGCTGCCCGTGTCGGAGGCAGCTGGCGGCTGTCTCTCGCGTATTTCCAACGCCCCTATTCATGGCAACTGACACCAGGAAGCTCGGTTCTATCGAGACTCAGAGGATAAGATTGTTTGGTTTGCGAAAATCGGGAAACGGACAGAGCTGCCATTTCGGAAGCAGCTCGGCTGTCTCTCGCCAATTTCGGACTAATAACACTGGCAAACTGCACCAGGGCTCGGTTTTAGTCGAGAGTCGAGAGATAAGGTTGTTTGGTGTGAAATGGTCGAAACGGTGGCGGAGCTGCCGTATTCGGACCGCATGCGGCTGTCTTCCTCGCCAATTTCGGCCGTATATACATGGCAATACTGCACCAGAGCTCGTTCTATGGTCGAGACTCGAGAGATAAGGTTGTTTGGTTGCGAAATGTCGGAAAGTGGCGAGAGCTGCCCGTTTCGCGAGCAGCTTGCGGCCCGGGGCTGCTTCTCGCGGTATTTCCAGCCTGATACACTGGCAAACTGCACCAGGAGCTCGGTTCTGTCGAGACTCGAGAGATAAGGTTGTTTGGTTGCGCAAAAGTCGGGACACGGCCAAGAGCTTCCATTTCGGAGCACTGCGGGCTGTCTTTCTCGCCAATTTTTCGCGGTACCGTATAACACTGCAATCTGCAACCATGGAGCTCGGTTCTAGTCGAGACTCGATTAGATAAGGTTGTTGGTGTAATGTCCGAATAGTGCGGAGAGCTGCCGTTTCGTGAGCCGCAGCGGCTGTCTTCTCGCCAATTTTCGACCGATAACACTGGCAAACTGCACCAGGACTCGGTCTAGTCGAACTCGAGAGATAAGTTGTTTGGTTGTGAAATGTCATGAAGTGGCGAAAGCTGCCGTTTCGGAGGCGCGCACGGCCTGTCTTCTAGCCAATTTTTCGGCCGTATAAACCCTGGGCCAAACTCAAGCCAGAGACGTCGGTCTAGTCGAGACTCGAGAGATAGGTTTTGTGTAAAATTCCGACGTGGCGAAGAGCTGCCGTTTCGAGCCGCAAGCGGCTGTCTTCTAGCCAATTTTCGCCGTATAACACTGCAATTGCACCGGAAAGCTCGGTCTAGTCGAGACTCGAAGATAAGGTTGTTTGATTGTGAAATGTCGGAAAGTGCGAGAGCTGCCGTTTCGGCAGGGCCGCAGCGGCTGTCTTCTAGTCCGAATTTTCGCCGTAAACACTGGCAAACTGCACCAGAGCTCGGTTCTAGCGATGACTCGAGAGATAAGGTTGTTTTGTTGCGAAAAAGTCGGATAAGTGGCGAGAGCTTGCCGTTTCGGACCGCAGCGCTGTCTCCTAGCCAATTTCGGCCGTATACACTGGGAAGCTGGCAGAAGGAGCTCGGTTCAGTTCGAGACTCGAGAGATAGGTGGTTTGTGTGAAATGCGCGAAAGTGGCGAGAGCTGCCGTTTCGGAGCCGCAGCGGCTGTCTTCTAGCCAATTTTCGGCCGTATAACACTGGGAAGCTGCAGAAGGAGCTCGGTTCTAGTCGAGACTCGAGAGATAAGGTTGTTTGGTTGTGAAATGTCCGAAAGTGGCGAGAGCTGCCGTTTCGGAGCCGCAGCGGCTGTCTTCTAGCCAATTTTCGGCCGTATAACACTGGCAAACTGCACCAGGAGCTCGGTTCTAGTCGAGACTCGAGAGATAAGGTTGTTTAGCTGTGAAAAGTCGGAATACGGCAAGATCTGCTTTTTCGGAGCAGCTGCGGCTGTCTTCTAGCGCTTTTCCGGCCATATCGAAATGGCAAACTGCACCAGGAGCTCGATTTTAGTCGGTCCTTGAGAGATATGTTTGTTTGGTAGCGAAAAGTCGGAAAACTGCGAGTGTTGCCTTTTAGGAGCAGCTGCGGCTGTCTTCTAGCGCACTTCCGGCCATATCGAAATAGCAAGCTGCTCCAGGAGCTCGTTTCTAGTCGAGACTCAAGAGATAAGGTTGTTTGTTTGCAAAAAGTCGGGAAACGGCCAGAGCTGCCTTTTCGGAGCAGCTGCGGCTGTCTTCTCACGTATTTCCAGCCTTATTACACTGGCAAACTGCACCAGAAGCTCGGTTTGCATCGCGTCTCCATGCATTGATTTTTGCAGCAAAAATGGGAATAACCACGAAAAATAATATTTTGTATCATGGCAATAACTTTTTTTTTATTCGAATGCTTCTTCGGCTTGAAATGTTCAGCATAGACAGTTGAAGGTTATATTCGAAGTCCGTGTATTGCACATAGTTGATATTAACCTTTACTATTTTGCGCCCGTGCTTTGAAGGTTTGAAATTTTGATTGTGCTTAAAATGCCTAAGAAGTCTGTGCTTTTTCGATTGGTGGATAATCCGACGAAGTATCAAAAGTTGATATCCGTTCTATTTGATCGCGGAGATTTTCCTGATATTTTGACGTCAGATGAGCTTAGGGTCATTTT
>CM053169.1:15445248-15595642 GCA_012977825.3 Pteromalus puparum
TTCCCGACTCTTTTCGCAACCAAACAACCTTATTCACTCGAGTACTCGACTAGAGACCCCGACGCTCCTGGCTGCAGTTTGCCAATTCCGGTATGCCGGAAAAGCGCTGAGAAGAACAGAGCAGCTGCTCCGATAACAGGTTCTCGGCTGTTTCCAAATTTTCGCATCTAAAAAAACGCGTTATCTTCTGAAATCTTCGACGCGACCCGACCTTCATGCTTGCAGTCTTTTCCAGTCGTTAATGCGGCCTGAAAATTTGTCGGAGAAGAGCACAGCAGCCGCTCGCGGAAATTGGCAGCTCTCGCCGTTCCCCGAGTTTTGTTGTAAAAAAGCTTATCTATCTGGCCGGAAAGCCGAGAAGGCAGCCAGCCCTGCTCCGATAACAATGCTCTCGCTGTTTTTCTAATTTTTTCATCTAAAAGAACCTTATTTTCTAAGTCTCGAAGCGCCCGTCCTCACTCTTGCTGCAAGCTGTTCCAAGTGTGATACAGCCGAAATGCGCGAAAAAGACATTAGCGCCTGCTCCGAAAAGGCAGCTGTTACCGTTTTCTGAATTTTTTTCATTAAAAAACCTTATCTTTTAAGTCTCGAGGCTACCTGACCTTCCGGTGCAGTTTGCCATTACGATAAGGTTAGAAAACGCGAGAAGAATCCGGAGCTGCTCCGAAATTGAGGCCCTCACCGTTTTCGAATTTTTGTTGTAAATAAGTTTTATCTTCCGAGTTTCGAGCGGCTCGAGCCCTTCGTGTAGTTTGCCATTACGGTACGGCCGAAAAACGCGAGAAGACAGCCGCAGCTGCTCCGAAATTGAGGCTCTCGACGTTTTCTCATTGACTTAACCTGGAAATTAAGTATCTGCAAAATGAATAAAATCAGTTCTGAGTTGAACGAAAATTTTGCGCACGTGCAGATCGTCAGACTTTGCGTAATAATGCGCTCGCCGTTCTCTATAGCTATAGCTTTGTCTGCCCCTCCGTTTGCCGCCGCCGTCCTCCTTAGCAACGGCTTTCCCCACTTGTTGCCGACGCGCTCGCTTCCCCTCACGCGCTTCTCCGCCGAGCGCTGTGGTGGGGGATTTTCCTTTCCTAACTGGGAATTGAAAAGTGGAGGAAAATTTTTCGACTAATTCCCCTAGACTCAGTTTTTCACGCTGATCACGATGGTATAAAAATGTTGTATTGTTTTAGGATCACCCTGTATATTTTTCATGGTTTTGGGATTAAAATTAATTATTTAATATTAAAGCTGGGCGCTTACTCTTTGACGCCCGTTTTTGCATTAAAAATGTACCCTCTACATTACCTTATGTTAAAATCGTTCTAGTGTGTCATATAGCGCCGCCTATCGGTAGAATTTCAAACTATATACTACTATTTATGAAATCCAACCGTAGCAGCATGGTTCCAAAATTCAAAATTGTGGAAGTGAGAGCTGATTTTTCATCAGAAATTTCGAAAAAAAGCACAACCTGTCAGTTCCGTAACGCTAGTAAACTACTACTTAGCAACAATGTATTTAAACATATAGGGCGTTTTTCTCGAGTAAATAGTAAGTATTTTCGAATATATGTAGGGACCCGTAGTTCCCCACTACGCCGCTAGGGTTCGGTCCTCTCCCGCAAGTGGCAAGACATCTCGGCGATCGGTATATAAGTCCACTGCGGTGCTTCTCCAGCGGCCAGACTTACCGACCACCCTATGCGTCTAAGGCAGGGTTACCATCACAGCCTTACTGATGAGTCCAGATGGTAACCCGGGACGAAACGCACCATCTTTCCTCTCCCCTCTTTCCGTCGGGTCTCGTCGCCCGACATATATGTGCAAAGAATTGTTTATAATAATTACGCTAGGCTATGCGCAGTAGCGGATTTACCTAAGGGCACATGGGGCCCGTGCCCAGGGGCCTCCACAAAATTGGGGCCACCACAAATTTCGCACAACCAAATTACAATAATAAAATGTTTAAATGTTTAAAATAGTGTTGGATCGTGCCATATAATGAAAAGAATTACCAAACACTGTAAAAAGATTTATAAAGGTATACATAACACGAATATAGCACTCCTCGAAAAAAATGCTCAACGCTCTGTCGATTCATAGAATACCAATCGATCGCGAATTCACTTGAAAATAGGGGACGAAAAATTTGTGGAAATCCCTCCGCCGCGACACCGAGTCGCTTCGCGCTTAGGCTCACCGTCCAGCGTCCGCAAATCGGCTCCCCACTTTTTTTGCTCATAGCAGCAAGTGTCCCGATTGGCTGAAACAAGGTCTGAAGTGGCATCACGATAGGAAAGCAGATCGCAAGCTGTGGAAGTCTAATATTAGGCAAGGATAAGAGTCCCTCAAGGAGTAGACTCTACGCGATGGTCTTGTCGTGCAGATAGTAACAAAGCATTTGTAAAGGGCTACAAGCCAATCAAAGATACTTTATTAAGTATATCTGAGAATAAAGACTACGATGCAAAGACCCGTTGCGAGGCTCTAGGTTTATACGAAAAAATGTGCAAATTAGAAACTGGTATTATGGCTTCTTTTTGGTTCGATATTCTTGAAAATCTCAACAACACCAGTAAAACTTTACAGAATTCTCATATATTACTAAACACTGCTATTGCGTGTGTTAAATCGTTAAAAAAATTTATTGTACATAAAAGAAATTCGTTTACTCGTTACGAGCGTTTAGGGATGGAGCTTACAGGTATCGAAGAGTATACAAATCATCGAACACGAAAAAGTAATGTTCGCTTGAACCCACTTGATTACGGCACAACGCCAGATGCAGAATTCAGTCCTTCAGAATCGTTTCGCATATTGCATTATATTCCTATAGTAGACACTTTTGTAAATGCTTTAGATAAAAGAATTTCTGCATATGAGGAAGCTGATTTGCGATTTGGTTTTCTATCGAATTTCGATAAGTTGACTCGATCCGAAATTTCAGAAAATTCAAAAAAATTACTTGAAATTTATAAAACAGACCTTGACTCCAATCTATAAATGGAATTGATACAATTTCAAGAATTTTGTGCAAAGCTATTAAATTATGACCCCAATAACAAAATAAGTAGAGAACAATCAATGTATTCATTGATTATTAACAAAGAAGTCCGACAATCATTTCCAAATGTTGAGATGGTTTTAAGAATTTACTTAACACTAATGATTAGTAATTGCTCGGGAGAAAGATCATTTTCAAAACTGAAATTAATTAAAAATACGTTACGAACATCGATGAAGCAACAACGCTTGAATTATTTAACTATAATGTGCACAGAGCGTGATGTGTCACGTGATCTAGACATTAAAACAGTAATTACTAAATTTTCAGAGAAAAAGGCAAGAAAATGTTTCATATAAATCCTAAATAAATTGTAATAGATGTTTAATAAAATAAGTTATTATAAATAAAAATTGTATATATAAATTTTGAATTCCTTAAGTGGGCCCCCGCATATTATTCGGGCCCATGGGCCTCCCAAAGTTAAATCCGGCACTGGCTATGCGAGCTGATAAACGCCTAAATGTCAATTCCGTAACCGTCAGTTCCGTAACACATAATATAGTAAGTATCATTAATACATTAATAATGTCCTAATCATTGCTTTTTTAGTATTTAAATGGCTCCAGTTACAAGGAAACGTCTAATAAGAGTCTAATTTTTTTTTAAATAATTCGTCATTTAACGATATTGCGATCTTCGTGAATAAACGAACAGGCTGCCAAATATTGAGTGAATATACATATACATATAGATAGATAGATAGATATATATATCTTAGACGATTTAATTTTTTTTTTTACCAAGTTAAATTAAAATTTACTGGAGTTTTAGTAGCGCGAATTACAAAAATGTCAGTTCCGTAACCTAGTCAAATATGGATTCTTCACATAACTTTTTATAAAAGTAATATGTTGTGGTTTAGCTTTAGGGACTTGTTTTGTATGTAATTCCAGTTAGAATAACCGTCGGGCAAGTTAAAAATAGTCAATTTTAATATAGAACATTTGTGTGCCCGTTTTGAGCCAGTTACGGCAGAATCACCCATATTTATTAATATTTTGCCAATAACTATACTCGTTTTTCTAATTCTGTCAACAATTATAAAACATATGATGAACCACCCTCTTTACAATCATATCAGGCAAAATATGATGAACAGCCTCGTCGATCACACCTTCCTGGTCTATCACGGATTTATAGTGCTTCGCTCTGCGCACCCGAACGCTCGTAGTAGGTCTTCTGCATACTCCGAAAATACGCTGAGATCGAAGTTCTTGAAGTTGACCCCGAAATCGGGATGCGCATGAGCGTGGCGATCTGGTAGTGGCATTTCGTGAAAAGTTCTAAGAACGTCCAAGTATCTCGATGGACTTTGTGGATTTCATCCTCTCGATCTGTTCAGAGCAGTCTCGATAATAATTGATAATAATTTCGCCAGTTCGAATGCTGCTCGATGATTCTCTCGTCCTTCAACTCGATCGACGGCTGACCAACTTTCTTCATCGCCAAGGTCTTGAGCATCAGCCTAAAGCTTGGTTCGTGCCTCTTTAGATGACGAATACTAACCAGCAAAGAGAAAGGCGTCCTGCCCCCGCAGTCCTCGGCGAGCAAATCCGACCCGGCGGACAGAAGTAACCTTAAGCGCTCAACTGGTTCAGCATGCGAAAATATCGCGCAGGCGACCATGCAGGCCATGTGCAACGGGGTGCGGCCTTCAAAAGTTGTTTTTCGGTCAACGTCCGCACCGCGTTTTATTAAAGTTTCTATCACTGGAGCCGAGTTGCAACCGGAAGGTTTTATCATTATTATTATTATTATTATTATTATTTTTTTTTTTTTTTTTATTGAGGCCCGGTATAGCATAATGTGTAATGTGTTTGCAATCCGTAAAGCTGGTTAACGTCGGCACCGGAGCGCACAAGCAGCTCAGCCGAATTGTGGTAAGACTCCGCAAAACCGCGATCCACAGGAGCGAGAGCTTTCTAAGCAGCCTTTTCCAAACCTTTTTATCAAGGACGGGATCCTGCTCCAGGATCAGATCGATTATGGAATTATGTTCGGTTTGCTCCGGGGCACGAAGATATTCCTTGATGAGACTGCTGTCACTGCGGCAGCGTTCATCGCGAAAAATCTCGCTGAGCCTTTGATGCAGCATCTGGTCGACTCGGCTCTTGTCGGGCTCGGAAATGTGCGGGTCTGATTTCGACAAACGGAGATTTTCCATTGTTTAGAAGGGCGATGCGATGCGATGCGATGAGATCTGGCAATGGCAAATGCTGCTGCTGTGAATAGGGAACAGACATACATTTTGAAAATAATAGCTTTAAAATAAAATATAATTCATGAATTTATGTTATATAAAAGAACGTTTCGAAAGCCGCTCCAACAATAATAATCTTGACCATTATTTATTTAGTAATTTCACAACATTTTTTAAAAGCAATACTTCGTAATTTATTGAATAATTCATACAGTATCAATCAGAATAATAATATAGAGATACAGAGATGTATGAAAGAATAGTATGCTATTTATGAAATCACCAATCAAGAGCTTCTGGAAAAGGAGTATAACTAGGGAATGGATTCTGACGCAAGTGCGCGACCGAATACGGTGCGAAACAAAAAAAAAAACGGGCTTACATTATCGAAGTTAATAATGAATTATAACTTTAAGATAATACATTCATATTTTGTCAGCTTTTCGCGTTCTTGCAACAATTGCACATGAAGCGAAGCACCTTCCTCACAACCACGTAAGGCAAAATATGATAAACAGCCTCGTTGATCACATCTGCCTGGTCCAACATAGATTGATAGTGCTTCGAAACTTTCAAATTTTTCAAAATTTTCAAAATTTTTCTTCAAAGACTCTGCTTTTTCAGGCAGGCTAAAAAGAGCGTTATCGATGCCCTGATTATAAAAAGCACGGTACACAACAAGGGGCGAATTGACTTTTTCAGACTCGGATGATGATTGAGCTCACTCGTGCTTAATCATCATCCTCGCTTGAAAAAGCCAACTTCCGCCCCTAGTTGTGTAATGTACTATTACTTGTTCTTGAAATTTCGTTGAAGTAAGTCCACAGCATATTTGAGAGCAAATAAGATCTAGATGCGTAAGCGAGATGACTGCAAAATCAAAAGACTTTCTTCAACAGGGCATTTTTCTTCACAAGCTAGTTGGCTTGTGGCATGCGAATAAGGATCAATTGTTCAATAGATACAGCAAAGTAAAAAGCTACGTAATTGTCACTATTGCTTTTGGCTTTGGATTTTATAGTTTTTTGAATGTAAAAATAGACATGGACGTCGAGCAAAACGCAGTGTACGTAATGTATATAATTATGTCTTTCTTTTTATATATATATATATATATATATATATATATATATATATATGGGTGGTTCTCTGTCAAATCGAAGATGAACAAATTTTTTTTTATCCAAACTTTATATATATGTTCTATAGGATGCCCGTGGCTCCCAAAAAAATTTTCAGCGCGATCCCTTCACTTGGCTTCAAGTTATAGCTGGTGAAAGTTGGTGTTTTAAGCGATTTTTGCATTTTTTGCCTATTTTCAATGATTTGTAGCTCATAATGGATGCATTTTTAACTAAAACTACCCTGATACTTTTTTTTGTTAAATTTCCTGAATTTTTCAATAAAAATACTTTTAAAGTCATATATACATGTTTAGGCTACCTTATTTGCATTTTAAACCTTAAAATGTGATAATCGAAGGGTTTGATCCGGACTCCGACTACTTTCGTACGGTGAAAAGATACCTTTTTATAGTGCAAAAGTACCTGTACAAGAGCCAGAATGGCAGAGGCCTTTATTTTTTGTTTGTATGGGACACTAGTAGTGAAAAACCCTCTGAAATGATTCAAATAACTAATAATAGCTGTAGACAAAGGACGTATCCATCATAAAAATACCACAGTGGTTGTTTATGTTAGTAAAAAGGAATCTGACGTCCTTTGTCACAGCTATTATGAGTTATTTGAATCAATTCTGAGGGTTTTTCACTATTGGTGTACCATGAAAACAAAAAACAAAGGCTTCTGCCATTCTGGCTCTTGTACAGGTACATTTGCACTATAAAAAGGTATTTTTTCACTGTACAAAAGTAGTCAGAGTCCGGATCGAACCCTCAGATTTTCACCTTTTAAGGTTGAAAATGCATCCATTATGAGCTACAAATCATTGAAAATAGGCAAAAAATGCAAAAATCGCTTAAAACCGCTTAAAACACTAACTTTGACCAGCTATAACTTGAAGCCAAGTGAAGGGATCGCGCTGAAAATTTTTTTGGGAGCCACGGGCATCCTATAGAACATATATATAAAGTTTGGATAAAAAAAAATTTGTTCATCTTCGATTTGACAGAGAACCACCCATATACATATATATATATATATATATATATATATATATATATATGATAACATTTATAGCACTGCGTGGCTTAAATCCGCGTTTAAGACACGCTTGTATCGCAATGTACTGAATACGTATCACTTTCCTTATTTTCCTTCAATGCAAAAGCTTCGCTCTGTTGAACATTAAACAATGCGTTATACCTATATGATTAGACGTGCAAATTTTGAATGTAAATGTAATATGTTTGGTATTATTTTTTGACTATTTGTAAGTCTCGGTTTTTGCAGTTTTGCACTGGAATTTTTAGGAACGGTGACCCTATTAATCAAAATAATTCCTCTCGTAATTTATAGGTAAATATATGATTGTTTAAAATCTTTTCTCATTTGTAGATCTGTATGGCTCGTTACATTTTATTTTTTTAGATGAAGTATCATTGCTTTATTGCACGTTGCCGATGAAATAGATTCTTCAGCCACTTACAGCATTGAAGAAGAATTAAAAATCGTTGACAGTTAGACAAGCATTCAAACCATCGCAGGTGAGACGCTTATGAGCAAGAGCTTGAAAGTCGCCCACGTCTCATCGAGTGCGAATACACGAGGTTTTTTGTAGATTTGAAGATGCTGACACTGATGCGATTCATTTTGTTGCGAGCTCAAAAACCCGTAAGTCTGACGGTCTCCAATAGCTGAACCCTGAATCTGAGATTCTTTCTCGTAACGATGAACAAGGCTGTCTCGTTTTTTATGATTCTGAGAGTTGTACTGGAGTGAGAAAATCATGCTTTTTAAATATCGACGTATACTCGCTTTGTAATTGAACACTGGTTTTATAAACACTTTTCAAGCTACTGTGCACTTGATCTTTTTTCCATCCTTCATCTCAGCCAGTTGAATCACGACTGCAGTGTCGTTCTGAACTGTGTTTTCCCTTCTTCACCAAAGCTACTTAAAGATTCATCCGTACGTCCATCAAACGATCGAGAAAAATGCAACAAAGTACATAAAAGTCTCTAGTATCTTCGTCCCCTCAGCCCGTGCATAATCAAATATTCATCTAACCGTTGAATATACAATAACGCCTTAGAAAAGACGAAGAAGTTTTATACAGTATAGCGAGAAAAATTATCCATAAGTATACCCGCAATTAGGATCGTTTAATTAAAAAAAGAATGCGATAGACGTTCATTGGCTCACGCGATGAGTTTGGTAAAACACGTTATTCGGGATTGAATATTTTATGCTTCAAACCTCCTTGTCTAATAGAGCAAATTGCGGGTCATGAATTCGTGAAAAGCTAGCCGTCGGGCACTTGTTATATTTGTCGATTCCGATGAAGCGGATTATACGATATTCTCTTTGTGGTGAAAATGCTGCGGGTGAATATTCGTTGCGAAGCGACTTGATGTGCGCTGATCACAGTTCCAGATATTATGGAGTTTGTGAGAAAAGTATACGGCAATAAAAAGGAGCGTGAAGCGTCGAAATGCATTAGCAGAGCCAGAAGAGTTTTCATGCGCTGTGTCTATTGCCATAAATTTGTTGGCATTTGGCTGGAGGGTGACAGATCGCAGGGACTTTTCGATCAGCTGAAGGGATACGTCAGTGCAGCCTTCACATTCGGCATATGCATCTTTCAAATCGTTCTGCTGACAAAGGCTACAAGCACCGTCGATGTTCTAGAGTAACGTATATATGCATTAGTCCAATTATTTCTGTTTATTTCTTTTCTGCGTTAGACTTTGATTTTTGCGTGTACTTAAGAGAAGCTAATTTATCACGCAGAAATGCAATGGAAACTATGGCGTCGATAGCAGCTACTGCCAAAGTATTGCCGATTGTTCTGAAAAGGTCGAGTTACATGTTTTGAACAAATACCTATTATGCTATTATACATCAGTTTACTCTAATTTATCTTTTATCGCGACAGAAGTAATCTGTTAATATTGATTCGAAAGACCAAGGAAATCACGGCGTCATCTCGTAGGACCACAATTAGCGAAACGAAAATCGTCAATCAATGGCTTAATCATCAGGATAAAATAATAAAAATTTTGCTTACGTCTTACATATTTGCTTTTGGTACCTACACGGTATTTCCAATTTTCAAAAAAAACGGACTTCCATTTGAGGGATGCTTGCCACCGATTTGTTACGTAAATCCCTGGTAAAATTATATGAAAAAAAAAAAAAAAATGTTATCATATTGCAGTTTGTTAAACGCACGTGACTACTTTGCAAAATAAAATGTTTTAGGTACTCTATGATTTACGCATCTGAGTTGGTATTCTCAATATTTCGTTTAGTCTGCGTCTTATCTAACGATATACTTTGCGTCACGTTTTTGTGCCAATTGTGCAGCGAATTGGAGCTAGTGAAGCAGCTGATAGTAGATTTGGGAAATAGAAAGGGACAGAACTTAAAGCAAACGATAAGTAGACACGCGATGGTACTGGATTACGGAGGATTAATATGCCAAACCTATTTCGCAACATTGTTATTTCAACATTTGAACTGTTCGATATTTTTATGCATCAGTGGACTCATAACATTGAAAGTATGCATTGATCATTTAATCAATAAATAATTATAAGAATGTGAACCGTTTTACTTCCAGACTAACGACATGTTCATCCTGTTGAAAGTTGGATTGCTCAGTTTTATGGCCTTAATAACAATGCTGATCATCTGTTTCGTAGGAGAAATGGTGATGTCCTCGAGCCTAGAAATAGCAAGTACAATTGAGAGCAGCGTTTACAAGGATTATCAGAATGACGTTGCTAATTTAAAATTGTTAAACTTTATGCTGATGCGAGCTCAGAAGCCTCTATGCATGATGGTCTGCACTCAGGTTAAATTGAGTCTTCAATTTTTCAGCGAGAATATTAACAAAGTAGCCTCGTTTTTCATATGTCTGAAGACTATGTTAAAGTGATCTGTTTGGAATAACATACACCGATTACTGTTTATTTAGCATCGCTGCTTATTGTTTGAAAAATTATTGTTCAAATTATAGCTGAATTTGTAAAAAATGGATATACTAATATATCTAATAAATATCTACTTTTTACAAATAAATTTAACACAAAATAGAATATAATTAATTGTGTTACCTGATGAAATTTTACCGTCACATCCGTGCTTTATTACAATGATGTTGTACACAAAAATTTATATTCAGCTCCACGCGCACAAGTAAACCTCTGTATTGCTAAAACGAAGATACATATTTAAACGATTTTTAATTTCTTAAATTATCTTATGTAGAAAACTGCAGTGATATTAATAGAAGTACCTTCGACCAAATAATGCCGCAGCTGACGAGCGATATTACCCACACCATAGATACATTTTCTGCGATACTGCACTGAAGTAATAATAATTACACATAATAAGCGAATGAATCTCTCGTTCTTGCAACTTCCGTACAAGTAATTTGCATATTAAAAAATCTTCAATCTCCTACAATGTTGCAGACAATCGCCGTAGCGAGAAATTCCACATCAAACAAATAAAATATGTATCGACGAATAACGCGTATAGCTTTTCCGCATATTCTATGATTGACGTAAAGATGCTACAAGCCTCTTCCCGCTCGCATAAAGAAAGCGGCATCACTGTCGTTAGTGTAGGACTGTAAGAAGCAATTATGGTCGTGTATACACCCTACTATAATAACGCACTACATTGTAAGAAAAAGTGTAAAAATAGCCAGTATACGTATACGCAGGGAAGACATTGTTCGCTGATCGTTTGCATTTCTCTGCTGTCTATAATGAAGCTTGGCTTTTGAATATTTTAAAATCTTGGATTTTGTTTCGCAGTTGCGCCGAGGGGGCGAGAAAGATCGCGGCAGAGAGTGAAGAGCGGCGATAATTGCGCTCGAAGGATCGATCGTGAAATTATACGCGTTTACGCAAAGAGAATAATTATTTATTGACGGTGGATTTGGAGGGGATGTGGGGGAAGAAGGAATAGTCGAGTCAGTATAAGATTGAAGCTGGTGCAGAGTCCATCCGAGAGTTTGTTCTTTACGCGCTGTAGCTTGTGCTGAGCGAAGAGAAGTTTGAAATTATAGAGCAGAGGCTAGTTGCAAAGTTTATAGTATTGTATATTAGAAGAAAAATTGTGGATACTGATATTTTATAATATTCGTGTGAAGAATAATCAGCATACTGCATGACACCAGATTCATAAGGTTTTCATTGTATTTTTGTATACTTACAATTTTGTTATCTTTGTAATACGAGAAATATACAATTTTGCATTCCATTTTGAAATATTTTCAGCACAAATATAAGTCAACACAATAACAGGATATGAATATTAAATCAGTGGAATCAGGCCAGAGCACAGTATTCAAATACAACGCAATTTTTCACAAGTTCGTGGGAGTATGGCCAGAAGATGATTATTTTCTGGCCAGATTTAGTCGAATTAGGGGCTGCACAATCGCAGCTATCACCATCGCAGTCTGCATCTTTGAGTTCACAGCGCTGATGGAGGTGACGAATTCAGACGATGTGCCTGAGTAATCATGTGTAAAATTACTTTAGAAATCATTGCAATAATACCGATACATTTATTGACTAAAAAAAAAAAAAAACTCGAATACGAAAAACCCTACCATCATTTTTTCCAATTCAGAGCCATAATCGAGGGAATGGCAGCGTTAATCCCGATGGTGAAAATTGTGCCCGTAATATGTTACAGGTGAGCATTGAATTTTTGTTTTTCATACACTCTTTTTGCAGTGGAAATGATTGTCGAATTTTACTCGAGGGATGATTTCATAAATTTGATGCGGATGACCAAAGAGATGAATGAGTTTTCAACGTTGACTGACGAAGAAGAGGCGATCCACTTTGGCTGGCAAAGTATTCAGGACAAACTGGTTAAACTTCTCAGCAGATCTTACTTATCATCCATAGCAGCGCTGTATTTTGTTGCTCCGATGTTTCGAAACGCTTTACCGATGCGAGGCATCGTGCCAGAAATATTACGCGTGACTCCTTGGTAATGGCATGTACCTACTTATTTTTATTTCGGAATTACCTGTATTTGAATATAAAGTGAACTTGTTAGGTTTAAAGAAAATAGTTTCTCGCAAAAAGCTATAATCTATTCAAAATAACTTAATGGTTCTATATCCAAGTAGCTTCACGTATAGATTCGACGTGTGGACGTCCATTCAAATACGCATATATGTTTACATATATTAATTTCTCCAAATACGATTCTAAAGATAAGAATCTAAAACCGAGATCCATACATGTACATTACAAATCTAGATAATAGGTTTTGGTTCACTTGGATATCATCGCGAGAATCTCAACCTTTTTATATTAAATAAAAATTTGATGCTTATACTTATGCATCAGCTTTTTTTTTATTCGAGTCTAAATTAAAATTAATTTTAATGTACATCCATATTATGTACGTGTGGGCCGCTAAAGCAATATTAATTACCAAAACAAAGCAGTTTTGGACTGGCCCTTTCATCACCGCCTAAACACTCCGTGTCTCTGGAAGGTGATAATAGATGGCGTGTAGGGACTTTTCCATTTCTCTCATAACAATATGTACTCCGAGTCTAGATATAGTGATGTGTCACTATAGTAAGTACGCGGCAGGACAAACAAGGCAGTTAAAACATTATAATGTTTATTACATTATAATGTTATGTTTAAACTGCCTTATTTGTCCTGTAGCGTTGCCATTCATGCTATAACTGCGTGCGTCTAAAGTGCTCTGGTTGATTCTAACGGGCGTTATGGTGCTATGCTTTTATTTTTCAACCTATGTAATATTTTTTTTTTTTTTTTTTATTCAGTTGTACCAACCCATATACCCTGTACGGGTTTTTATGGGAGCATCCTTACCACCTCTGTGTGAGGATGCTTTGATCCTATACCCCACCTCCCTGAGAAGCTTTCGGACTATATATGAGAGATAGTCAAATTTCGCTTCTACAGTCATTAGACCCACTCTCCGCATTCGCCCTGGGACTTGCCCAGTGACGTCAGAAAACCCACGTCAGAGTCAGCCGATAGGAAAGTCAAACCTAGGTACTTCCTACTTCCAGGAGAAATACCTAGGTTATCATTCCCTATCTGTTGCATCATTGGAAAAGCGAGAACATTCGGGCGGTCACCCATCCAAGTACTCACCGCACCCAACGGTGCTTAACTTGGATGATCGACCGTCTCCGCATCTACGAGCCGTTCCAATGATGCCCCCTCAACCTATGTAATAATAATGTGTAATTTGACTAATTTCTCGGTTTGAATCGAATTTTCAGGTTTCAAATCATTTACGCCCTACAATGTGTGCTACTTCTATCAAATCTGTTCAGTTGCATATCGAGCGACTCTTTTTCCATAACATTCATGTGTCAGCTCTGCAAACAACTCGAACTCGTGCAGTGCTCGATCAAAGATTTGAGCTGCCACAACAAAATCAATTTGGCCGATACGATAAATAGACACGCTGTCGCCTTGGACTATGGTCAACGGATTTGCAACACTTTGACGACCATGTTTCTACTTCAACATATTTTCATTTCGATGTTTCTATGCTTCGCCGGTATCATCGTTCTCAATGTATACAAATTGTTGAATTAGTTGTGCTCAAAACTAAATATCCATAACAAACATAATTCCAACTTATTTTCAGACACAAAACTCTCTGATCTTGCTAAAGATGATTGTCATCTCCGGAATCTTCGTGTGCACGCTTTTAATAATCTGCTTTGTAGGTGAAACGATTACGAGCTCGAGTCTGAAAATTGCCAGTGCAACTGAGAGCAGTAACTACGAAAGCTTTTTGGAAGACGTTTCGACTCTCAGGGCGGTGAGCTTCATACTGTGTCGGGCTCAGAAACCATTACGTATGGCTGTCGCTTGGAGCGGCAGCATGAACCTTAAGTTCTTCACCGAGACCATGAATAAACTCGTCTCGGCTTTCATGATTCTGAGGACTATGATGGAATGATGTATATATGAGCAATGTTATATGCTTAAAGTTGAAGGTTTAATTGAATGTTTTAATAAAATAAATATTTGAGTATTTCTGAATTTTGTATTAATTCTAATCGAGTGTAGACAAACTCTTAGATAATAAGTTTTTGATTTAGTAAGAAAAAACAGCACAACTTTTTTTTACCTAAATTTATCTCTTTCTTGAAGAAAGTTTGACACTCAACTCTTTTACAGCTGGAATCGTCATTTACAAGCGGTAGCACTACAATACTAATTAACAAATAATCTTAGGCGATACAATACTGTATATTGGAGTAAAATGCTACACATGGGGTAATATCAGTCTTCTGTACTGGTAGTGGTTTTTCTTTCTGTAACAGTCTTAAAAGATATAACAAGATACTAAAGTAAAACGGTACTTCGTGGTTTCTAGAGATATAAGGTGTACTTGCAAATCATTACCTCCTTAGTTTTAAGTCTGACGTAAGTCCCTTTATCATTGGTTCTCCTACAAGTTTCAGAAAAATCTACTCTACGAGCGTTATTGGATTTTTCTGGATCAAAGCTGAGAACGGTAAAATATTGTCGTCAGAGACAACTAATGAAATAAACAATATGTGTACTGGCTAAGGTTCTTACCGAGTTTCCAAATGTTCATTTCTTTCGAAAACAATTGGCTGGAAACCACAAACAAGTTTTTGAGGATATTTTCTTTCTTGCATCATCTTTTGTTCAGAACATCTGCAATGATCTGATACACCCACACGTCTCTTACTTAAGTTTGTTTTGAAGCTGGTATTCAGCTCTGGCACATCAGTGGATTTATCAATTTTCCTGATGACGTTGTCGTTAATAGCAGTTGATTTTTTCTGGATCAAGGAATTTTTCTTCTTTGTATTTGCAGTTTCTTTGTCTACTTTGTCTCTCTTCAACTCGTCAAAATTTTTCGTATACTTATTGTCAGATTTTTTTCCGCTTTCGGATTCTTTGGCGATGTTGTACAATTTCACACCTGCAGTACGAGCATTGTGAACCTGTTTTCTCTTAGACTTGACTTGCGTTTTATGAGACAGACCCTTTTCGTCACTGTCCTCGTTTATTTTATCCTCTTCCGTTATGTCTTCTTTGTTGATAACTTTATCATTGTTCATGAGTAACTTGTCGTTTATCTCTGTAAAAAGTTAAGCTTTCAATTATAGTTACAGTTCTGAAGTGATATTATTTTAAAATGAATTGCTATTTGAAGTTACCTGAAAAATGACTTGAAATATCTGAAAAATCTATTTCATCCGGTATTGAGGAGTTTGACGTTTCAGTTTGTGATTGATATCGCTTGTCGCTGTGATTCTCGGAAGTATAGATGTAAGAATCCTAAGTACAGGAAAAATTTTGTAAACGAAATTGATACTTATTTTATGTAAGTAAAAACTATGTCTCACATTGTCCTCAGTGTTGGAACTTGGCCTCTCACGAGACGGATCGCTGTCCACCGTAGATCTTGTATCGGTCGATGGACTAAAATCTGCTTGAAATCGAAAACTTTCCCTGGGAGAATTGTATACGCTGCTCTCGTCGATTTCAAAATACTTAGTTTCATTGCAAATGGATTTCAAGTACCTTCGAAAATATTGAATAATTTACACGTTGAATATCAAAATCCCAACTATAGGCCAAATTAAAAAAAAAAAAAAAAATAATTTGTATACCTAGGAACATTTCTTGTTTCAAACTTTGTCATACAAGGATACTGCGTTGAACTTTTGTTACTCCTCTGCCTCAACATAGATTCTCCGATTTCTGCGTAGTCTTCGAGCGTACGTAAAACTAACAGCTGGCGATTTTCACTGCCGTCTGAAGTAATCGAGGAGCAAGACTCTTCGCTGCCATGGCCTGTTTGAATCGAATCTTTGTAATTTACTATGGCGCGCTTTTTCTTCTTCTGTATAAAATTTTTTCACAATTTTTTCCAGACTGTTTATAATGAACGTGTTTTCGTTGTCGTTAAACTGCATAAACAACGTACCTTTCTGAAAGTGAATATCTTGTTAAAAGTCTTGGAAAGCCATTTGAATCTCGATCTTTTCCGTTTTGTTTTCTCCTCGCAACCTCGTAGCAAAGAAATATCGTCGGAATCGCTCCGACGATCGATGATATCTTCTATTTCCACGTCTAATACTCGTTCCTCTTCATCGACGATTTCTTCGGATAGCCATGATTCAGTATCTTCGATCGACGATGAAGCGTCGGATTGCTCGCGAATTTTTTCATATGCGTGTGAAGATTTCTTCTGTTTGAAAAGGCCAAAACAGAAAATCCGACCTTCACTACTCGACGATAGTAACTCATTGCATGAGGCGTCGTCAAAGATCTTGAGAAAAGCGAACCATTTATTTTTTTGCAAATGCACGCTAGCACGAAAATTTTCTAGATGCTCACCTGCATAGTAACGTCATCCCGGATTTCTTGAGCTTCTACGTCCTTGAAAGTGACTTTCTGAGGAATAGTCGTATCTTTGGACGGTTCGTCTTGGTAACCTGACCGAATGAAGGTTTTTAATTACTACTCCATACGACAGACACGTATTGGAAAAACGTGCGTTCTTTGACTGACTATAGCTGTACTTTGATGACGATGAATCGTCGTCTGAAGAAGCTTTAGGCGAAACAATCAGCTTCGTTTCTTCAGAATCCGCAGTAGCTTCATCAGTCTTCTCTTTTTTCGCAACAGCCTCCAGAGCGATTTTCCTCAATCGGTCGACGTCGACCTGCTCGTCTGACGAATCTCTAAAAAAAAAATCTCGTGAACTTCCCACTTTTAAAAATGGCAGTACATGTGTAGCTTCGACGGACCTCTCCTCGCTCATATCGGTAAGGTCACCGTAATCCAGTGGCGACAGGCATAAAGTGCATAGTTTCTTCAGATCCTGAAAGCACTGAGGACAATAAATTCCAGGACACCCCGGAGTAGGACACTTGACATGTGGTGCAGACTTGTCTCTTTCTGGCTGTCCACACAGCAGACAGGCAGTCCCCAGCTTTAGCGGCCAGAGACGATTCAGCAGCGGACATACAGCCCACAGACGTTCGCGCAATGTCACCCTCTCGATACCGTCACCTCGAGCTGTGCCAAACTGACGACGAAGCTGTCGTCGAGCATATTTGAGAAAGGAGCCACGAGACCTGATGATGTGATTGTACAGCCAAACGGCGCGTTGCTTTGCCCTGTCCGGGTAATAACTGCTTAGGACTATCTGCCGAAGCCTCAGTCCATAAGGTTCGAAGAGAGCCATGAGCCAGCAGAACAGAACGAGGCTGAGGATCTGCATGAAGGTGTCGTAGTTCGGTGGTTTTGGTTCTGGGAGACAAGGCACGGACTCGATCTCCGTCATTCGGGTGTTAGGGGTGAAGGCTCGGATGATACTGCGGTAGATGTCCGCTAAGAATCCTGTGCCCTCGACTTGCACCGCGTCGGAGTAACTAGGGCGCGGAACCTTTTTTTCGATTCGTCCGTGATATCTGCAGCAGTCCAGGATTGCAGGTATTGGCTTTGTTATGCGTATCTACGAGTGTGGTATTTACATCAGAGAAGAGCTTGGTCTATTATTGCGATAGTCTTAACTTTTTTATAGCAGGTACTGAAATGTTCGGTATGGTTAATTGCCGTTTTGATCACTTCAAAATTATCATTACATTTGTAAAATTACCATTTTCAGTTGCCTATTATTGACACGTTATTAAATCTCCGATTTAAATCGAGGAAAAAATTCTATGCAAAAGGCATTAACAATAATAAACCAAGCTGTCCTAACGCATTATTAACTCACCTTATCTTATCCAACAGCCAGAAGAGGCAATAATCAATGGCCATATAAATGGCGAGCTTGACCGAGGTGATGGATAGAAAAACCGCGGACTTGGTAAGCTTGACTTTCTCCGACCTGATGAGCAGTACCGATGAGACAGGGGCATACTTGCTTCTCTCGCGCTGGTTCAACGGGAAGATCGTCTCTTTGTCCTGCCTGGCGCGTTTCAAATCGATCTCCCGCATATAGCCAGAGATGTAGTGATTGTCGAAGCGATCGCTCGTCAGCCACTTGTACCGATAGTAGACGACCCTTTCACCATTGTACATTGCTGTATATCAATCGCGTTCTCTCCTATACGGTATATCTGATGTATCATATAAATTACCTCAGGAACAGGAGGATGAAGAGAAAGCTCGTGATGAAGCCTACCCAGTCGAAGAAGGACAAGAAGCGATTGGTCTTCCGCCTGATCTCTGACGAAATCTTCGAGGATATCTCCGAGATGCTTTGGCTCTTGTTTGTCTCCATGTGGAACGAGTGAGAGAACTTGATCTTCACGTAGAACATGGCCTTCATCTCGCGAGAGAACTTCTTCACTCCTAAATGTCCGCGAAATTATAAGTACGTATAAACATACAGTTTCAAAATACGATAACTCACTATCCCTAACGACTCCAACTATAGAATCGGAAACGTAGGAGACGAGGACGCAGATAAGGTCCAGTGGCTTCAGTGCGTAACAAACGGTCTGAGCAACGTAGGTGAGGTGACAGACTTCGCCGAAAATAGGACCTAGCTTCTCCTGACAGTCATCCACAGCATCCTCGAAGACCTTGTTGCAGCGATCGTAAGGCGTTCCGAGATCGCGATTGCAGATGCTTACCACACTTCCCAGCCAGTCAAAGACCGATTTGATCACTTGTACTGAATTTGTTATATGATAGTTTTTAGAAGTGGATGATAAAGGTGCGGAAAGATAAAACACGAATCTTACGTATGCTAATGACTAATCTCTTGATAGCGATCAGCGTCTGCTTGATGCGCTTAACGATAGCCTTGATGGACTTGACTATGCTCGAAAGCGAGTCCCTCAAGGCGTAAAACGGTTGCTTTATTAGGTCGATGACCGATTTCACTGCTTCTTTAAGCTGCTCCTGTTTAATGAATGTACGACGTGAATTGGATTTCTTTTTATGTATAATATTTTTATTGTTGGATAACTTTACAATGCACAACATTAAATCCAATCTCCAAAAAAATACTTGGTAAATTTTAGAACTGAGTATCAATCTCTTACGTCAAAAAATCAAAAATAAAAACTTTTGAGAAATTTTAAAGCAGTGATTTGTTTGTAAAAATACCTTTGATTATCTTTTAAATAGATTTTTTTTTATTTTATCTATCATTTCATCCAAAATCCTCCAATGATAGTATCATAAGTGGTATGAAAAAGATACTGTTGAAAACTAAAAGCATCCCCCTACTTTTCACATAAACAAAGATCTAAAAATATAATTTTCCAGACAACAAAGAGACATCTTTTCAGACAACGGTCAAATGCTTTATCACAGCTCGAAATCCCAAGATTATCCATCAACAGGTCAAGCTCCTCTCAAGAAAAGAAAAAATACGTACTTGACCGCAAGCCAGTGACTCGGAGAGAACCGCGAGATTGTAAAGACTGTTTTTGACAGGTCCACCAAGCGCCAGAATGAACGCGTAAGCCATCAGTGCCTGTCTGCCTCGTTTCGAGAAGAACTGCGGTAGGAACAGCAAAACGTAGCATCTGCATAGTAGATCACCACCAGTATATTCGCTTGTATCAACGCATTTCGAAACTCTTCACGCGTAAGCCACGATTAGCCGTCAGCTCAATAATAGCGCGTTTTATTTTCAACTCGCTTCTTTCTCAGTCACGAAGCCGCACTTTATTATGCTCGGATGGTGTAACGTTTAATTGAGCGTGAATCCACGCGGTTAGCTGCGTTAACCAGCGGAAAACTATAAAAAAATCCCGTGTATACACTTGGCTTTGACAAATTTAAAGCTCAGCCTGATAATTATTATTATTTTTTTTTTATATCCTGTTAATTTTATATCTCGATCGATGAAGTGGATGAATTATATATATATTTATTAAGTATAAACCTGATTCTAGGAGAAAAGGCCAAGCCAAGCGTGAGAACGACTCCTAGAACGCAGCAGATCAGAGTGGCGGAAACCAAGGCGAAGTGAAGCTGAAAGACGAAGAAGACGAAGAACATGTAGGTGAGGATTATCCCTCCGACGAAGCCAAAGATGCTCTTTAGCACGTAGTTCTCCAAGGTCCCTTCGGTTCTCAGGAGAACGGCCTTTTTGTGCAGCCATGTGTTCTCCGGACACGACGTGCATCTCGTTAGAAATTCTCTCAACTTCTTCTTCAGTCTGTGCGACGAGTGGGTAAGCAAGTCGTTTTGTTATATGTTACATGCGATGATAAGTAGACTAGCGACTTTACGCACAATATCTTTTTACGGCGAATACGCTGCCAGAGAGTGTATTGAACCCGAGCGCCTTTGGATATCTCAATGGAGCGTCGTTTCTCCTCGTGGTATCTTCGTCTCGCCTTTTTGAGTTTCTTGGCTTTCAAGACTAATTGAAAAAATGCCATGATTCTCTCTCTCTCTCCCTCTCTCGATCTCGACTCGGTGTTCTGAGGTTAACTGCATAATACACCTGAAGCTAGAAACTTATGTTTCCGCGTAAGTTTTGTTTATTTTTTCAACAAACAGAAAATAAATAAACCGCTGGTCAGTGTGATAGCGGAGAGTATAAAGTATAGGCGTCGCTCGGATTCTCCGCGCGTTTTCTCACCGATAAAACTCTCCCACGCGCTTCCTCTTCCTCTACAGCATCACAGAGAGAGAGAGAGAGGCTGGAATTTCGCGGAGAGTATAAGAAAGAGAGAGAGAGAGAAGACGAGTAAAACGCCGTGGCCAGCTGTGCTTTGTACTTATGGGACGATGCTCGTCGATTTTACATTGATGGTACCTATACGGAGAAAGACATGGCTTTGTGCGGCTTGTTAATGGTTGTATATCTGTTATTGGCTTTTAGTGTTTGAGGTGTAATGAACTTTCGATGACAAATTTTACGCGGGAATCGACAATAAAAATGTATAAATAGAATGAATTACGTTGGAACGGTTTATACATCTGATATCCTTACATCTTCAGACATTTTTTTTAATTAAAGTTTCTTTTGTGTCTGGTTCAACCTCTTTGTAAATTAAACAATCGTACAAGAAATACGTAAGCATCCAAAGTATAATATAGAAATCTAAAAAGATAAAGATAAATAAGAAATATCTATTGTTTTGTGTATAATCTTACGTTTATGCCTCCTTCAGTCTCTTCAATGAACGTATAAAAATACGAAAAATTCTTATAGCAGCTCGCTACATCGCACAGCTTCCCTCCATTCCACCTCAGGCTATATACACCTTGACCTTCTGACTATCTAACGATCCTAGCTTCCACCGTCACCTCCGCGCGTACTTTCATCATCATCCCGCAATAAACCATAGTCTGCGGTCCAGCTAATTCGCCAAAGATTCTCCTACACTTCGGCAAATCACGGTTACAATATAATACACAGATTACAGAACAAGTTATACCTGCGCGCGCAGCAATATCTTCAACACACACATTATATACTCTACAGTCTACACATCGCCGTGTCCGCGTGGGGGCCACTATCTATATACACACACTCGCGAACAAGCTACAACAGCGCTCGTCAGCTGAGTCGTTGCCGCCGAGCAGCGCCGCAGCGGCGGCGGGTGGCTCAGTCCTCCCGTCGATCGGGCGCGCGCTGGCTGGCCTTTGTACGCGCGCGCGCGAGGCCTCTCACCTCTAATACTTACTTAAGATATATACTTGTATATTTTTCCGAAAAAAAAATAACAAGTGGTCTGTGTATAGCGCGTACTAGTGGTCGAGTGTGAAGTGTGCAGCAGTATAAGCAGTGCGGTTGTATCGTTTGTGCGAGTGAACAGTGGGCGCAAAATGCGTCGCATCGGGGAACAAACGGGGACCAGGGCGCACTGACGTCTCTGCGAAAGCTCCTTGCTGCTTAGCACCTGCCGAAGAGAGAGAGAGAGAGAGACAGACATGACGACTAGGGAGCTTTACGTCAAGGTATATGCGAATTCGATGGGTAATCTTCTCTGTCTGTCTCGCGAACTTTATCTCCAAACTTGAACTGTTCCGAGTATACACCTGCACACGCGGCACTGCTGACACGGCCTTTGTTTTCAAGGTGTTCTCGCGCGTTATCGCCTCGTATATCATATACATATATATCTATATTGCGTATATTTTTATCAGACGCTTTCGCATAGCTCGTGCGGTGCAGCAGCAGGTGATAAGAGGGGAAAATTGTTAGTGCTAAATATAGTGCTGCGTGCATACATGCAGAGAGACCTATGTATCACGTTATCGATCTCTCTGTGACGAAGCTCGACACGCGCGAAATTCACCGGGCCGAGGCAATGATTTTCTCACTTTGCTCTCGAGACTCTCTCAACCAGGTCGCAGCTGCATCAGCGTCGCGCGCATGTATACCTTGTAAATAGGCCACGGCCTGGCCTGTATATCCTTTGACCTTTAACCCACATATGGCCGCGTTCTGTGTCTCTATATCTATATTACAAGTGGCATTTCTGGTAGCCGTGTAGTGGCAGCTTTTTGATACGTAAACATAGTCGCGGTTCTGAGAATTGTAGCCAAGATTTCAGCTTTAAAGAGTGTAAAATCAATAGCTGCGGAGATGAAGCCTTGAATGCTGTACTCGATTTTTTCGAGGTTTTATACTTCACATAGGCGTAATTTGGTTTTATCGCGATCAGCTGCTTTGTTGACGTCGTCGCGAGTAGATAATAAAGGATTGCAAAGACACGTGCGGGTATAGGTACAGAAGTTATCAAAGATACAATGTGTGTTGACTCGTCGAACGTAAATATTATCCGTATAGCGGAGACGAGGCTTTACAGGATGATGTCTGTATTATAATGTAGTGAGCGCGGAATCAATAATAGTAGCATTGAACTTGGGGAAAAATTGTGCCTGTAGGCATGGCTTGAAGTGTATTTTTATTTATACCTGTGCGTCTTTATAGGTAATCGATTGACTCGGCTTTTTCTACTCTTTGAGATAATTTTACATTGATTCAGTCCAGGTTCTCGCTCTCGGTGACACTTTTTCTATTGTTACAGAGTATAGAAGTGAAGCTTATAGTCAATGGTCGATTTGTAACAGAATAGCGTGCAATGTTTGCAATGACATCTGTTATTTGAGTTATTTCCGAGTTTCTAGTATTTTATAGACACGCTAAATCTGTCATGGACCTACTGTTCTCCGCAGGAGTCCGCTACTCCTGGTCCCTCTCAAAATAAAGCAAATAAATAATTATCAATTATCGCAATAATCAATAGCTAGTCACCATCAGACTCACAGCGCCACTATCCCGTTATCACTAAGCATGCATGCACATGCATCTCACCACCAAACTCATACACGTCTCCAGAGCTTGCAATATTCCCCAAATATGTCTTTCTCGTGTCTCCATTCCCAGCGAAATTTCGTCGTCGCGACTCGTTCACTGCACACAAGATTAACGAGCGAGCCTTTCAACAAATCACGATTGTCGGAAGCGCGCGCGCTCTCTTGCGGAAAAATTATTGCACGGCCGCGAACGTGATCGGCTTTAGCTGCATAAATATATATACGTGCATGCGCCAAGGAGCCGTTGAACTTCTCTCCAAAGCTTTAAATGGAGCCCTTCTCTTTTCGGCTTCTTTTTCACCTTCGTGATTTTCCGTCGAATTACCGAGTCGCTCTCACTTTCAGAGCTGAATATAATAAAGCGATCTTGGTAGTAGCACACAATTAAAAGCTTCAAAAGGCATTTTTCTCCTCTCCAGCTGTGTATAAGTACACATCACGCAGAGAGACTTTCTCGGGATCCTCTTCCGCGCGCGCGCGCGCGCGCTCGCTCGTGAACCTTCTCTCTGATGTAGGTATAACGATCCTCTGGTTGGTTACAAGGAGAAAACACGTGCTCGCGACCTTTCGAGCGAGTGACTTTTCAGAGGAGGTGAACTCGAAAATAGAATTTTTCTCTTTCACAGTTGCGGGAAAGAAAGTCGCAGTTATACACCTTACTGTACAATGCTAATCGCTACTTTTGAGGATAAGAGAGAACGACGACTTCCGCAAAGGTAGAAAAACTGAGCGCGATATTTAAAGATACGCACTGCAGATACCATTCTCCGCGCTCTCTCTTGCGGATATTAGAGAAGAGCGCTGCAGTGTGCTGGTGTCCTTGTGGCGTAGAGTCGAGGGCTGGCTTGGGTACAGGATAGCTAGTCTTTCCGAGAAATAATTATAGTTGAGAGAGAGAGAGAGAGAGAGAGAGAAAGAGAAGCTATCATTTTTGTAATCGCTGCTGAGGAAGAAGAAGCGACGCAGTAAAAGGGCTCATGGGGTGCTAATGCTCTCTGCTTCGTCGAGAAACTCGACCTCGTTTGCTCCCGCTGATGACGGCTTTAGAATGCAGTATGTGAGGTGTAGGTATATAGCCTCTCGAGTTTGTGGAATTTCGGGTCGTCTTCGCGCGATTATGCAGTATATTCGTGATTCTTTGGAGAACACGCAATGTGGACTTGTATCTCTTCGCGATTTCACTGTCTGTTTCTTGATAGAAACGTTAACGATTATTTGGCTGATCATTAGTCCAACCTTATATAAAAAAATGCTGTTAAAAATATACCTACTCTCACAAAAAATTGAGTTTCATGCCACAGCAAAATCGATCACCGCCCACCAATCATCATCTCCCCTGACGTCAAACCCAACACACAGAGCGAAACTAATCCTTCCCGCACCCTTGAGAGAAAATCCTCCGTTATCTCTCATTCATTCGCGGTAAACACAAAAAAAAACACACACAGCAGGGAATTCTCGCGGCTTCTAATTTATCGAAACGCCTATTGACTTAGCGATCGACGTTCCGGCTGAGTCACGAGGCTCATGCGAACATTCGTTCGTCGCTGTGCGGAACCGAGAGCGAGAGAGACTGATAAGATTAGGCTAACGAGCGCGAGAACCACCTACTCTCTACCGACAGCTGACCGAGTTCGCTGCTCTGCTCTACACTTTGTCGTATAGTTGGAAAGATGAACAATTGCTGCAACGAGGTTTATACGTCTCTCGCTTTATGTCGAAATGGCTCTCGAAGTGTATTGATCCAGGAGATAGCACACTGCAGAGAAATTACTTTACTTCGACGAACTTGTTTTTTTGTTCGAAAGAACGTGTTTTTCGCTCGTTTTTTTTTCCAGTCAAGGTAGACGCAGAGCTGATAAATTTAGAAATGACGGCCAAGCGCTTGATAATAAAAAAAAAACTGTGTACTGCCTTTTTTCCACTTTGAATTATGTTCTCATACATATGTTTTTTGAATTCGAACTCGAACAAAGATATCAAAGTCGAGTACAACGTTTATCACTGTATATAAATGCGTATACATCGTTACGAGCAGAAGCTACCCATCCGGAATTATTTTATTACCGGCGAGCTTCTTAAAGACATCAACATACACCTGTATAGGACGAGAGATAACGGACGACTCTTATTCAGCACTTTCGCTGCAAACCTCCGAGAAGAAGAAGACGCTTACGCGTTTATTATTCCGCGTATATACTCATATGCGCATAGTAGAGCAGCGTTAATTTCGCTTTCAGAATTTCATAATGCTAATAAAAACGAACAGCCCGTACACACACATACGATGATGATGACGAGTCGAGATAAACCGGGGAAAAAAAAACAACACATCTCGCGCAGACGCGCGCGTGCATTTCCTTCTTACGCGAGTGTGTATAGCTGCGTATTTAATTATAGCCAATCACTTTCACGCGTCTGCACATCTCTATTACAGTCACAGTGTGTGTAAGGTGCTTTGATTTACGCGAACGCGTGTGTGGTAACTTCACGCCTGGCTGATGCTGGGAAAAACTTTCGAGAGGAAATCTTTGTATTTTCTTTTACAACACGAGTTTCATTTGTTGTTTTTTTTTTCTTGGGAAAATTAAGGAGAAGAAGTAGCGAAGCGATCGATAAACCCCATATGAGATGGTCCCTCGCGTGGTGTAACTCGTTTGTTGTTGCGGTCGTTTCAGCTGTGCAAATGAAGAAGACAGTGTAGCTGGTGTATTATAGACGTTGGTCGTGTGGCTACAGGGAAAAAATCGAAGCGTCTCTCGGAAGCCGTATAGACTCGTTGCTCCTATACGATGTGAGCAACGGAACTTTTTTTATTTACTTTTCTCTCTTTATGTCTTATACTGTAGTCTATTACTGCAGTCTTTACACTGAGGTATTATTATGGTCCGAAACGCGCGTTGTCAATATCGAATCGATGATCGTTGTATATATAGCTGTGCTTATTCTATTTAGCTATAGTTGTACGGATAGCTAAGAACGCATGTGAATAAAATATTGTTATTTCCGTGGACTCGTTCGCACTAAAATTGAAGCAATCGATGCCGTTACAAAATTTTACAATGTATTATTCAAAAGAAACTTAAACCACCTGTTAATCGCTATACTAGAAACTCATATATTGCAGGCATCAAAATTGCAACACCCACTAAAATTCCTTGTATCGGCTAAACGTCCCAAATAATATCTAATATAACTCCTCCAAAACTGGAAAAAAATCTGACGCTCGCAAACAGCTCCGTTAGCACACGTGAGGCCAGCCGAAAAATTTCGCCTCTCACACACATGCGTATACAAAACACATTCTTCTCTCCTGGTATACACACACACACACACACACACACACACACGCACACACACACACACACACACACACATATATATATATATATATATATATATAAAGGCGCGTCGCCGCCTTTTTTACCGTTACGGTTGCGGTCTTTCTCTCTGTCAGCCGGTATTCAAGTCCGTAGCCACTGCCGCGCGTCGCTATATAGGTACGTATAAGTAAGTGTGCTCTTGCAAGAAAAACGAGAGTTCAGCAGCACAGGCGCGCACTTTGTGTCACGCGCGGCGCGGAGCCGCACGCGCGAACCTTCACTTTTAAGGGGAGCTCACATAGTGTAGTAGACCAGGAAGCTGCTCTTTCTCTTACTTTTTCTCTGGTATCGAGTGTGGATACGAGGGATAATAGTATATACATGAGAGTATAAAAGAATTGCTCGCATTGTCCGGCTTTATAACGGTGTATTCATACCGGACACAATGAAAAAGACGTTTTTCTTTTTCTTTCTAGAGCGAAGTGTTCCGATGAGTAAAGGTCTTGTGGCTCCGTTTCGGTTACATATGAGCATTTGTTCAATTTCAAAGTCATTTCTTTTACACTTCAAGAAGAATCAATCTTATCTTTAGATAAAAATTCGCTTTGTGTTAAAAAATTCTTCTAATTTCTCTTGATTTTGCTAATTTTTTTTGCACAAAAGGATTCAAATTAGTTTTCGAAGATTCAGATTAGATCTACTGATCCTCATTTGAAAAATCCTTCAAAATCCTTATCCCGCATTGCACCATCACCATCAAATTCTCGACCTCAAACAAAACGTTGGGCCGACAAAAGTTGTGAAAGCTGCAGTAAGCGCAGAACACGCGTCCATTCCAAACCGCAATCCGTCGTGCGATTAATTAACGACCACCGCATGCGTGGGAACGCAACTACCTCCTCGTGCTTGTCATCCTCGCCTAGTTTTTCAGCGCACGCGAGCCGCTGCTCTTTATGAGTAGCCATACATACCTATACCTATACATTACTTACTTACATGCGGCTATTGTCGCGCTAGACTGTTGTTGTTCTTTCACGACGACCATTGCGTGTCGAGATTTTCCTTTCCTTTGAAAATACTTTGCATGTATACGTTTCTCGCAATCAGCGCCTTGTATAACACCTATTTCTATTTTGTCTCGCCACTCAATATGCATAGACAAACGTTTCAAAGTCGTTTTTAGTATTCGAATATCCCTCTGTTTACCTTTGCGCTCGCGCGACTAATGTAAATGCACAGGCGCAGCTTACGTAACACTTAAAATCCAATTATTCGCTGGCTTTCACTTCTTACCGCAGTTTCATCTCTTCCTCGCAAGCGCGCAATTAGCCCGATGCTCTATATATGTATACGCGTGTATACGCTTCCTTGATCTCTGCATCCCCTCATTGTCTTACGCGAAGATCCTTCGAGCTTTGATTCCATTGTGTTTTGTAATGTTGTGGACGAGTGTGGGAAAAGAGACTTGATCTAAGAATAGCTATACTGTGAATGAAAGTGATAATCATCGGATTAGCTTACGTTATGTCAGAATCCACGAAAGTGTCTATAGTCTTGATCGAAAAATCAAATTCTATCACACCAAGAGAGCAACGAACTCGTTTTTCACAGCATCTCATCAACTTCAAGCACACCGCATACTTCTCTCTCTCTCTCTCTCTCTCTCTCTCTCTCTCTCTCTCTCTCTCTCTCTCTTCGACTGTCTATATAGGTATGGAACAACGGATCGCATTGAAAATAAGAACCCTAGCAAAAACTTATCCTCGCCGTTACGTGCGCTTGCCCCTTTCGCCGGAGAGCGCTATTACGTAATAAATTCCGACTTCCTCGTGCGGTGCACCGCCGGCGCGCGCAACAAAGCCGACGAAAAAAAGCGGCCTCTCCAAATTTACATTCCTGCAGTCGCTATATATATATATATATATATATATGCGATTTCTTGAGATTTCTCCCTTTCGTTCGTGGCGAAATAAAAGGCGAAAAATTTTCTTATCCGGATAGACAATCGCGTCCGCGAGCGAAAGTATACAAAATCGTATATACTTGAGTCGAGCTGCGCATCAGCTGTCGACAATTAAAAAATTTTTCGTTGCAAAGTCTATAATATAATTTCAAAGCAGTATTACAGTTTCGCAACAAAAGAACACATCTCTGCATCGCGATACGTTGCATGATTAAATAATTCGGACTCACGCGACCTGTTGTTATTGTTGTTTCAGCTCGCGCTGCTCGCAGCCTGTTGCGTAAAAGTTATGATACACATTCGCTCGACGACTTATGCATGTATCCTATATATACGTATTATGTGCGTTTGCGCAAAAAAAAAAGAACGTTTGCAGCTACTAGCACAATGCTTACACACCATTGTGCGAAGCGCACGCGGGAATGTGTGCACATCGCGAATTGTGTATACTCGCACTTGTTTGGATTTTCACGCGTATAATTGTCGTTATACACACACGGTCGAGTGAAATTTCATTGAGAATAGCGTAAAGTTTGCTTCGATCGAGGGCAAATCGCGCGGAGAAACAGCCGGTTAAATCCTATATATACAGCGCGAAAGGGTAACGGTATACGCGGAGAGTTTAGCTCGTTGTCGAGTCCACTACACACCTATACTCGATCCTCGAAACCGCAGACACGAGAGTAAGAGAAAGAGAGAGAGAGAGAGAGAGCCGTGAGTAAGGCTCACGGTAACGAGATATAGGTTAAACTGGCGGCCGCTGTGTATAAAGTGTTACGTGATGGCGAGCTTTTAATTTTCTTTCGGCCCAATAAGTGCCGGCTCGCGAATTATGCGCATTAGGTCGAAGCTTTTCTCACTCGAGCGTATGCTATTTATCTCTTTTGAAAAACGCTTATTTCGTTGCGCTTTGGCTATATAATATATATTCGTTGTATCATGTATACTGCGGTGATAGGTGTACTTATGTCGATTGCGTATAATTTGATCGGCTATTAGAAATCTTAGCTTGGCATATTTTCTGCATGGTCGCGTATTATATAAAATTTTATTAATAGGAAGAAAGAAATTATAATTGCGTACACGACGCACAATGTGTGTGTGTGTGTGTGTGTCCTTTGTCGGTGTATGATTCATAGCGCTGATTTTGCATAAAATTTTTAAAATTCTGTCGTTGAGTAAAAAAAGTTACGGTCTTTCGAAAATTAAAAATTTATGCTATTTACTTATGCTACAATTATTATTATTGTCAATCGTTTTTACAAAGCTGTAGGACCTCTAGTTTTTATATATAAAATAGGAAATAAAGGGAAAATACGTGCCAGGTCTCAATAAATATTTTCATCGCATGCAAAATCCATTCCGATCATCATGTGTTGAAGGAAGTAAAACAAGTTATTCTCCGATTCTCGAAAAATTACGTGTGTCTTACTTCCTCCTACTTCCTCCAACCCACTTCAATTATTTGTTTGCACGCACATTTTGTTTACGCGCTCCCAAAATCATTGCAGAACGCACACACTACCCAACCTCTTGCAAAACGCATGTTTACACCGCCCCAACCGCATCAGCGTCTAAAAGTCCAGTCTCAGTCCACTTGTCAGTCTCAGCTATACTGGCTCTGCAACAAATCCTTCTTCCTCCTATCGGTCAGCGTATCGCTGAGTCTGTCCAGCTTGTCTCTCTGCAAAATACCAAGAGGCGACAGCAGCAGCAACAACGTGTCACCTTTACCGTCTCACCAATTTCCATCGTACTTGCAATAACAACGATGCTAAAATCCAATGTGGTGATCATTGCTTTCAGGGGGCGCGAGTATGGGTGCCTCACGTGGAGAAGGTGTGGGAGAGCGCAGTGTTGCTGGAGGACTACAAGCCAGCCTCGAAGTCGTTGCTCTGCAAAACCGAGGACTCGAAGGAGTCGAAGAGTTTGACGGTAGCCTCGGATGCCGAGTTGCCACCTCTGCGGAACCCAGACATCCTCATCGGCGAGAACAATCTGACCTCCTTGTCATTTCTTCACGAGCCAGCTGTGCTGTACAACCTGCAGGTTCGATTTCAGAGGCACTGCATTTACACCTATTGCGGTATTGTACTCGTCGCGTTCAATCCGTACAACGAGCTGCCGATCTATGGAAACGATACCATCTGGGCGTACAGGGGACAAGCGATGGGAGACCTCGAACCGCACATCTTTGCCGTCGCCGAGGAGGCCTATACCAAGCTCGAGAGGTGAGTTTGTATATTGTACTATAAATATATATGGTCGCATGAAGTTTGAAGAACGCATCTATCAACGATATCCACTACAATAATTGGAACGAAAATGAACGAAATTTAACGCCCCCTTATTTAAATTTATTTCAACTATTTTTATGGCTAGCGTTGATGATTATCGACTTTAAATTTTAAAGAATAATCGGAGTCCTTTAAGAATACACTCTTTTATCAAAACTTCATATGTTCAATCACTAATTGATTTATTTACACTTTTAAAAGATAAACTTGTATAATAGTAGATTAGAAGACTTGTATAGTACTTAGAATTTAATCTCATCTTCTTTAAAGCTGATACGACACTTGAAATTTCAGGGAAAGCCACGACCAGTCGATAATCGTCTCTGGCGAATCAGGAGCCGGCAAAACTGTCTCAGCCAAGTACGCAATGCGCTACTTCGCCACAGTCGGTGGTTCAGCTTCGAAAGAGACGCAGGTCGAGAAGAAGGTCTTGGCCTCCTCACCAATAATGGAGGCGATCGGTAACGCCAAAACGACCCGCAACGACAACAGCTCGCGCTTCGGCAAGTTCATCGAGATCCAGTTCAACAAAAGCTACCACATAATCGGCGCGAGTATGCGCACCTATCTGCTCGAGAAGTCTCGGGTCGTCTTCCAGGCGAGCGACGAGCGCAACTACCACATATTCTACCAGATGTGTGCAGCGGCTCGTCGTCTTCCCCATCTTCACCTTAACCGACCGGAAACCTTCCACTACCTCAGCCAAGGCTCGAGTCCCAGGATCGATGGCATTGACGACCTTCAGTGCTTCGATGAGACCCTCACGGCTCTTACGACCCTCGGCTTCAGTTCGAAACAGCAGGACGACGTGCTGCGAGTCCTCGCGGCTGTTCTGCATCTCGGCAACGTCTCGGTCGAGAGCGCCGGTGACGCCGAGGGCAGCAGTTACATCCCACCTACCGACAGGCATCTGCTTTGCATGACTGAGCTTCTCGGACTCGACCTCCAGGCCATGCGCAAGTGGCTGTGTCACAGGAAGATCGTCTCCATGCGTGAAGTCATCCTCAAGCCGATGAACACCGAAGAGGCTAACGGAGCCAGGGACGCCCTGGCCAAGCACGTTTATGCCGAGCTGTTCAGCTGGATCGTCAGTCACATCAACGCGTCGCTACAATCGCCCGCGACCAAAGCCCACTGCTTCATCGGCGTCCTCGACATCTACGGCTTCGAGACCTTCGAGCTCAACTCGTTCGAACAGTTCTGCATCAACTACGCCAACGAGAAGCTGCAGCAACAGTTCAATCAGCATGTCTTCAAGCTCGAGCAGGAGGAGTACCTTAAGGAAGAGATCGAGTGGACCTTCATCGATTTCTACGACAACCAGCCCTGCATCGATCTCATCGAGACCAAGCTTGGAATCCTCGATCTGCTCGACGAGGAGTGCAGGGTAAGTCTATCGCAGTTTACTTTACCTTCGACAGCTTTTTCATCGGTCGGGTTTTCGTAGATGCCCAAGGGATCCGACAGCTCCTGGGCGGAGAAGCTCTACTCCAAGTGTGCCAAGTCCAAGCACTTCGAGAAGCCGCGATTCGGCACCTCGGCTTTCCTCATCCACCACTTTGCCGATCTTGTCCAGTACGAGACTGTAGGCTTCCTCGAGAAGAACAGGGACACCGTCATAGAGGAGCAAATCGACGTCCTGCGGAACAGCGAGGTAAGCTACTCGTCGTTATAAAAGTACGTTCATAAGTCGTCGTAACGGCTATTGTAAGTCGGATGCATTTTACAGAACGGCCTGCTGAAGAAACTCTTCTCCGACGAAGATCCAAAGCTGTCCGTTCCCAGCAATACCAGGGTCAAGGTATCCGCTCACAAGCAGTCGACAGCTGCACCAGCGCCTACGAAGAACAAGAAGACCGTTGGCTCGCAGTTCCGGGACTCACTCAACATGCTTATGTCGACGCTCAACGCCACGACTCCGCACTACGTGCGCTGCATCAAGCCCAACGACACCAAGGAGTCCTTCGAGTACAATCCTGTGAGGGCAGTTCAACAGCTTCGAGCTTGCGGTGTACTCGAGACCATCCGCATATCGGCCGCAGGTTTTCCCAGTCAGAGGACCTACGCCGACTTTTTCCAGCGATACAGGTGCCTCTGCAAGTTCAACCAGATTCGCAGGGACGACTTGAGGGAGACGTGTCGTAGGATCCTCGCCACCTACATCAAGGTAGGCTTCGCAGAGCGATCGCTTTCATATATCGGATACTTGTAACGACTCGTTTTCTCGCGTTACAGGACGAAGACAAGTTCAAATTCGGCAAGACCAAGGTCCTCTTCCGCGCCGGACAAGTGGCTTACCTGGAAAAGCTTCGCGCTGAGAAGCAACGCGACGCCTGTCTCATGATCCAAAAAACGGTCCGAGGCTTCATCGCCGCGTCGCGGTACCGCAAGATCCGCCGAGCTGTCATGGGTCTTCAGCGACACGCTCGCGGATTCCTCGCGAGAAAACGAGCCCAGGGAATTCGCGAACGGCGAGCTGCCACTAAGATTCAGGCCTGGGTGAGAGGATGGATGAAAAGGAGGCGGTACCTAAAGATCAAAAAGTCGGTGCTGGGACTGCAGACACATGCGAGGGGTATGCTCGCCAGGAAAAGGTTCCAGAACATGCAGGACATCGCTGCAGCTATCAAGATCCAGAGGTACGTTCGTGGATACCTGGTGCGACGAGCTTGCAAGCGCAAAATCCGCAACATCGTCATCGTACAGTCTTGCGTCCGTAAATACTTTGCGAAGAAGGAGTTCAGGCGGTTGAAGGCCGAGATGCGAAGCGTCGAGCACGTCAAGTCGCTGAACAAGGGTCTCGAGATGAAGATCATCAACCTCCAACACAAGATCAACGAATTAGTAAGCTCGACACTGTCCTTGTCTTGGCTGTGCCTTATCTTCGAGTCCTGGCGGCTCGGTTTTTTGTTTTTTGGCTTATTTCTTCCTGTGTAATTACTAACGCTTCTTTTTACGCTTTTTTGTATAGTTTCATATAGTCCGTAGTAGATCTCGATTTCAATCATCTTGTCAAAATTAACCAGTAGTCTTTCTACTACTATTCCCTCGTTCCAAGTACTGTAACAAATCCATGCTGTACATAACTAGATAGTAGTACATCATTATTAACCACAGAGCTTTGTTCATTTTCAATCAACAAAGCTAGACCACATATAGTCATTAGTGTATTCGTGTAATTCGTTTGACTCCCTCGTAAAAACCAGCAATAAGACAGCACGGCTGAGAGAGGGAGTCATTCGAAGATAAGGCATGTGCATGTTTGAGCCGTCTGCCAAAGTTGCGACGTTTAACCGCCTCCCTAAAGCGAAAGCCCTTCTGTCCACTGTGCCACAGGCCAAAGAGAATCAGCATTACAAGGCGGTACAGCTGGAGCTGGGGGAGATGAAGACGAAACTCGAGGGTTCGAAGGCTATCGAGATGGAAAACAAAAAACTACATGGACTGCTCCTGGAAAAGGAGAAGGAACTCAAGGCTCTGCAGAAAGTCATCGAGGACGAGAAGAACGAGAAGATCAAATTGCAACAGGTGATTTCGTATTGCTATATTCATTAACCTACTTCTTTTTATACACCGAAATTAACTGGAAAATTAAATGCAAACTCAGGCGAAGGAGCAGAAGATGCTGGCAAAGGAGGAAGAGAACCGTCGCCTTGCAGAGGAGAACGAAAAGCTCCGCGGCGAACTGGCAATGTCCCAGGAAAAAATGCGAACAACGGAGCGCGGTGCCGAGGAACACCTCAAGTCTCGCCTGGAGCGCGAGAAGGACTTGCTGCTGATGGACCAGGACCAAGACCGCGGTGCCTACCAACGTTTGCTCAAAGAGTACCACGAGCTCGAACAACGGGCAGAGATGCTCGAGCAGAAGCTCGCTCTTCACGCACCGGGACACTCCAGGTCGCTCAGCAACGCCTCGAGCGGCAGCACCGGCCAGGCGCCCGACAAGGAGCTTGCGCACGACGATCACAACATCGTAAGTACAAGCTTTTTGCAATTTTTCGTAGTGCATCTTTATTGATAAAATCCTTCTTTTCAGGATTTCGGTTACGGTTCTGTGCGCTCAACGGCCTCCTCGAGTACGCCGTACTCGCGTGTCGAGACGATCGACTGGAACCAGCAGCAGCTCCAGCAGCAGGATAGCACGTCGGACGTCACCAACGGACCGACTCATTCACCTGTCGACGTTGGTCTCGTGCTGAAGCTACAACAAAAGCTCAAGGATGTCGAGCAGGAGAACGGAAGGCTCGTTCGAATGGTCGAGGACCTTGAACGCGCTGAAAGCCCGGAGGACTCGACCAGGACACAGGATACCTTCCGGGTAAGCTTTCTCTATACGATTGCGAAGGTACTCGTAAACTCAACGCTTTTAAACTGTGTGTTTATTTTCCAAACAGCTGCAAGAGTTGGAAATGGAAAACTCACAATTGAAGAAAGACCTGGGAAAGCTGAGAAGGAGTGTGTCGTCGGCCGATTCGACAACTGCTCCGAAGACTATTATGGGTAGGATGACATGCATACATTCTCAAACTTTTGCCATCAATTGCGAGACGAGTCTTTCTATAACTTATGAATCGATTGTTTCAGATCAATTCGAAGCGCTGCAAGAAGAACTGGAGCGTCGACGAGAAGAGTGCATTCAGCTTCACAGCGTCCTGGCGGACCACACGCGCAGAATGAAGGCAACGCTTGGCTCGAGTTACGGCCCTGACGTCGACCTCGTCAACGAGGACGGCGAGCTTGTCCTTGCCTTCGAAGCCCAGAAGAAGATCAACAGGTAAGCTCGCGACGATATTTTACAATTCAAGATTAAATCTATGTATTATCATAGATTTTTACGACACAGAACCGTGAATGAATTGTTAAGTCAGTTTTTTTTAATGCGTGTTTTGTCTCGATTTTGTGCATGCGACACTTCGATCGTGCAAACAGTAGACTTAAGAGACTGAAATCGAGCAGGCTCTCGAAGGAGTGAGTTTTGTTTTGTTTTTTCTGGTACCATATATACGTATAATTTGGTGCGAAAGCTCGATCGGCTTTTTTCTCTCTCAAGTAGCGTGAGCGTAGATTTTTTCATTTTCCGAGTACACTTCAGCCCCCGCAAGTATTGTATTAAAGATTTTTTCATCGCAAGTCGTATCAACAAGAGTTAGCTTCATTACATCGATGCGTTGTGTTTTATATACTGTTCTAATAAAGACTGATAAAAATTTTCTTTCATTCTCAGACAACTCGAGGACGAGCTTCAAGCAAAGGAAAAAGAGTGGAAGACCCAGAAGGAGGAGTGGCGCGCGGAGATCGACAGACTACAAGAGGAGGTCCAGCGGCAACAGAAGCTGCTCTCGGTCAATCTAAGCAAATCGCCGCAGACGCAGACAGAGGCTTACATGCAGCACGAGATAACCAGACTGACCTCGGAAAACTTGGTGAGTAACTTGCATTCCTTCAAAATTATTTTAGCAGTTGTGGAAGTAATAATTTTTCTTGTTGCATTTTTCGTTTCAGGATCTTCAAGAGAAGTACGACAAAATGGCAGAAGAGTGTAGAAAGCTGAAGAAACAGATCAAAGTACTTCAGAAACGTCTCAAAGATGCAGGCTGTAAGTATCGCAATTTACTAAAACCCTTCGAATTCTTTTAAAAATTTTAGTGTTATAAGGATCCTTGAATTAAATCCTAAGATAAATATGCTTGTCTAAATCTTTTAATTCTCCTTTTTGAACGCCTACAAAAGTCGAAGAAATTATAAAAGGACCGGGAGCTATCCCGGATTACCGGCCGCGTCCGAGTAAACGCAGTGGTGGTGAGAGCTTGTTGCCCCTGCATCAAAAATTCACCTGAATCCTTCTACAATAGCAATGTTTCATTAAGTTTTACATAAATTGTAGATCACTAGAATTATCAATTTTTATATGACACTCTTAAGTTTCTACACTCACACGATTGTAAATTTCTGCGATCATTTCGTTGTCATCGTGTAGTGTCTTACCCTGCACCAGACAAATGGCGAGTACTCATTTTCAATTTATAAAACTTAAATTTCAGTACCAGAAAGCACGGAATCCAGCAACGACTGCGGCGTAGTATCGACGACGACTCACTCGTCGAGCGAAGGTACAAGCGCTATTATGCCAGCCATCCGCAAAAAGGAGCGTGACTACGAAGGCATGTTCGAGTTCCGAAAGGAGGAGATCAACCTCATCATGCGGCACCTTGTCATTGGTTAGTATCGATCTTTCCTTGATGATCTCGAGTTCCCTACAACTAACTGAGCTTAATCGTATAATTTTTTGTCCACAATTCGCAGTAGTGACAGATGGTCATCTGGTAGTGTTGCTAATTTTCTCGCTGACTGTAATCATAAGTCTATCTTTGTTCTCGTCGACGTGAACGCCCAAGTACAAAAGAACAACAAAAAATATTTTAATTTAATTTTTTTTTTTTTAATTTAGAACTAAATCCCCGGGTGGCGATAACACTGCTACCCGGTCTGCCGGCCTATATCCTGTTCATGTGCATCCGACATACCGACTGCATCAACGACGACGACAAGGTGCGCTCGCTCTTGACGAGTTATTTGAACACGGTCAAGCGCGTGATCAAACGCAAGGACGATTTCGAGTCGAGTGTTCTGTGGCTCAGTAATACCCTGAGGTTACTGCATAATATGAAGCAGTATTCCGGCGATAAGCCCTTCCAATTAGGTAAGTATTTATAGATTCACAGTTCCATTACAGCTAGATTTATAGTGAAGAATAAAAACACAAAATGATTTTAATTCGCAGAAAATACACCCCGACAAAACGAGCAGTGCTTGCGCAATTTCGACCTGAGCGAGTACCGTGTGGTCCTGAGCAACGTGGCTCTATGGATCTTCAACAACATCATTACTCAGCTGAAGGAACGAATCCAGCCTCTGACGGTACCAGCTCTGCTCGAGCACGAAGCCATCACCGGACTGGACGGTCACTCGAGCCGACCAAGGTCCTGCTCCGTTGGCCAGGAGCCTGATTTCACCCAGCAAAAGCTCAACAATTTGCTCGAGGAGCTTACGACAGTGCACAAACAGCTGCAGTACCACGGCGTCGACCCCGAGATCGTCGTTCAGATCTTCAAGCAGCTTTTCTACTTCATGTGCGCGAGTGCGCTGAACAACCTGCTGTTGAGGAACGAGCTCTGCCACTGGACCAAAGGCATGCAAATCAGGTGAGAATCGGAAAATGCGAGAGTAAAAAGTAGACGACGGAAATCAACATTTTTCTCTTTTATCGACAGGTATAATCTGAGTCACCTGGAGCAGTGGGCAAGGGACGAGAAACTGGTACCTGCAACCGAGGCTCTGCAGCCGATTGTACAGGCGGCTCAATTGCTACAGGCTCGGAAATTAGACGAGGACGTCGACTCGGTCTGCGAGATGTGCAACAAGCTCAGCGCGAATCAGATCGTCAAGATACTGAATCTCTACACGCCGGCCGACGAGTTCGAGACTCGAGTACCTGTCTCTTTCATAAGAAAGGTGCAGATCAAGTTGCAGGAACGCGGCGAAAATCACGAACAGGTGCGCATTCTTTTTTAACTAAATTGTCCTGGATTTTTCCGAGTTGATTTCCGCTTTAAGTCTCTGTGTACGTATATTATTGCCTCGCGTGTCTAACGACTTTTTTTTGCGCAACGCATAAAAAAGAAAGTTTTTAATTCTATGTCTCACGTAGCCCCCAACTTCTATAATGTCTGCGATTAGCACATAACGTCCTACTTTCAATTTTTTTTTATGTAACATGCTCATCCTCTGTTAAAAGTTTAATAACTAACTACTTTTTTTTCTTCCTTGTAGCTTCTCATGGATCTGAAGTACTCGTATCCCATCAGGTTCCCCTTCACTCCGTCAAATATTCGACTAGAGGATATCGAAGTGCCGGAAGTACTTAACTTGCCGATGCTCAAAAAGGTCTAAAAAGTCAACGCTTCCGTTGCTTTTTCTTCCTTTGCCCAACGGGCCAACGCATCTCATAAATACGATTTTTAGTTGCCAAGTGATATTCCGAGGATATTAGTGGAGAAACACATAAAGATGGTTGAATTTGCGTAGTGTGTGTGTGTGTGTCACGTGTGTCGGAGAAAGTGAAGCGAGAATCGAACTTACTACAACTTATTTCGCAAAACAGTATTGCAATACTGAAAAAACTTACTACAGATGATTTCGAGTCCACTTCACTTCACTTTCTCCAGTCGTAAATTCGTGTAATAACGAGGTCATAATAGTACATACATGTATTACCGATTCTCGCAAGAGCCAGCCTCCACTGTATTGTTGTAGCTTGCATATTATTATTATTATCGTAGTTAGAGAAGAAAATTAGAGGGAGATAGAGGAAAAGTAGCTTAACCGCGCGGCTCATCCAAAATCACGTTTTATATGTTTTTTTTACGTGAAAGTAATTTGTATTTTACGATGCATAATGAGTTTCAAAATGCAGTTGCTTAGAAAAAACGAAAGGTAGACAGAAAATAACTTAATGCCATACAAATATACAATAGTTTACATAGCGGAAGCTGCTTTTCATCCTAGATAGAGTACAACTCGAAAATTTGAACATGAAAGAAAAGATCACACATGTGCACATATGATCAGAAAGAATGATGTCGTAAATTAATCATATTGAAATTACATCCTAATCTCGTATTTCTTTTGAAAAACAGACGAAACGACTTGTGCCCTACGATGTCTAGCCAATTAAAGAAACCGCGATAGGCTATAAAAGTAATTTTTTTTATTGACTATATGGCGTTATAGTTTTAGAGTTCAGTCTTTGGAACTCAATATTTAAGCGGAATATTTTTCAGAATTTCAAAGATTCGATTAAAGAATTATATAATAGCTTTGTGTGTAACAAGATAACATATATAAGAGCTGCATATTATTTTTTGATGCTAATTTGAACGCTACTGTGGCAGAAGAAAAACAAAGCCTACAAAAAAGTCCATATTAAAGATTTACAGATACTGCATCTTTAATCGAATTATCAAGAATGCTAAAAGAAATTTCGAAATTAAATTCAAAGTTCCTCTTACAAATATTTTAACATGTAAAAGATGAATATATCTATATACACTATAAAGAGTTATAAAAAATATATTCAAATTATAAACCTGTTGTCGATTAAAGAAACATTTATGAAGAGAATTGTTGAGAATCATCGAAAGTAGCCTTAAATTAAAATGTGTTCTTTGAAAAAAAAAAAAAAAACTAATATGTATAGACAACTGAGTTGGCTAAAATTGTATATATATAAATTGAATTTTTTAATTATCTTGGAATTGGGTATTTACTCTGCGTTATAATGTAATTGTGATAAGTTGATTTATAGTTTGATTCTTATTTAATCAGAGTTTAAATTATGAAAAATGTGTATACTTTTAAGAATGATCGGGTTCGCTTGAATCGTAAATAAAAATCGTCATGATATACTTCTTCCATTCGCACACAGACGAATTAACGAATACGTTTCTTCGGTCCGAATTAGGCCTTCACAAACGTTTAATTATGGAACATATACTTGTACAGATGATTTTTCACTGTATCGTAAAGTGAAGTACCAAAATATAGCTTAGTCATGATTGTATAAAAAAATAAAAAGAAGAAAATGACGAGTATAAAAAATTAGAAGAGAAATAAACGAAGTAGCGAGTATTAGAATTATATACCATTGTGTAAAATGGAAAAAATGAGAAAAACTGTTCTGTATCTTATTTGTTTTGTTAATAAGGACACACTTTGTGATTCCTAATCGCGATACCTACTCCGAAAAATCGCAAAAGAGAATGGGATTGTGTCTGAAAACATGAATGCTACATGCTCGAATTAAAGAACAATGATATAACAAGTTTTTTAACATGCAAACATGTAATATTTACGTTTTTGAACGCTTCCGGGATAAGATTCTAAAGAATGTAATAATGCGTGTACATACAAAGGGAAAAATCAGAGAAAGGATATATTTGTGCTGGCGTGGATTGTATATTTTGTGATACGAGTGGCATATACAAGGAAGAATCATGAAATTGTTGAGAGAAAGACAAGTGAAGAGCGGAAATGGAATTGTTAACAATGCATACAAATATGCATTGTTAACAATTTTTCGTTAAATTGAAAGAAAATGCAAGCTTAAAAAGTTCGCGCGTCATATTTTTTCAGTGCCATTTAACATTTCCGTATAAATATTATTGTAGAAAAAGCACTTGTGTCCATCCGACGAAATTTTTCTTTTTTATACGTTACCGTGTGCCGTCTATAATTAGTGAAAAGGACGATCAGCGATCGACCGAAACGAAAATGTGCCCATGTTTAAACTGTACAGCCTCCGGAACACAAATAAGAGAATATTGCGATGAGAACTACGAAGAAAATGCTGCTTTGCTCTAGCCAGATGTAATATTTTTTTCAGCAAAGCTATAAAAATATATCTTTTATTGTGACATCTTCGATTTTCACAAATCGATATGACAAATTGGTTTTGTTCCTAAGAATATAATATACATTATACCGTTATATTGGCTTGTTCTTTACGAATAACCCTTTTGTCCTTATTTTCTTGATATTTATAAAATAATATAGCTAAACCTCTATATATATATATATATATATATATATATATATATATAATTCTATGAGCGTAATGCCTGGGTGCGATAGTTCATGCTCGATTTATCGATGATCATAATATTAATGCATGCGTAAAAACGCAGAAGTGAATTTAGCATCGTCATTTTATCAAAAATATTGTTAAACACGTTACAAAATAGTGTTCGACTCTGCTTATAGTCTTCGAATAGGAAGCGGCGCTTTGCAAGCAAACCCCCACTGATGCCTGATTTACGCCACGCAACGCAAGTAGCATTACAATTCGACGCCAATCGCACGATTCAGGCTGAATTTTCCCGATGGCCTAAGTTTGATGCCTGTCCTGCGCCAGGTATAGAGTCATCCATGGGCACCGTGCAGACTTACGTATACATCGGCTGCAGTTGTAAGGATCGTTGGATTGTTAGTTTATGCGAGACCGTTGCAGGGATACTTATTGCATTCATATTCTCTATAGCTATAAGGTCAGAGAACGAAGTCAGTCTTCTTGGGATTTAACTTTATAAATCGACGATTGCTATTACGCTGCATAATTTAAGTGAATTCATAGCAAACAATTTATTAAACTCCACGGAAACAACTACGATCCTCATATTGAACAATTGAACTTTTGAACTTGAGCAATCCGTCGGAGGATTGACCAATAAGTAAGCTCATAATTAAAAATTTAGACGTACTACAATTATAATGCCTTGTAAATATTTGTTTTAAAAAATTATTAGAAAAATCGGTTTTTACATTTCAGCTCTTTACTTAAGAACCGCTCAACGAAATCGTTTGAAATTTTAACAGCTGATATCTTTGTTTATGGCGAATCACCAAATAAAATTTTGAAGCATTTGACTACATTGTTTTAGAGATAAAAGGAATCAAAATTTTCAAAAAAAATTCAAACCTTGATATCTTAAGAACAATAGGGGTTTCAAAGCTGAGCAATGAACTTAGCCAAAACATATAAAATATCTACCTTTTCCCAAAATCTCAAGTGCAATAAGGCCTTTTTACGCCCGTAATCGAGACTCAAAAAAAAACTCATTTTTTTCAGTTTTCGATTTATTACTAAAAAAATAAGTCGTCAAATCACTTGAAATTTTAATGGAATATAGTTTGATACGTAACCCATCAATATATATTTTTTTTTTCGTGAGGTTATGATGTGTAGTTTCAGAGATATGAAGTTTTTTTTTAAAATCACCTTTTTCATTTGATCTGCCGAACGAAGCGGTCAATCCCGAGGACCAAACGGGGAACAGTAGGTAATCCATCTATAAAAGGGAGACAGCGATTGGTATCGAATTGAAGCTCTAAAGCTAAATTCAGAGCGTTATCAAAGAATTTTTTAATGAGCAACTTCAGAGTAGCAATAGTGCATCGATGCGCTGCGGCGCGCTGGTTAGAGGCCTAGTTTTATTATCTTTCAAATGTATTTTAGCTGAATTGTTTGTAACAATGGAATGATGAAAAAAAACGAAAATAATGTTTTTCGAAAATCAAAAAATAGCCATAAAAAAGAAAATAATTGAAAAATTAAAAAATAAATGTTTTTTCCGAATTCAGAATCCAAAAATAGATATGGATGTCAAATTTGATTGATATTGACGGAGTAGTTTCAGAAATATCACGGTATACATACACACACACACATCCATACGGACATTTCCTAAAAACACGCAATTCGAACTTCTAACATCTAAAAACATGTTTCTATGAAGTTTTATCGAAACTGAAAATTTTACTATTACAATGCTTCCTCTAGGAGAAAGCAAAAAAGTGAGATTTGAGCGAATCATCGAGCAGCATTCGGATTGGCGAAATTATTATTGAGACTGCTCTGAACAGATCGAAAGGATGAATTCCACAAAGTTCATTAATACCTGCTCGTTCTGCCGTTCGTTTGTTTTGTTATGCCGTATTTCGTCCCGTCTATTATTATTCCATCGTGTATAATTCTTATAACCCTGGTAACACAAAACGTTATTAAGACGTCATTAAAACGTCTTAAAAAAGACGACATAACGTATTTTCCGAAAGTATAAAAAAACGTCTTAAAGACGTCTTTTTAACGTTATTTTGGCCGCAACAAATTTATCCAAAAACGTCATAAAAACGACATAAAAACGTCCTCTATCCGTTATTAAGACGTCTTTAAAACGTCCTAGAATTAAGAAAATTAATTTAAAATATTAAACTTAATAAATTTATTTAAATAAAGCTTAGAGCGAAAATGGTTACCAAAATTGGAAGTACCATCCGGATTATCCTCTCATTCTCATTCTCTTTTCTGAAGTTATTTATTTGTTTATTTTTTCGTATAAATTATGTACTAATTTCCAATAATAATATGTACATTACGATAAAAGTGTCGTGAATGGCACTTTCTGGCATCGTGAGTCAATAACCGATAAAAGCACGAAAATATGACGAAAAGTTAATACCGAACATATATCCCACACAGTACAATAAAGAAAAATTATATGCTCAGATGCAGTTTAGCTACGAAATAGAGCGCATTACCGCCTATCTACCATTATTTCCAATCGAATTATTAAATGTACATACAGTACACGAGAACTAGTTCAAATGTAAACATGGAATCATAGCTGTTCCGAATTAAGTGTTGTCCTAGTCGTATAAGTATATCAACATCGCTGTCTATAAAACTTTTATAGGTATCGAAGTGACTTTGAAGATCCTTGGATTCGCGGAATATGAGCTGAGAGCTCATAGGGGTAGGAGCGCGCGAAGAATTTAACGATAGGTATACTGTACGTGGGTCGCTCAGTTGATTTTATCACACTTGCGTCGACGCGTTCAGTAGAGTCAGGTATATGTGGAAACGAATCGTCTGCCGCAGAGAAGATCGTTAGTCTATATATCCGTGTCGATTGTCAAAGTCAGAGAACGAAGACATTTTTAAAAGTCGACGACTGTGCAGGCCAATGCACGCTTAACTATAATGTAAGTAAAACTAACAATAAAGAATTTTCTTCTTTAGTTTAGAAACATTTACGTATCGATGTATTTTGTTTCTTGATCAACGGCCTCGAGTTTAATATTTTGAATTCTTATGTTCCTTGTGATCTCGCGGCTATAATTATAATGATAAATAGTTACCGAGCGCTGACAAGACTTTGAATTTTCAGCAGCAGCTGCCATACTAGTATCTCCGATCTCGTACCGCATCGGAATTGCGCTTCCAAACTATGGAGAATCGTCGTTTGCCGAAATCAGTCCCGGACAGTTCCAAGCCCGACAAAAGCCAAATCGACCGGATACTGCATGAAAGACTAAGCAGAATCTTCGAAGAGCGCTGTCTCGGCAACAGCAGCGAGATAAAGGATTTTCTTCGTGCCCCGGAGCCAACCGTAAAGAATTCCATAATCGATCTGATCCTGGAGCTGGATCCCGCCCTTGGTAAAAAAATTTGGGGAAAGCTGCTCAGGAAGTTCTCGCTTCTGTGGATCACGCTTTTGGGTCCTTACTACAATTCAGCCGAGCTGCTCGTGCGCTCCGGTGCCGACGTTAACGAGCTCTTAGGATTTGGAAAAATAAGTCATAACTCTTCATACCTCAAGAAAGAATCGACCGTCCTCCAAGCTCTACTTGATACGGATCCATCCGAGGAGATCGAGCGACTCAGCCGTCTGGTGATAGAACACGGCGCCGACTTGCAAGCTCAGGACTCCGAGGGACAAACTGCGCTGCACCTTGCAGTGAAGAAAGACCGAAGTGAGCTGATCGAAATTCTGCTCGAAAAAGGCGCCGACTTGCAAGCTCTGGACTCCGATGGACAAACCGCCCTGTACTTAGCGATGACGAAAGGTCGAGTCCAGATGACCCGAATGATTCTCGAAAAGGCAGCCGCTGATGGCAATGTCGATGTCGTTAACGGCGTAGCCATGGCATTACCGTTGTTCGACGTAGTCAGCGGCAGCAGCAAAGCTACAGAGCTGTTGTCGTTGTTGATAAAACACGGCGCCGACTTGAAAGCTCGAGGTTGCTACGGCGGAACCTTCCTGCACTTGGTGGCGATGCAAGACCTAGTCGAGGTGGCCGAAATGCTGCTCGCGAAAGGAGCTGACTTGCAAGCTCGGAACTTTAAGGGAAAAACCGCCCTGTTCTTAGCGGCGGAGGGAGGCCAAGTCCAGATGAGCCAAATGATTCTCGAAAAAGCAGCCGCCGACAATATCGATGTACTCAGTATAGCTGACAATTTTGGCAGGACACCACTGTTTGCTGCAGTCTGCAGCAGCAAAGCTATAGAGCTGTTGCCGTTGCTGATAAAATACGGCGCCGACTTGAAAGCTCGGAATCCCAACGGAGAAACCGTCCTGCACGTGGCGACGATAAATGGCTTAGTCCATGTGGTCGAAATGCTGCTCGAGAAAGGAGCCGACTTGGAAGCTCGGGACTCGAAGGGACGAACCGTCCTGCACTTGGTGGCGATGAAAGGCCTAGTCCATGTGGCCGAAATGCTGCTCGAAAAAGGAGCCGACTTGCAAGCTCGTGACTTTGACAGCCAAACAGTCCTACACTGCGCGATAACGAAAGACCGTCCTAACAGTCCTACACTGCGCGATAACCAAGCTGTCCAAGTCCAGATGACCCAAATGTTTCTCGAAAAAGCAGCCCTCAAGAATGTCAACGTCGTCAATGTCGCTGACAATAAAGGAAATACACCACTGCTCGTCGGAGCTGGCAGAAGCAGAGCCAACGAGCTGGTGCCGTTGTTAATACAGCATGGAGCCGATGTCGCTGTCAAAAATGCAGTTGGCGAGAACGTATTGCACCGACTGTCATGTGGCCCCAGGGAGCACGTCAACCTGGCCAGAGACTTGATCACAACAGGCGTCTCTCTGGACGATAGAGTCTATGAGACCCAGTATCAGCCAATACACAAGGCTGTTGCGGAAGGGCACACTGGATTGGTAAGTAAACGATCGTTTTACACTGCATTCAGTGCATTATCCCATACAAAAAACTCGCGTGTGCAGCAGCACGTTAACTTCATTTCCTGATGTATACCATTCGTTTTTCAGATAGTGCTCTATTTGAACTTTGGCGCAGACGTCAACTCGCTAGTGAACGACGACGAAACTCCGCTGCATATCGCGTCTAAAAGTAATATCAGAATGATCACTACTCGGGTTATAGAAATTTTACTCACAAGGGGTGCGGTAGTTGATCGGAGAACAATTTTAAAAGGCCGCACCCCGTTGCACTTAGCCTGCCTGCAGGAACTCAATATGACTATGTTTGATATTGATTCAATTACGCGCATACGCTTACTTCTGTCCGCCGGGTCGGATATGTTCGTTGAGGACCGCGACGGCAACACGCCTTTCTCTTTGATGTTTCATCATGATCATAAGGATGAACTAAGCGGGCTGATGCTCAAGACCTTGGCGCTGAAAAAAGTTTGCCAGCCAACCATCGAGTTGAAGGACGAAAAACTCGTTAAAAATAATCCGGAGCACTGGAATCATTACCAGGACCACATTCGACAGATTGAGATAATGAAAAACACGAGGGTTATCAATACCTGCACATTGTTCGAACTCCTTACAAAATGTCAATGCCGAATCGCCGCGCATTTCTGTAATCCCGATTTCAAGATCAACTTCAAGAAATGCGATAAGAGTAAATTTTCGAAGTATGCCGAAGACATTCTCCAGACTTTTTTGTACGCGGAAACAAACCATCGCTCAATGCTAAAACATGAAGACGTGGTCGACGAGGCTTTTAACAACACTTTGCCTTACATGATTGTGAGGAGGGTGGCTTATTACATGCTCAATTGTAGATGCGAGTTTGCAGCGATACGTAAAATTATGTACAATCCACGTCACCCTCTGGATTAAAACTTTAAATATGGTTATAATTAGTTTTCTAGTTCAATTTATTCGCGAAAGAACAGAAAAAAACAATTTCAGACCAGAAGGTGCCTTTGGTGCAAAGATGGCCTATATAAAAATTGAATTTTTCAAAAAATTTTCTTCAATTGACAACTTAAATTATTCTTAAAATAAAGGATAATAGAGGCATTTTAAAATTGTAAAAATAAAGACGAGGCCACACCTTGCTAAGCTGACTATTGCTGTTTATCATTTCTTGAGGATGACGAAGAGTCAAGTTAACGAGAAAAAAAAATGTCTGAAGCGCAAACGGAAAATGCAGATCTATAGAATGTAAATACGGAAAAGAAGCTTCAGTTTTAAAAAGAAGAGATTTTCCAAAATCAAGTGATTGTTCCCTTTTTCATGTTTTTACCTAAGCAATCATTTTTATAGAATATAATAATATAATAAATGGCATAATTCTTTACAATCACCTGTCTTTTCCTTTATTTACTCAACATTTTATTTTAAATAATAAAATTAAAGTTTTGTTAGTCAATTTATTTTTTTTTTTTTGTTCTTAATTTTGTGATGTATAAAAACTTATTCAAGTCCAATCTCATTTGCGATACTTTGAATAGATATTACAGGAATCAGAATTAAGCAGTATTCTGTAACTGTAGTTTAATACTTTTATTTATGTATAAATTATTTTTGACGATGAGACGTGCCAATGTGAAAGGCGCAGTTGACTGCATATGCAGTTTGTGTAATAAACATTAAAAGTACAAATGAAGCATGTTAATATTAGGCACGAAAAATATTCATTTTCATTCTGTAACAATTTTATGACGTTATATCCACAATAAAAAAGAGTGAAGCTTATCAATATCCGTCAGCTGGCGAACGAATGTCGTCGATCTTCAAGATCATCTTTACCAATTGTGTCGCAAGAAGAATCTGTTGAGTTTTGCTCTTGAGTGATTCAATCACATTTTGAACTCTCATGTCTAAAACATAAAATTAACAATACGATTACGTACTTGAATCTTATGAAAAAAAGTAATGTTGGATCTCAATCAAGTTTAATAACATTGATATTATCAAACACTGAATAATTCAGATGCATTAATCTTGCAAGGTGTCTGAACAGTAAGGTTCATTGATAGCACCACTGGAATTCTCCTTGCATGATAACTTATTTCAAAGAACAAAAATTTTGCAAAACGATAACTTACCCGATGTACCACGATTCATGCAGTCAATGCCAAGGGCAGGGTTTTTGTCGGCGAGCTGGCGTGCCTTGACCTCTGAAAGGGAGTTAATCGAGGGTAGACCGCAGTTCTCAGCCAGAGCCATGGGGATGGCTTCAAGCGCGTCAGCGAAAGCCCGGAAAGCGTATTGTTCGAGCGAGCTGATCTGGTCGGCGCCAGCTGCGCAAGCGAGCGAACACGAGATTTCGGCAGCACCGCCACCGTAAACAATCTGGTCCTTTACTACAAGATTGCGCACAGTGCATAGAGCATCGTGCATCGAACGCTTTGCTTCCTCAACGATCTGTAAACAAAATACAAACATTTAACAGGCTATTTCAAACAAGTTACAATTTATACAAGGAAACAAAAATATTTTTTTATATTAAATTTGTAGAATTCAAGTTTGGTTCAACAGTAGAGTGAGCTATTAAACGAGATAAAAACTCGAATTCGTCAATTTCGCAAGGTGTCTGAACAGTTAGGTACATTGAAGGTTCAACTGGAATTCTCCTTGCCATTAGTTACATAAACTGTACACAACATGTTATTCTTACCATTTTATTTCCACCACGGATAAAGATCGTGACAGCACGCGAGTTTTTGCATTCCTCAATCACCAACATCTTGTCCTTAGTGGTACCAAAGGTGAGTTCTCTAACTACGCCAGCAAAACCAAGTTTTTCTGGAGTGAGTTCTTCAAAACGAGGTACGATACGTCCACCGGTAGCGATGGCAATGAGCTGAGCACAACAAGTGTTAGATAATTAGTTCTTGGAAATTGAATATTTACAAATAAAGAAATAGCAGATAAAAAAGAAACCCTCAGCTCTCATAATCATTGATCACAGAAGCCACTGCAAAAATTGGATCCTCGTCATGCGCTATTCAGAAAAACTTTTGCTTTTCACCAAAGTCGAAACGAAATTTCAACCAAAAGATCAAAGACGAAAGTTACAAGAATAACCATAACAATTTTCACGATTTTCACCCTCCTCTAAGGCAATTTGTCATCATTGGGCAATTCAAAGGCATTCGGCAATGTATATCGTAGAAAAGTAGAAAACCATGGCTTACTTCGATTTCTGGACCTCCGACCCATCTGACAGCTGGAAGTTCCTTTTGCAGAAGAAGATGGTTTGCTTCGTCATCGAAACCCCACTGACAGATAGCCAAAGTTGCTCCAGCGTTTTTCACTTGCGATACCATATCGATGAACTTTTCCTTTTCGTAGTTCCTCAACGCCTTGTAGTCTTCGACTGACGTGACATCGAGCTTATGCTTAGTTTTGGGCTTGGGGGGTTCAAACGGACACGTCAAGATAGCCAATTTGACTTTTTCCAGGCGCTAAAATTGATTAAGGATTGATTAATTCTACATGCATGTCATTGTTGGTTAAACAATAAGAAATATATAATTAGTTTTAATTTGTTTACAATTTATTTCTACTGAAAGATAAAATGTAAGGGCTGTATGCTCTTGTTCACCGGTGTAATACTTAAGCATGCTAATAAGATAGCATACGAAGAGGACTAAAATACACTATCTTATCAACATACTTTTACTACACCACGATAAAACAAACAGCAACATTGATTTTGCAAAGCTCCTACCAATCTGATGTAGTATACCAGCTTGGCTCATGTGTTTGCATAAGTAATAATATATACTTATTTTACCTTTGGCATTTGTGGATGGCTGAAGTCTTTGTCAACGACAACACCACGAACTAACATGGTATCTTCTAAACGACCACCGACTTTTCCCTCAACCTTAATGAGTTCAAAATTCACATCACGTGATTTTAAATCTGCTACCGCCATAACTGCATTGACAGCAATCTCCGCCATTTGCCTGTGACACTTGTTGACGCTGAAAATCAATGGAACTATATAAAAAACCTATTTTTTTTAAATTCTACATTTTAATAGTTATACATTGATATGTGCCCTCAGCTCTCATAATCTTTGATCATTGGAGCCACTGCAAAGGACTCTTTCTCAGAATGAGTAAACTTTAATCGCGACTTTTATCTCTGAAAAATTTAGACTGTATCTACATTTTAAAGAGACCTGAAAACGAAAAAAATCTAACCAAAAGCGATACTACGAATCCTTTACCCTCCTCTGCAAAATTTTGTCATCATTGGGCATTAATTAGTCTGAACATTAATCAAAGTTCTTAAAATTTTAGAGAAAAATATATTTACATTTTAGAACCAAGCGTCGTCATAGCAACTTTGATCAATGGCTCAAGATTGTTGGGATCCACAGGGAAACTCTCAGAAATTTCATTGAGGTGATCAATAGCACACTGTGCAGCTAATTCAAATCCATCAGCTATCCTAATGGGATGAATTCCTTTGTCGAGCAGCTGTTCAGCTTGCTCAAGAAGAGCACCAGCTAACACCACAACACCAGTGGTGCCATCACCGATCTCGTCATCCTGGGACTGTGACAGCTGAACCAAAAGCTTGGCAATTTCATGGTCTACATCCATTTCTTTCAAGATGGTGGCACCATCATTGGTAACCGTTATATCACCATCGCTGCTGACCATCAATTTATCCAGGCCCTTTGGTCCCAAAGAAGTTTTAAGTATGTTGGCAATAGAGCGGGCAGCTGTAATGTGAGACTGAAATAAAAAAATTTGATGATAAATACTTTGCAAGCAGTGCTTGAGACAATTGTCATATAAAGTTATACCTATGGGTTATTCAACTTTAAGCTTGAGTACTAAAAATTAATTTATGAAAGCAAGCAGAATCATTAGATTAAAATTAACTAAACTTTTACAATTTATTCAACTTTTTTATTAATTCTTCTTTATTACATTGGTAAATAAATTAAGATACAAAAGATACCCTCAGATCTCATAATCATTGATCATAGGAGCCACTGCAAAAGCTGAATCCTCAAATTACTTGTTACAATTGCTCTGAATTCCATTAACAGCAAAAAAAATTAACTATCTATGAAAGACAAAGGTAGCTATAACAAAGTAAATTGATTTCTTCAACTTTCACCCTCCTCTAAGGCATGTTGTCATCATTGGGTAATAGGTGCATCTTTAACTATTTAATAAAAAAATGTAAAATTAAAAAAAATCTAGTCAGAATATACTAATTTGTGATATCCATCATTCTCCATTGAAGTCTACTCTCCAGTACCAAAAAAGGTTTCTATTTAGCATTACAAAACAAATCAATTCACAAAAATGTGGCTCTAAAATTGGGCATGTATTTTTTACAGTGAAAATCGTTCTACACATTGAATGGAATATATTTCCTAATATGGAATATCTTTTTTAAGTATAAATTGCTGAAAATAATTCAATTAATAATATACATTTCAAAAGTTCTTCAGTGACAACAACAGTAAGCACAACAATCATGAAAATAGTTATTTTCGGTGAAAGACTTCGTTTAATCTCGCGCACTTCCATTTATGGTCAGAATACAAAGTCGTCGAGAAAGACCCGACGAAAAAAAAGGCGGAGGGCGCGCAACTCGACATCGAAAAAAAGATTACTCATCTCGTTAGCATGAATCTAACGAAACCGCCGCTATCGTCAATGAATAAATGGAAGTTGGATACTGTACAGGAAAACGCAAAACGCTAAAGATTAGATCACACTCGATCGCGAGTTAGGTATATTTCCAGCCACAGTAGGCCTCAGCGGCCATTTTTTCTAGTATCACGTGCGTTCCAGCGAAAACGTAAAACGCATCGTGATATATAGCCTTATAACAAGCATCGAACACAAAGTAACACCATACCGAACGATTGTCCAAAGATCTACAAATTTCAAAGTCAACGATCAAAGCGATAATCGCGTAAAAAAGCGCGATCGAAAGAGCGAGAAGGAGGTTATGGGCTTACCTTGATGGCATCGTTGCCGGTAAGACGCTTTTGCTTGTCCTGATCACGAAGAATGATGAACGGCCGGCCGAACTCGTCGAAAGCGATGGATCCGGGAAACGCCGTCATTTTGACTGTGCTTGCTCGGATCTGCCGATGAGTAAAATAAGCTCTTCTTCACGAAAACTCTCTCCCACGCGGTCTTATCGTTGGCTGTTATTCACGTACGAGGCAACCATCTTGCCCTGAGTGGCACTCACGAGAGAGAAGACTGGCGGACGACCGACGAGCGGAAGTGAGAACACGCTTTGACCTTTTTTAGTTTTTTGGTTCAGAACGACGCATGCGCGCGAGGGAGGACGGATGTCGATATTATGGCGCGAAAGTATTCAAATTGTTCAATTTTTATTATTTATACCTCATCGTGTCTTAATGCGAAAACAGAATTATTCCTATGATATATGTGAAAGAGAATATTGTTTTACTGAATGAAATAAGTAAGACATCTTCTGAGCAATACGGTAAATGTTGAAAACTTTCTTCTTTTTTTTTTTGAGTTAATTTTGTGCTCTATAGCGAAAAACTGAACAGATTGATCAAAAAGAAGTGTTTATAGGACTTTTTTGGCAATTTGTATGTGAAAAGAAATCAAAAAGGCTTCTCGAATAATGATGATAAAAATATTTATTATGAATACGTTAATTATAAAACACTTTGATTTTGTCTGAAAGCTTATAATTATGATTGATTTGTTTTAACCCATCTTTGCAATAGGTACCAAAAGAAATTGTTAAATATACATTGTACAGGATTGTGTTGAGATTTATAAAAGTTTTGATGAAAATTGTAGACATGTCTCACATAAATTTGTCTCTGCAAGCTCTGGTGGAAATTTCCAAATAGCCCAGCATAGTGTACTTGTAATTAATGAAATAGTCATAGAATTTATTGAGTAGATTTAGAAAATGCTTTATTTCGTGGTACTAATAATTCTGATAAATATAAACATTTTTATCCTATCCAGAGACAAAATATAATGTGTCTTGAAAAAGCGCTCGTAAAATCACCTTTGACACCATACTTGACTAACGGAAGAATAAAATGACAATAACTAGCATTTAAACAATATTAATTATGATATAGTTAGTATTATCGCTATAAATATGTATACATACATTCACTGTTACAAATAAATCACGTATTTCAATACGTGGCGTAATTTTTTAAATTTACTTTCATTTTTCTTTAGAAATCAAATAGTGCTATTACATCAATTTCGTGTAAAAGCCTTAGATAAGTCGATTGAACTTAAAATTAAAAATTAATCATAACGTAAACAATTCACTGCATCGATTCACAGACAAATCAAATTCTCTTTTCATTCTTTGCTTGCTTGAGATCGATTAGTCTTTAAATGATTTTAATTATCTATTGAAAATTATCGAATTTCACTTTCAAGGATAGTCTTGTATTTACATTCTTTTGGGCACTAGTCATTTCAACATAGTCGACGAAACTGATTCGAACAGGTACTATTGATTGAAATTTACATTCAGGAGGAAGAGAAAACCGTCGATCAGAGGATCTTAAATTCTTGAATTTTGGCATTTGTATGAATTTTCACTGTGGAAAGAGCGTTTTCGCGAAACAACAAGGCATTACTTGAAATTGTTGAAAAATTAGTCTGGAATAGTACAAAAATTCGCATCAACGATTCGGTCTAGGGACCCTCATAAATGTCTCGTCTCATCGTTTCATCAAAGAAAGTTTTATACTTTGCACAGCGAATATAAAAAGTTAACTACTTTTCGAAATTGCCACTCAAATCTTCCGCTTTACATCCTCGTATCCTCCTCTATATATACTTTTATATTTCCCTACAAAAAGTAAGCTATCGACATTGCTTGCCATTCTCTTTCCAATTTTAAAACGACGCGACTTTAAATTTAGAAATCGACAAGAAAAATTATTAATTACCTATATTTTGACTAACATCTTTCGATCACAACGTACATTGTTCGATAGCCTTTTTCTTGTCGGGAAACTTTGCTTCTTCGCTCAGTTCATTTGTTACTTCCTTTCCATAGATCGTATAGAGATAAATACTATGCAAGCTATTTCCTAAGAACTATCGCAGATAGAAACGCATTAGAAACAGTATAAAATGGACAAGTATTTTAATATATATCTTTTTTTTTTTTACTTCATTTTGCACATCTTGACGGACTTGTCAAAAACTCCTGCCTTTAAACTACTCTACTACTCTGGTCCATCGTAAAAATCCGTCCCAGCTTTTTTATCACTCTCAGTTTTCTGTCTTTTTCGTCGTACACAGTATATATATAAATTTTTTTTTTTTGGTTATTTATACATTATTTTTCTCACTAAATATCAACTTAGACGAATGCTCAAGTCATTAGCGCTTAAGAGAATGACAGCGTGTCCATGACACAAGGCGAAGAGATAGAGAATTAACAAAAATATTAAGGGATAGTTTATATAGACTTGCTTTCGCTTTTCCTGTCACGTATCTCGACATGCTCATATCATCGCATGAAATTGTCGGACGCGTATCACCTTTATAGGTTTATTGTAGAATTTCGTGCGCATCATTTCAGAGGGATTTCCCTTTTGCCGATCCGCCCGAGGTCAGCAACTTTTGTGTTTACACGCTTCGCTCAGTCTTGGCCTATGCAATCTGCGTGGGTGTGTTTGAGGATATGGGAGTGTGGAGGGTTTAGGGATTGGCCGGTGTCTATTTCTTTCTCTCTCTTTCTCTATCTGGCTGTTTGTCCATCGTCGGGATAAAGTCGTTCGTTTCTGCAGAAGCCAACGAAAGACCTGGCGTGTGTGAGCTAGGTCCGCGAATTTCATTCAATGGTCACTCGGGACACCATGAGTCCTCGCCTGGTCAACCAGACTCTGCAAGACAGAAGATAAAATAACGTTTAAACAGTTGAAAGAGGCATCTAACGAACAAGATCAAAATCTCTGTTGACTTACCCAATTCCAGTTCCAATGAGGAGCGAGAGTATATTGGTCAAGAAGAGCGTGTAGAGCACCTCTTTGGAGAAGAGGCCGTTCTTGCCGACCTTCGCCGTCCTTATGCTGTACGTTTTCCGTCTGCCCATGCCCAGCTGGTGCTTTAACTTCCAGTCTCTGTAAGGAACACATAAAAAGAAACAAAGCGTGAGTAAGATGTATATAGTGCGTAGACTATATAGTGGATCAATAAAAACTGAGAGCTGTACGCACGCACTTTTTTCAGACCCCACGCAAACACTTACTTAGGTCCAATGGGCTCCGGCTTGGCGTTCCATTCGTATATCCATTCTGTGTTTTTGTCCAACTCCACGTCCTGTAACATAACGAGAAACAGCTCGGGTTAGAAAACGACTCAAGGATCTATATTGCTTATGTGAATTCCTGATTAGCTATAACGTAAGTGTGTTATAGAATAGAAAGCTGAGCCGTACGCGCGATCGGAACTTTCTTCTTTCATAAAGTCAAGACAATCGCGAAAATGATATATAACGCGTCGACGTAATTCGCGAGAAAAAAGTTAGCTAAAAATCGCTTTATAACGCATATGTATAATACGCAAAAAAAAGGACAAAGCTCATCCGGCTTTGTGCGATGATCTCTGTAATACCTACTCACGACGAAAATAAAAAGTCTTTGTTTACGTTCATACCGCGTGCTTGCTAATCTTCGAGACTTAGCGACGCGCGATGATAATAAAAAAAGAAAACAAAAAATGGTTAAAAACAATCCTTTTATCTCTCCGCATCACCTGCGGTATCAAAATCGTACGATTACAACGCGAACTATATAGGATTGGAAATGAAAGCTTGATAAAAATCGAGTGTATTCCATTTACGCACATATATCCCTGGAGAAGAAGAAGAACTCGGGACAAAAATATTATTGCACGACTCGCTCTTCAACGGAGTGACTCACACGCTTTTCACAACAAAGACCAGCCTCGGGGTTATTTCAAGTAAACGTCCAATGGACAATGGATGAACCGAGTTATTTCAATGCTTTTCAACGTTCGCGCTTATCTTAATCGTTGCGCTATTGGCGAATCCATGTGACGAGTGTGACAGTTTGTCAGGAAAACAAAGAAGAAAGCGCGCTGTATTCGTAACATTGAGAAATTAACAACAGTGCATTCGATTAGAAAAAAAGAAAAACTCGAGCGAAAAACGAAAGTTTAAACGCGTGCGGAACAGCGCGCTAGGTGAATAAACTCGTTAAAGTTCTCTGAGCAGCATACACTGTCCTAACATAAACAAATCGTTCGGAGTATCGCATAAAGTTTGCAAAAAGCCAAACATCGCTGATAAAGAATCTCTTTCAAGATAAAAGCAAACGTAGAAATTCCTCAAAATCAGCATAATTATCTAGTACAAAAAAAAAAAATAAATAAATAATACTCAAAAGAAGAGCGATGGCTTGCGTCATACGCGTGATATCAATCGCTGCGTGAGTGACTCGGCAGGAGATCGACGCTACTACGGCGCACTGTCAAGGTCAAGCATACAGCAAGTGCATTAACATTTGCGCGACATTAGACGCTTCGCTGCTCAATTTTCGTGCTGACAGCTAAGTGCGAATTTATAGGAAAAATTTCATTGCTTAGAATAAACCTGATACAGATTCGAGTATATATTATAGAGGAAATTTTCGTTCGGAAAACAAAGAATGGAAGACGCAGTTAGGAAGATAGGTGTATATAAAACTTGTTTTCTTCCGACGCACAGGCATGGCGCGATCGAGTTGTGCGACGTAGAAAAGAAGAGGACGGAATACCACGTGTTTATCAGCGGTTATATGGATGATTCGCAACGGCGGAGGCGTCTCCCTCGAAATATAAGTCATAGGCTTTTCTACCGCATATAGAGACAATGTTGTGTCGCATCGCACGTCCGCCGAATGCCGAGTTTATACACATTACGTTTATCTTAAGTTCAATGACTAGTCTTATCTAGATTTTTCCTTTCCGGCTGGCGATTTCAGATCTCAAGCCTGTGTAACTGTTTCAAGCAGAAAAAAATGAATTTCTTTTCTGACAAGTGTGTCTTCCGGCTACAACTGCGACGATGTTCCTCCTCCAGGTTTGGAAAGACAATGTGACTGTGTACACATACGTAAAAGAATCAGAGGTGCTCACAGAGGTGAGGCCGTATATTTTCACACCCTTTATGGAGTTTGAAGAAGAGACTATGCAGCTACAGAAAAATCAGAGACAAACTGAGACGACAATCGACTGCCTTGAAAAAATGCGCACGTGCATATACGGATGTAAACAAACTCGAAGATCTCTAGTCTCGTGCTATCGATCATTCTTCAACGCTGCGTTGTTTTTTTGTTCCTTTCGAATCGCGGATAAGAACAGCCGATATGACGATGCGCACAATTTTTTTACTTTTCCGACATCCGACGCGGAGCTTACATCAAACATTTTATTGGAGCAATTGTCGATACGATACGCAATAAAATGACGTGTTTGAATGCAGATCTAGTGTTTCCTCATAGTTGAATAAACGTACAACAACAACAACACTGCGAACGACGAAACTATTGAAAACAGATAAAACTTCGCAACAGCTGTTACCGCGATTACCTTGGCGCGTCGGAACAATTCGCACTACGTACTTAACTCACTACGCATGTATCGAGTAACATCTAGGATTTAATTCCTCGCCAGAGTAAACGGATCTGCACAAGAGCTCTTGAATGATATAGAGTGTCAAGCTGGCTCCATAGAGCTCTCGGCCGGATTCAAAATTAACGAAATGCTTCAATCACATCCGACGAAATTCTCGCGAGCTTGCAGCAGCTGTTACTCTGGTGCAACGTGGTCAAAGCTTTGCAGAGTATACGTGACTAATCATCGCTCTTTATACTGGTCAAAGCGTCGATAAGCTCGCAATTTACGCTAGAAACGATTGCGAAATATCTCGCGATTTAGCTCTACATAAAAGCTTTTACATCAGATCGACAGTTCCGCGAGCGAAGAAGAAAAAAAAATCGCATACGTGCGCGCGCGCAGCTAGACACGCGTTATCGGTGTCACGTGAGCGTATGCCGCGAATGAAAGGCTCTCTTACTCGGAGGAGAGTCACTGATCTCAGAGCCTTGTATGGAAAAGAATGGCTGGCAGCAGCAACGCGGCTACCTACATCTACTAAGCAGCCAACGCTCGTAGGAGATGTAAACCAGTTGTCTCGGGTCTCTCTTGAGAAGAGGCTGAAAATGCGCACTTGGTTTTGTTCTGTTTTGCTTTTCGGTGTACATTACGCGCAAGAGTGAGACCGGTTTGCAAATTTTATGACGCTTGTTTTTCCGCGCTGGAGTTGAATAATAATATTTGAATGCGACGCTTATTTATAGATCTACGCAGTGGTTATTTTTAGCCGACCGGATTATTGATGCGTTTTTAATTATTGTTACAAGCTAGCCTGCAGTTAAACGCACGCAACAAAGCCCGCCGTTCGAAATCTCGCTCTAACGCGACGTCTCGTTCCAGTTGATTCGACGATTATTCTCGGCTCATTGTTTCTCCGGGACAGCGGACAAAAGAGATCTTCGAATTTACCAATCGAATGCGCTTCGACTGTGTAACCCGTCCAATGACTTTTTTCTTTTTCTCTTTCCTATATTACCCAGTGTTTTATGAGTCAATCGTTATATTACGCAATTAAAGCTAAAGGTATAAGTATCGCGTATAGTTTACAGATCTAAGAAAAAGTAGAATGACACATCGAGTCCATACATAATACATTCATCTATAAGGCCAAGTTTCGCTCTATTTACCTGCAGCAGCAGCGCAGTGTTTACATTGCGCGCAAAGTGCAGTCACCTCAGCTGTGCTAGCTACTGCAGCAGCGCCGCGCACGTATTACACTATACTCAAACTCGTGTAGTTGCGTGCATATTACATAGATATATAACTATATGCTTCTTGCGGTGTACATAAGCGAATTCATGCCTAAGTATACGCTGGTCTATAATGGACTTTGAGTGGAAAAGCGAAAGTTCGCGAGCCGCAGCTTTTTTATCGTTGCGACACGATGCGGATGAATTTATCAAGCTGTCTTCGATGTCGTGAACTACAACGAGCTTCTCTGTGCCTTTTAAAGTTCGAGATATTTCGTTAATAATAGCAATAACTACGAAAAGATTTCTAAACCGGTATATGCAAAATAAAATGCAACTGAAATTTCATACGCGGAGACTCGGCCAAAAATAACTACTTTCAAATTAACGTTCCTGGCTACCGCTGAGAATAGTTTAATAAGGCTGTTGTTCTTGCATTAAACATTGTCAGGCGATTTAAAAGTTAGTTATACCGTGTTAAACAAACCTTGTGACAAGTGTGATTAATGAAGACTCCTTTCAGTTCGTCCTCAGTCGATAGTTCCGTATTGGGACTGTTGGGCGGGCTCTTGGGGCTGAAACATTAATTATTCGCTGTATTAACCATGACTTTCACAAGTTTGCTTATAAATTTATCTAAATGGTTTTTAGGCAAAAAAAAAAAAAATTGAAAAATAAAAGATGAAAAAAAGCAGAAGCATTAGTCTAATCTCAACTCAAAGCCCAACTTTGGATTTCGTGCAGATGTGCAAGCTTTCCCATCGCTGCTGCGCAGCTCCTTCCAATATAATGACTCATCACGAGCACGGTCCACTTTCCGAGCTCTGCTCCACTCTAGGTGATGACAATCTATATTAGTCTCTCTCTATACTACAAGAGCTATAACACACACTCGTAGACAGTCGACACAAAGCTATCTCCTACTTTCTGCGCATTAAGCTGATGCACCTATAAGTATATACACGTAGTCGTGGAGTTCGTCGCATCATGTATTTATAAAAGCGCTCTTACACGACCGACTAGAAACAGTGCCATCAAGTGCGCAACTGCTTTCTTTCAGAAATGCCAAAATTTAAGACACGAGATCTGGTTATAATTTCTACGCCAAGAGTCGTCTAATGGCGTTTTTCATAAAACTATGCTCCAGATGTTTTACCACCGCGAGACTTCGTACAGCTGCGTACACAACTGCAGCGATGAGAGACAAAGAGAATTCCTTCCATTTATAAAACGAAGCGAAAGAAAAAAAATCGTTGAACTCGCCTACCACTCGAACGATCTTCGAAATGACGCGAAGCAAAGGAGAACAACACAGAGAGAGAGAGAGAGAGAGAGAGAGAGTAAGCGGTTAACTAATAATAACATCATAGAAGTGGTGGTGGCACGGCCAAGGCCGACTAGGACTGTTCTGTCTCTTTTTTTCTCTCTCACCTGTCCCGTGGCGTATCCCGCCTGGACGAAGCCAACGAATGCCTGGCCGAGGAATGCGTTGAATCCCTCTGGGCATCTCTCAGAAGCCGCAGGTACTCCTCTCCTCCACTGCCGAATGGCAAAGGAGTCACTCGGTCCACTGGTGTTGGGCACAACACCCATGACTCTGAAAATGAAAAATGAGTAATGAGGATTTTTTTTCACTTTGATTTGATTTTTATCGAGGGGATGCTATGGCGACTTTATTTTTGAATTTCGTCGCTATAACTTCACCTCAACCCTCGGATCATCAAGTGCACGCTGTTTAGCGTCGTTCCTAATGAGGACTATTAGCGCATTTCAGATTTGACACTTTAAGATTTTAAAATAAACGGTTCTTATTTTTATCAAAATGTAAAACTAATGTTTAGTTTGTTTTGAACCTAATTGATAATCATTATTGCTAAAATAAACGTGGAACCTATTCTCATTCAGGACGTCGTTTAAATTAATCATCGATATTCACTTGCGTATATCCCAGGGTTGTTGCATTTTTTTAGAGAAAGAGAGTAATATTCTCACTTTTCATAATGTAGCTCTTCCATTGTGGGATGGATTTGTCGGGTGATTCAGCAAGATCTTCTTTGTAAATCATGGAATTTTTTCGTTTCATTATACAACAAAAAATTTCATCGCATTCTTTCATTCGCATCAATTATATAACTTTTGTATTGTTCTTTGATTACATGAACTCTTGCGAATCTTTCTCTCAAAAAAACTACGTATAAAAAATTAGGGCTTTAACGTCCTTGTTATTCATTATTTTACGATAACAAAAGATTTGCAAACTGTAAGTAGCTATATTGTTGTGAATAAAAGTTACGTATGCGATCAAGAAATAATTCCAGATTCAGGAAGAACTGCCTTAATCACCCTAATTTTTTACGTATTATATTAATAGTATTATCCATAAAAATTCAATAACACGTGCACACACGAATACACCAATTAACGAATTGGCTGTCAAAGGAACGCAACTCCTCTTTAAAAAAACACAAATACCCATAAAACTCGCCACATTACCCTATATATGAAACTCTTCCAACTGTAACTTCCGCACGTTTGCAGAGATCCAATCTCCCCGTGCACAAAAAGAAGAATCGAGACAATGTTTACGCTCGGGCTATTCTCGTCGGGCTTTGTCATTCCGATGCGCGCACGTGTGTCGCAGTCAGCCGAGTGCGAAAATTATTCCGTGGTTCGGTGCTAATTTCCCGTACGTACACACACATCATCATCATCATCAGCAGCAGCAGCAACAGCCTCTCGGCGCCAATATACTCAAGAAAGCTCCCAAATGAAAATTTGCGAGTGGTTGCTAAGTAAAAAAGCAAAATGCCAAGTAAGCGCGAAAAAAGCGACGCGTGTACATCTCTGTCGCTCTTGCTTTCTTCCGCGACCAAGCGGATCTCGAGAACACTCGTTTACCCTCTCTTTTAAAACGAGGTAAATGTCAAGCGCTGCTGCTGCTGCTGCAGCTGAGGGTATATCGATGAAGGGTTGGAAGGTCAGTGGCATCAGGGGAAAATGTGTTGGATGCAACAGCAGCTTCTGTTGTCTGCATATTATTAACGATGTGGTGTAAAGCAAGCGTGACCCGTTGGCATCTCTGGGAAAAATGTCTTATATATATAGCCGTGCTCTTGGAGAGTCAAAGTCGAGGACGTTTCGTGATCGTATACACGTTCCTGTCAATCATGCGCTTGATCAATTAAATTTCTCAATAGACTTTCGTATGCGAAAATAGAGTGTGTATTTTTCTATTGCTTGTGTCTCACATCCTCTCTTATGTCTGAAATTGTTGTACCGATCTTTATGCTGAATGATTGAATTCATATGCAAAATAACTTTTTACACGCAAGTTTTTAAATTGATTTAAAAAAATGATAAAAAAAAGTGAAATTACTAACAGACGGTAGCATGTGACGCAACGTGTAAACTCACTTGTTCTGCGTATTAGTTTTTAAAAACCATACATTTTATTAAGTTTTAAGTAAATCTTTTCTCTTCGCCTTTTTCGGTCGATAAATTCAGTGGAGAATTATTCATCAGCTGTAAAACCCCCTTAAACTTTCTTTATAAATCTCGACACAAAAAACTGCGCGAAAAGTAGGCAATCCCACTATATACTTATATAGTAGCCACACGCGCGATCAATTCCTGCCGATCGTCGTCACGTAGTGCCCGATAATAATGTCTCTTATAAGAGACGTAAGTCTTATATACAGGAAAACGCGAGAGAACAAGCACTGACTACGAACTCGACCGTTTTGCACTTTTATGAGAAGAGATTTATCTCGGCACGAAAATTGCGCGAACCTTTTGTCGCGTGGAATTGCTGCTGCTGCTGCTGCTGCTGCTGCAGACATACCTAACCGCGATTCCGGTTTTTGCGTTATGTAGCTGATGCAGCTTTCAGTCCTATGCACGCGCGCGCGTGTGTGTGTGTGTAACACGTCCGTGATCTCAAGATTGGAAGAATCTCGTGAAGACGGTCACGTATGCGGTTCGGAAGATGTGCTATATGTGTACAAAGTACTTACTACTCTTTTTCATTGAATATGATTGAAGCGCTATTTATACTTTTTTTTGCATAAACTGAACGTCGACGGTTTTACGTGCACTTATGCAAGATGCAGCTGCTTATTTACGTATGGATATTGGATATGAACGAAAGTTATAATTTTGCTCGAAGAGAGAAGCCATTTAAAAGTTATATCTTATCGCCGAGAGCCACGAAATCGCGTATACACGCAACTTGAGTGGAGCAGATAAAAAAGTAATTATTTAATCGTGTTATAATTTTTTAACGATGCAGATAAAAAGTTGTTGTTAATTTTAACACCGCTATATCGATACTTTTTTTTAATATACCATATCGTTACATCAACTTTATATTTGCAGACCACAATCGCATCCGTCGCTGTGCAAACAGATATACGTCAGTCGACCTAAAAATCTACACCTGTCCATATACACTGTTAAAAATTGGTTGAAAATTCAACAACAATAAGTAATTGAAAATTCAGTTGCGTGTTATTGACAACTAAATTTAATAAATTGTTATTGAATATTTTCTTCGGAACGTTTTTTAAGTACATGTAATTGAAAAAACTTGTAAAATTTGTTAATTCCCTTACATAAGAATTCATCGATCTTTTCAGGACAGGTGCTCAGTATTTTCAATAAGAAATTTTTAACAGTGTACCATATTATATATTGGTATACGGAACTGCAAACGAGAGATCGTCGTTATAACCCCGAGGGTCATAAATAACTTACATCAGGACAAACGAGCCCTAGACGCGTTAATCCTTAACCTGCATTAGCTCGCGCGAATAGTCAGGTAGTCATCTTCCCAGGTAAGTAGCAGAAATAACCGAGGCACGTATGCACGATCATTTTCTCATTTTCGTTCTGCACGCGTGGTCCGCGTTTCCTCCCTTTTTTCCTAAAAGGTCCTTTCGTGGAAGAAAAAAAATAACGAGACCTACCTCTGATATTTGACAAATTATCGCAAAGAAGACGACTATAATGCTACACTATACTATGCTGTGGGTATAAGGTAAAAGGAGAGCCGCATCGTATTCTCGGGGCCACAGCCGTAAGAAGACGTGAGCGACGACCTCGGCTGATGCACTCTTTGTACACGCGGGCGTTTTCCTATTTTCCTCCTGAGTGCGCGCCTTATTTAATCTTCTTCGCAAGAAGGAAATCGCGTGCTCCAGCGCGCGCCTTTTTTGCGTTGTGTAATAAACGAGGTAATAAGAGTATACCAGCACTGTTAAAGTGTGTAGTGGCTTTTTATTTACGTTTAATTAGATTGTTTATGAATTTTTTTTTAAAGTAAATACTCTATTCTGAAGTTTACGACAATTATTATGTGTATTTAAATTTGCGCGAATCACGAATCGATTGTCAGAATCGCATCGGTTGACAAGCGGCCGAAAAAAGGCGGCGTTTAAAACCACACACCCATCCTTATTGCATACAATGTAGCTATATCGCTCTCGTGCGATACGGTCTCGACTATGATGCTTCGATGCTCGGCTGGAATCTACGTGAATACTATTTAAAAAATATTTCTTACTTATAGTATGTTTTGAAATAGCAAAAACCGGTAAATAAATGTTTGTTTTGATACAAAATTTTATTTAACAGTAATTGTACAGTAAAATCGATGCGGCTGAGTGTAGCCCCTATACCAGACAGACCTCGAGACAGACGATGTAATTTATTCGAATAAAGCTCGCATATATCTACATTGCCATTAACGTTAATCCTTTGCAATACCTAAAACGCAAAATTTCTCTGTTGATCGTGTATATACATAGCGACGGCCAAACAAGACTATCAAGTCGCATTTTACATTGAGCTACATCAAGTATAAAAAAGGAAGATAACACAGAATAAAGGAGCATAACTACAGCTGCAGCAGCACGTACGCATGGCTACATGCGACCTAAAAATAAATCCACCTACTGATTCACGCCTCCTTTTATCTCTCTCTCTCTCTCTCTCTCTCTCTCTCTCTCTCTCTCTCTCTCTCTCTCTCTCTCTCTCTCTCTTTCTCTCCTTGTATATCAATGTCGGCGTGCGCGTCTTCAGCCACAAAATCGCGTTACTTTATTTTTCTCTCTTCGTCCTTATCTGGGACCCCGAGAAGCCGATCATTTGTTTTTAAATTAAAATAATAAACGACTTTATAAATAAACACACACTCGTATCTCGCCTCGAGGAAAGAGAATTATTGCCATCCAATTATTGATGAGCAAAACAAAGAAACATTTGCTCCGTTGAGAAAAAGACAGAGAAAGGAGAAGATCTCACTCTGTTTTGACTGTTTGACAAATGATATCGATGGGGGAGAAAATTAAGAAACTTATAATAAGACTAACAATTGATAAACTTTGTGTTTCCTGCGATACGCGCTCGCTATCTTCATTGTTTGTCAGAATCAAGGTTGATACTCGTTTGTTGTTGTATTTTTTCCGAGAGAAATTTTAAGCAGACGCATAATCTCAAGGAAAAAATAAATTCAGTGTACAGTGTTTACGGATACAAACTCGAAGCGACGTAGAAGCAGAGGAGAAAAACAAAACCAACCCAAACCTCTCTTCCGGCCCCCCCCCCCCCCGTGGATATACTTGGGTTTTTATACATACCTACTACGCACGAAAAAAATACACACGTGCGCGCGTCGTCAGTTCATTGATCCAGCACGAAATTAGGGGGACGCAATTTGTAAGCGTTCTTCCGCCCGACGCCCACGGAGCTGACCTGGTTATAAGAAAGAGCCGTATGATTCTCCGAATAAACGAAGATGTAAACAATCGTGTTATTTTCGACGTCGAAGAGTTCAAATCTTTGTTTACGTACGATTAAATAGCCGCTCGTTCGAATCGTTAATTGTCGGATAAATTGCCGGCTATTTTTTAACGCGAAGATTCCGGTTCGGATAGCGCAGCCAAATTGATTTTTTTTTTTTAGCAAATAAAACACATCAGTGACGATTTTATTGCAAGAAAGTTGCACGGAAAAAACCTGTTGCGGTCGTAAACGGCCATTAACATACGATTCCTGCAAAGATCGATCGAAAAATCAGCATCGATTAACTTTTGATCGAAGGAGGACGAATATAAGCGCCGGAGAAAAAATCCAATCAAGTCGTGCGAGGCGAAAACTCGTTCGTTTTCCCCATCGCATCGAGGCTTCGCCGATAAATAAAAATCGGAGCAGGGAGAACTGACGCCGTGGAGAAAACTACGTCGCCGTCGAAGGTCAACGGGGGGAAGAAGAAGAGGAGGAGGAAGAAAAAAGCGACAAAATGAAAAAAAAAAACAAGAAGAATTGAGACTGCAGTAGCGCTGCTGCAACGACATACAAGTCGAGTCGCGAGGAGAGGAGAGAAACAAAAGACAGCTGTTCGAGCGGCGACTCGTACTATATACACTCGCATAACGCATTATGCATAGCCGAGGTGGGCAGGTGTGCAGATGTGCACGTAGGCCGCGTGTAACGGCACAAAAATCCTCCATGTATTATTGCGCAGTAGTCGAATTTTCGCAAAAATCGCCAAAGTAGTATACTACTCACTTTTCGCGTAACTTTGTGCAACCGAGAGAGTTAAGCAATATACGAATTTCTCTGGAAATATCGTTTCGCAAGAAGCTATAGACGTGCCCTTAAACGACGAGGGAGAAGAGAGAGAGAGAGAGAGAGAGAGAGAGAGAGAGAGAGAGAGATGACAGGAATTACGCGTCTTCGCGAGAGCGGAATTCCCGATATCGCACGACGCAAAAACAGCAGAGTACACGATGCCGTCGTCATCGCCTCTTTCTGGAATACACACCGCAAAGAGCGCAATCGCATGTGTGTGCGCGCGCCGCCACTCGGTGTGTTTACATCCACACACGGCAGCAGCGCAAGTAAAGTCGCCGCCGCTCACTCCAAATGGCCGATACGCGCGCGTATATAGATATATACGCTTGCAACAGAAGAGAGCGTCGCTCCTTTGACAGCTGTTTCGTTGTAAAATACAAGGAGCAGAGGCAATGCTCCGGAAAAATACTCACCTCCGAGCGTCTCGTCGGACGCGAATTTTCCCGTGGACGACATCCTTCCTTCTACTTCTTCTCTCTCGGAGAAAAGAGAAGCTTGCACAAAGAGAGACTGTCCTCTCTCTCTCTCTCGGGCGACAACGAGAGCGCGGAAGCTGTGTCCGGCTCTTTAACTCTGTGCTGCTCTTCTTTCTCAGCGGTGCAGTATACGTCGAGGAGTAAAATAAAAACAACAACCGAGCGTCGCCGAGGATATCCGTACGCAGGCGCGAGCGCGTCGAACAAAGGGATAACGCTCGGCAACTGATGCAGCTCCGCGGTTTTTATACACGTACGCCTTCGTCACTCGTTTATTCTTCGCGCGTATTATGCACTTTTTCGCGTTAACCGAGGGAGGAGAGAAGCTTATGCCTTATATACGTAAAATTCGAACAGAAAGAAAAAATGACAAACTGAGAGATGCGCGCTCGAACGAGTCCTGCGAGCGAGTGACTGTGGGGCGCGCGAGCGGCTGTGCTTTGTTTTGACCCGAGACGAGAGCGAACGTCAACACTGGCCGCACACACCACCGCGACGATGCAAGCGGCGGCGAATACACCGACGTGAGGTGGGGGGAGTTTGCCGACGACTCCGATGCGCAGCAGCTGAGAGAGAGAGGTGCGTGGGGGGTGGGAATAAGGTGCGCGTATAAAGTTTTGCTATAGTGCGTGTGCGCTTATGCGGTGTTGCTGCGCGAGTCGTATCGTAGTGGAGTTGAAAAGGAAATATGCTGTTACTGGCGGCTGGCGAACCCTGTTAATATTTTTGATTTTGCTTATATAGTTTTTGAGAATTTTGAGAGATTTTGCAGCTGCTTGATGACTGCTGTTGCTTAAGGAACTTGTTGCATTGGGCGGTGAACGATTGTTTTCTTAGACGTGTACATAATGTATATTAACTAGGTCATTAAGCTCAGTACGATAGTTAAATTTTAAATGTTTCAAATAGTTCGAAATGAAAACAGCGTAAGAAATTATGATGATATAAAAGTATTCCGGCGTTTTTGATAGTTTGAAATCGTGACGAGGACAGAAACCGCCGTTGCAGTGACAGCATTTCAAACATTTCACCGCGGTATCTGAGACGGCCATGGAGGGATATGTTTATCAATTTTTATTCTCCAAGTACGACGTAAATTACCAGAACTATGATTCGCCGCTTCCGATATCGATCGTATATCATTGTTTACTTTACTCCGAAAAATTTACGCCTACGGTTTATCGCTATATTTTTCTATGAATTTTTTCCATGCTATCTTTATCAGCACTAAAAAAATCAGCAACAAAGGAAATTATCTCCCCCCCCCCCCCAAAAAAAAAAAAAAGAACAAATTTCAAGCATATAGTTACGTTATGCGCTAAAGCTCGGAAAATTCTAAACGCGCGAGTCGCCGCATTGACTCACGCTTTACCTGTCACTTGGCCGATGGTCTATTGCATGCGACGGTGACATATACTACAATAATCATATATGCCTATATGGCTGCAAAACATTGTTTCCTCGGTTCATCGGACTCGCGCGAGCGGCAAATTTCGAAAGCGAATCTATTTTGTTTACGCGCGTTTCGCATGAGATGCAGCTTACACGCAGTCCTTGTATCTTTGCGTAAGCTACTATCTCTATCCGGTGGCTGCATAATTTACGTAAAACTCGCTCGATAAGAGAATTTTCGATAGTGCGTACAATCGAACGAGTATATATATTCAAATAAGAGATCGCAGTTTTTTTTTCTTTTTAGTGGAGTGTGAGTTATATTCTTGAATTAAGTGTTGAAATACCGTCGGATAATGTACGCAATTTGCATATGATATTGATTAATGTTATCACGTGATTATTTGCACAAACAAAAACGATATTAATAAAGTGAATCATACGACAATGTAGTTAAGTTGATTTAGTGAAAAGAAAATTACAAATTGAATAAACAGTTAACAACGACATTCCTACAATTCAACGCACATTTTCTTAGCAGAATTTCCTTAATTTAAAACTGATCCCAAAATCTTTTGGCTCTCCAAGAACAATATAATCCGAACAAAGCAGAGACGACAAATTTTCCTCTTTTAATCTCAACAAAGAGGCATCACCTTCTTGTTATTAATAAAACCGCGAGAAGTATCTCTCTCGCAGTCGAAAACTACATATAATAAGTGGCGTGCGCTGAGTCAAGGTTGACTGCAGAGCGCGTCAAAGTGTGTTACTTATAAGTTATATATAACAAAGCGAAAAAGCGCGCTTCGATTCTCGCGCAGATTCGCGAAAAAAGACGAGCGGACGACCAAAAATAAAGAGAAACATGCAAAGGTGCAGCGAGTATCGAAGTCAGGTTTATTTTATTTTGCAGGAACTGATGCGCAGTTTCTTCGTAATCTTGGTTTTGTGATAAATTAAAAAACAAAAAAGATAAAGGTACTCGATGGTCAATCTCTAAAATAAAAATTAAATAAATTTCATCGATTTTTTTAAATACAGCACGAAGAAGTGCATTTACGCACAAGTGGGAATTAAAAAAACCCGCGGAAAAAAAAACAAATTATCGCAAGATGGCAGCACAAAACACGGCAAAAAGCTATAGCGCGAACAGACTTCGTCAACGATGGCCTATACTTGAAACTCGAAGCGCCAAACGGGAAATCGGAGGGTTGATTAATTTTAAGGATTTTTTCATTTTTTGCGGCTGTAAATACTGTAAATACGAGTGGGTTATTTATGTTTGTTCATATAATTGGAACAGTTGCACATTTCCAGGTGAAATGCAGATGTTGTGGATCATGACCGGAAGTGGAGTCTGGCCCAAGGCGGAAATAATCTTATTCGCATAATTGTTAATAAAATTTATTAGCTTTTATTAGCTTTTATTAGATTTTAATAACCATTTATAAAGTGTGGAATTTGGACTCTAATAATAGTTTATAACACTTATTAATGTTTGAGAGATTTAATTATATCTTTTTTAATTTTACAAATGTTTTTAAGCTTTTATTAGGTTTTATTAGTTTTTTGAGCGTGTTAAATAATCTCTATTAAAATATAAACAAGTGATTAAAGAATTTTTTTAAGATATTAGAAGACAAAACTAAAAATAATTTATAAAATTTCATAGCAGTTATTATCTTTTTGAAAAACTTACTAACATATCGTAAGAATTATAAATACTTATAAATCTCTAAATTATTGTAAATAAATATTTTTTAAAACTTATTAGAAGTTTGTTCTCATCTGATTCTCATCTGATTCTCATCTGAGGTTTTTCAATAGGGAAGAGCGTCGGCTGCTAATAGCTGCCTCAAGGGTGTACCTATAGTGTTTCCCCTCTACTTCACGTTTCTCATCCCCCAAGCATCGTGTAGGATCATTGCGTGGCGACCTATTTTCACTTGCCCGATACGGAGAGTTTAGGCGGTGACGAAAAAAGCCAGTCCAAAACTGCTTTGTTTTCGTATTGATATAGCTCTAGCGGTCCGCACGTATACGTTATGTACATTAAAAATTAATAATTTTTCCCATTTTTAAGGTTAAGTAGAGTTTTTAGATACGCCTGCATACATGAACGACCCATTCATAAGAGTCAGATGCAGGCATTTTTTATATAAAAGTGAACTTTTCATTTATTCAGAAAGTATTTTCTTTGAGGTTCTAAATTCATACATATAATAGGTTTTATAGGTTATGTCGTGCACTGCCTGAAGTCGTAAAATTCGAAATATCAGTAACTGTTCGAATATAATAAGAAACTATCCTTATATCTCATTTTATTACAAGCATCATCACGTTATACTTATCATTCTTATAAAATTAAAAATACAACTTTGAATTCAAAATCGAACCGCAAGCGCGCCCATTTTTAACTGACCAATCAGACGACAAATAGAACTCCTTCAAGATGGAGCGATCGAAACTTTTATAAAAAAAATAAATAAATAAATAAAAAAAAAATGAAATATATGATATAGTTTTTGAAACCACACTTTTTGTTGGTCACGAAATCCTCTCTCCCGGGACATTTAATTATGTCCAGACCGTTTTCGACGGTATTGACAACGCGAGAGAATTGAAACTGAAACTGACTGGTCACTGGAGCTTTTGCCTGATAACGATGGAACGGTGCGAACGCGTAAAATTCAGAAACTACTAAAAATTAATTCCGGAACTATAAATAATTATTTTATACAAGGTTTTTTCAATCGAATATATGTAAGTTCAAATCCGCAAACGAACACCAAGTCACACTCGCGTACAATGACGATCACAACGCGAGTCGCGGAAAAGGTCGCGTTCCACCCGCGCAAAACGGAAAACGCAGCGCAGTAGTTCGCGTTCGTCCGCAACAACGCAAAAGTCGCGATTTGCGATCTCGTCTCTCTTTCTCTGTCCCTCCGCATCTGTCCGTCTCCGTTTCCCGTGTACGGTGTACGGCATCAGAAAAAGGAGAAACGAAGCACAGCAGAGTAGTTATTATAGCAGCAACAGCAGCGCAGCACCATCGCGCACGGAAGAAAGAGAAAAGCATATATAGTGCAGTCAAGTGTTCGGCGACAGCAACGCGATCAGCAACACACATTTATATCTCTCTCAGCAGCAGCGAGTATCAACGTCAACAACGAAGTACAACAGTACCACGTAGCAGACGTCCCAGCAACAGTAGCAGCAAGAACAAGTTTCTTCTTTTTCGCAACTTGCGCAATTTTCCGAGGTAAGTCCGAAGTATTCATAATACCTATCTGCTGTGCTCTTCTCGTGCGCGCAAAGAGAGAGCGGCCAGCGCAGGGAAATGGCCGCGCGGCGGTAACCGAAAAAGCACCCGCAAAGGCTGCTGCTGCTCCGACATCTTTTTCAGGAGCAGTTGTGTCCGTTGTGGGCAGACTTTGCTCGTACGAACTTTAAAGATAACGTTGCGAGCTGCCGGCTCCTCTGTGAAACGATTCTGTTTTGTCTCGTATAGGATACGGTGTTTTTTAACGTTTGGTAACGACGACATTTTTTCAACGTCTCGGGCGGAGGACGGGGAAAACGTAGCCCGCGAAGGCAGCTGTATACATACTTATAGCTACAGGCATCACCTGTGTGTCGTCGCTTTGTTTTTAGCTCAGCCGCGTCTCTGTTTGTTTACGGCTCGCTCTCTCTCTCTCTCTCTCTCTCTCTCTCTCTCTCTCTCTCTCTCTCTCTCTCTCTCTCTCTCCCTCTCTGATGTCTCTCTGACACTCGCAAAAAATATTTACGTAAGCCGAAGATGCTTCTTACCTGCTGCTTTGGGCGCGTTTTGAAGTGCTTTATCAACGGTGTCTATCAATCCGCTATTACGACTCGCACGTTTCGAGAGCAATAACAGCGAGATTGTGTATTTATTGGGTATAAGCCGAGAAATAAACGCGCAGTTATTACGGAGAAATGTACATACAGTCTCCTGCAACCGTTATTCTCGCACCCTTATGTAAGACGCACGTGAAATTGTGTCGTAAAACTCTGCCGTGACAAGGATGTAAATTAAGTAGAGACAACGCGGCATTGACGTTCGATCAGTTCCTTTTATATGGTACACTATATATCAAGGGCTATCCGGGTATGGGAGAACAATGGAATTTATATACATGGATCGTAACCGTAATATTTAAAAAAACTCGAACGCAGTTCAAAACATAAACAATTGCTCTTATCCGGCGCAGTGCTACAGTCGCTTCATAATATGTAGGTATAGCAACCTCCTCCTCGCCTTCTCCCCGCGATACGTGGTAAAAAAAACAACAAGAGCGAATCGTTTAGCTACAACATGGCTCTCTCCATGATCGACGAAAGCGAGCATCGTATCATCGTGTCATTCGTGAAATTGTCGCGGCCCGCGCTCGTGCGACGTTCAAAATTTCCAGTTTATTTTCTACACGCGATTTAAATGGCAAATTAACGCGAGTACAATATACTACTTATATAGAATATGCAGTGGGAGCACGGGTTCCGCTTGCTATTCCACCGGATCACGTGATCGCCGTTTAAAAGCCTATAATGCTGTCTTCTACATCTAATGGGATTTTGCTTATTATTGATCGAAGCCAACGTGGCTCTTGATAGCTTTCTTTATCTTCTCGGTGTAATAAGTAGCAGCTTGACGAGATTATAAGACAAAAGTCAGAGAGAAGCTTGGTGTGAGTATTATTATTATTATATCTAGATTAAAGCTGCGCTTTTTTTATCAATGAAGTAAAAGAATAAGCGCGAGGGGCGTATAAGATTAGATAAGTTATTTGGATTGAATCTAAATTAGATTCGTCAATCCGAACCTTTTTCTCAGGATACTAGAGTATTTATAGAGGATTGAGGAATATTTCATTCAAAACGCATGGATGTTTATTATAAGAAAAAAAGGAGGGCTGGAGAATGCGAGTAGGAGAGAGAAGAATCAAAAGAGAAATGTATACGAAAATAAACGAAAGTAGGAGGCGCGCTACGAATTGGGTAATCGACGAAAAAATAGCGAGCGTTTGTTTTCCTTCGTCGAGCTATTTATTCTTCATTCATGAATTCTTTCCTGTACTTACAACAGGCATCTCCAAATGCAAAAAACCGGCTGTCGGAGTACAATCGTGAGCAGAAAAGCTAAAAACCCCATCATCACTCGATGCAAACACAATTACTTATCTCGAGGTTCGATGTTCGACTCCTCTCGCGTGTCGCATCAGTGCAGTTGTTGTGAGGCGCGGTTCTCTCTCTCTCTCTCTCTCTCTCTCTCTCTCTCTTCATCTTCATCTTCAGCTCTCACGCGCATGCACAGTAGTCCTTTCTCAGAATATACATTGATATATATGTATGTATATATAGATTTATAGATATATAGAAATGCACAATATAGCGCGCGCGCAATGGCAGCAGAATCAGACATGCGCGCCAGCTTCAAGGCGAGATTGTCCGGTGCTGCTGCGCGAGCAAACCGAAAAGAGAGAGGACACCAAGGTTGTGTCTGGTCAGCAACCTTCGACGACTCTCGAGACGTGCGCGCGATATATAGGTATATGTACATACACCCGCGTGTCTCTCGAAGCCGCAGACCCATACGGGTATATTCCGAAACGTTATATAGGTATTTACATTTACAGATAGCTTTGTATCAGTAGCTCCTTTCTGCTGCTTTTTGCGCCTGCTCTCCTTCTCTCCCTTTAGGGCTGATAGCTGATAGCTGTTGCGGATGCAGTGTGTTATAAGGGTGGATACAACTGCGACGTTACGAAACGATACGTATAGTAATAGCTGCTTGTTCGCTTTGCCTTGATTGTTCGAATTGTTGTATCGAAAGCGTTGGGCTTGGCTTTTTTCGAAAGTTCAAGGACTTCCGGCCGCTGCTGCTGAATTTCGCGGGCTGTTTTCTTTCTCTTTTCGTATATCAGCGGCCTCGATTCGACCAATTGAAAAGGAAACGCTCTTGCTGTCGCCGACGCTATTGCTTTGCTCATTTTTTTTATTTGCTTTACAGAGGCTTGTATAGAATTGCTTCAGAAGACAAGATGAGGTACGGTCTCTTTATCAAAAATCCAATGATATATCTTTACTGCATAAGTGTATACGTAACGTTTGATTTAGTCAGTAAACAGCCCACAATGGTTTACATTGATCACGTTCGTATTAGAGAGTACGCTGGAATTATAGCTAATTTTAGCATAAGTTTAAATGTACTCTTATAGGACTTGATATTCTAGCCACACTACTGTGTGTCCTAGAAACAGAGCATTGAACCTTGATAGTGTTCAATATAGCAGTCCTTGAGTGCAGCCCCTCCAATCTTATACCTAAAAGTTTGTGAAATACTTTTTGGTGCTAAGAGAGGAGTAGAGGCTGCTCAGTTGTCTACTAAAGCCTTTTAAATACTCAACATCTTTATACTTATAATATCCACTTTGTCTGTTAAATAATTGTTTCTGTTAATCATGTGTTTCAGTTCTAAGAATAAATCTGGTATGAAAATGAAGATTCCAACTGGTGGTTCCGGCAATGGTTACTATGGCCATGAGAGCGGAGTCATATCTTACTTGGACAATGTAGAGAATGATGGCCCTGAAGGCCCAGCACAGGGTGAGGATGACTTCTCAGAGTATATGTGGATGGAGAACGAAGAAGAGTTCGACAAACAGGTAAATATCAGTAACCAACTTTGTATTTTTATTACTTCAAGGTTAAATTGTATGCAACAATTTCAATTCTAAAATATTTCTAATTTTATACAGGTACTCCAACAGTTGGAAGAAGAAGAACTGATGGAAGAGTGCTTGGAAGCGATGCTGGAAGAGGAGAGGCAACATGAAAGGAACCAAAACTCCAGTGCTTGGTCTAGTGCCACAAGTACGGAAAACAATGGTGCTGAGCTGTGCCAACAGTTGAACAGCCTCCGAGTGCACGATGACATTGCTAAACAGGTATGTCTTGAGATAGAATTATTTAAAAATTAATACAATCTTTTTTTAATTCGATGGTGAAGGCTTACATTGATTTCAATATTACATTTAAAGAATAAATTGATTTTATTGCAGAGTACGTTGAACCCCAATGCCGCAGAGTTTGTGCCAGGCTTCAAAATGACATCGCCACCAGAAATCAGTGCTAAGTCGTCGTAGAGGTCCCTAACTCTCATTTCCACCTTTGCTGAATAACAGATCTTTTTTGGGCTACTGAAATGTCCAGAATCCTCTTTATCACCTATTCAAGGTCGAATGATTATCTTCAGTGAATATTGTTAGGCGTTGCGAGTCAACGATATAAGATTATAAACGTAAAATTAGGTGAAAAAGATGCGCAGTATATAGATATACTTAAAAACATTAATGCGAAAATCAGGTTTAATGCTGTCCAATTTTTAGAGATGTTAATTGTCAGAGAAAGGGAGTAAGAAAGCACGTGTTTGTTTATAGATTGCAAAATTTAATATACAAGAATTTAACTATAGGTTATACGATCGATAATAAGTTTTTTATCATATATTTTTAACTGATCAAGTCTCCTGGCTGAAACAATTTATTTTATATAACTCAATTTAAGCTATTCCATTTATTTATTGATAAATATTTATACACTGTTATGATGGCGAATCATCCATACGTGTACTTAAAAAATCAGCAGGAGTTGTATTGTTTTTGTATCATGTATCAAAGAAAATTGTTATAATATCATTTTGCCGAACTTGTGAGCCTCGCTTTAAACTAGTCCAGTCATTGAGCTTATTCTCAAAGACATCCCGGTTTACTTGACTACATCACAATTTCATTGCAAATCTTTATACCTTACCTTTCTCTCTCAAGCTCAAAGTAAGGCATGATAAAACACGTGCAACAAAAAACATAAATATAGTCAAGTAATAATCGTATAAAGAAATAATCAAATTATAGATTTAAGTATTTATATATTTAGATATTTATGTAGGTTTATTAAATATTTGAATATTTAAATATTTAAACGTCGAAGTAATTTATTAAAATTCGTGTCCTTCAAAATGAAAGTGTCTCAAGCAGACTGTCAATATGTGGATTCTGGGCCCTCCATCGGCTCATATTTCTTCTCTTTTTTCTTCATTATATATATATGACCTTTTTTTAAGACTTTAAAAGATCTCAAACAGAAAGTCTAATTCGGGCTGTGAGGGACTCTCTTTCGTTTTGACGGTCGGAGTCTACACATGCTTGCTTACTTTCTAGAGAAAGATTTTTCTATTGAAAAAGACAAAAAAAAAACATCTTACTTTGGGAATTTTCATAGATTGTAGGTGTCAAACATAAATCTGCTACGTTCTAATCAGAATATATAAATATACGTATAAATGGTGAGTGTACTTTGAAGCATTTTTTGTTGTTTAAACAGAAAAGTGCGCAGTATTGGAACAAAAAAAATATACGCGAGTTGTAGACGTAACACTCAAATTTTTGTGTCACTTTAAATAACTACTACTGTTTTATTTAATTTAATGCATTTATTTTAAATAAAATAAGTACTACTAATAATAACATTCGCAATAATTTTGTTACATATTTTTATAGACGTCAATGTTATTTTAAATAATTAGCACATTCAAAATTTTTAAATTTTACGAATTTTTTTAAATCAAACCAATTTTAAATAAATATTAAAATAATATTTATGATAGTTTAACGTTAATGTTAATTGACAATTTTAAGTGACTACTATTTCGTTTTTGAAATAATGCGAGAAGGCACGAAAATTGGAGTGAACAACGAACGTAATTATTTCTTTCATACTGAGTAAAGCTGAGAGCTGCGTATGATGGCGACTTTTTTCTTGAAATGTGCATTTTTTGGTTTCGAGACAGTCTTCCAATTATTGTCTAAAAATGTCTGTCAACAAGACTCTCGAACGACGATCGACAAGACTCTCGGCGGCACGCACACAAAAAACACATACACTTAGCATGCGCGCGCGCGCGTAAATGCAGCAACGGGAAAAACATTTTAATTTTTAATTCTTTTCCGTTCTGTACGAATGTACAAGTTCATGCAAAATATTTTGCATTAATTTTTATATTCGTACAGAATTTTAAATTTACTGTGTACATTGTATTACATGATTTTTTTCCCGTTGCTCAGAAAAAAATAATAAAACATAATTGTATAAAAAAGCTTTTCATTCCGTTTAATGCTTGCAGCTATAAAACCAGCTTGTGATTTTTTAGGAGAAACATTTTTATTGTGAAAATTTACGTTCATGAAAAAAAAAAACATTGAACGCCATGAAAAAAAAATTGATTATTAAACTCGCCTTAAATATAATTACCACACAGATTTTCCGTTTATCCACTCTTTGTGCGATGTTATTCACGAGTATATGCGTTTCCCGAGTGAACCATCCAAATTATCCTTAGACTGTATAGAAAAAATTGTATAATTTTCGTACCAATTTCGCCTGTGTAAATAATTATTTTTGCTCATGCGTACGGTGTGTAACCGTACACATGCGTAGTTCTGTAATATGGTCACATTAGCGTTATGTAGCGATGGGATTGTGACATCGAATTATATAATGCACGTGGAATGACCGTTTCACCCGGGAAAAAAGTGTATTTTCGTCACGGATCTTTCACATCGACAATGTATGTAGTGCTGTGATCGAAAACTCAAGAGGGAAAAAGAGATTTATTTGTACAAAATAAAAATAACGTTTAAATTTCACCGAAAAAGAGAGAAAGAGAGCAAAACCGCGAGAAAGTTGTAAATTATATCATTCGACATTCGTCATTCTCGAATTTTTTTTCACCATCAGTTATTATTATTATACTGTAATCTTTTACTAATAATTAATTATTTGGCGAACGAATATCGCCGATACGTTTTGAATTGTAATATAAAACAAAAATTATTTTTCTCTAAGATTGGGAGTTGAATGTAAATGCGTGATAGTATATCCTATTTTTTTAGCGAAGCGGATATTACTAGAATGCGCGCGAAACGTATACCGAACGATTCGCACGACAACTAGTTTTAAGCGTCGAAATATTATCGCGTGACATTTTTTAGTTGTATAATACGAGAGGTTTACCTTTGACTGTTTTCTTTGCAATGGGATAAACGTGTAAAAAAAGATGAAAAAATTCGGCAATTCAAATGTTTGCTCATGAAGGATCACATATACTTTATTTATGTAATCACAATATTTCATGTTATTTACTGTCTTGATATAAACAAATCTTAGCATTTGCAAACTTTCATTTTATCTTCATTTTTGTTTATAGCATTTAACAAGTAGCATACAAAAAAAAAAAAATAAAAATATGTATGTAAAACGCCAAAAACTACATTTATCTTATTTCCAATTACCCTTCCACTCAAAGATAAAGGAAATGACGTCAAATAATTATTTAGGTTTATATTACTAAGCTAGAAAAGTTGCAAAAGGAAATCAGTATGTATTCATAACTTGTATTTGTGTAAAATTTTATTTTTCGTTATCAACATTAATGCATGCAATCATGCAGTATACAGCTGATTTTACATTTCGTGAATTCAAAATTTTGCGTAGAAATTTGGTTATCATTAAATATTTTTACATGATGTTTGAATTCATTCATTTGAATGACAATTTTATTCTCAAAAATTACATAGAAGTATGATTAGAACAGGAAAATTCATTTGTTCCAGTTACAAAATAATTATACTTAAGGGCCCTCGGGAGTATAGATATAGCTATACCATAAGCGAGAAAAATAGCGGTTCCTTGGATCCCAACTTTTGAATCAACCGGTGCTCCGATGACGCTGAAAATTATGTATGTAATTCTTTGTTATACCCTTTCTGCGGGGAAGTAAGCTTATAAGCTTTTGTTGACTCTATAAATTACAAAATATGATTATTTAGTTTCTCCCTATTTCGGGGTTAGTATAAAAAACAAAAGAAACATGTTGTTTTTACGATTCTTCCTGACAGCTTTAAAATCGATAAATTTAAATAATCATTTTTGATAAGCAGGGCTCACGAAGGCTTAAAAGCCCGCTTCCCCGCAGAAAGGGTATATCAAACTATAATATATATCATTTTCAGCATCATTGGTGCACCGGTTGATTCAAAAGTTGGGATGCAAGGGACCGCTATTTTTCTCGCTTATTGTATAGCTATATCTATACTCCCGAGGTCCCTTAATATCTCACGCATAAACAATTATAAGAATAATATTTCTTATCATTATCAAGAAACTTACGTATTAATGCATAATGTAAAAATAATTTTTTCGCAATTAAATGGTATCTAATTCATTGATTTTGACTTCAAAAAATAAACAAAATTATAGAATACTGTAAAGTATCTGTTTTACTCGTTGCAGTTGTAGTCGATCCTTTACAAATGTCGGAACTCATTGATTGTTTATTTTACATTCAAGTGTATAACATTTAATCACATTCTTCTCATCTATGATTTTTATTTCAATGGCGCGCCAGCAGCATATCAAGCTAATGCAATGAAATTACAAAAGGTTTTCTCCTGATTTCATAATCTTACTAAGTATACCGATGGTTTTTGATGATATAAATGACCTACTAATAAATTTTCCGTTTTGTTGGAGATGAATGAAAAAAATAAAGCTGCAGGGAAGGAAAAGTTATATATTGATTATAGTTTATTAATTCATTGAATGTACTCATTGATTTTATTGTAAAATTTGTTTGTAAAACTTTGTAAAACCTATAGATTGCGTCATCAGGTATGTTTCTTTATTAGTTTACCATTGATTTTAATACGTTGTTAAATAACTTAATATTAAATATAGTTTCAATGATTCGCAAATACATTCATAAGTATTTTATCCTATAAAAACGATATAAAATTCGGCTTTCTGATCTTTAAATAATACAATACAAGTTTTTGTATATAATTGATTATATATCATAAATAAATAGATATAGAACTTCAAAATATATTTCAAGCAATATAACTGAAGGCTCTCAGATTATGTGTCAGTTGATCATCGGTTTATATACTACTATTTTTGTTGATGTACATAGATAACATCTCATTTTTCTATAAATTAAAGTGATGATTACAATCTTATGTTTTTAACTTCTTTGTTTAATGACTGCTATTTATTGCTAAAAACAAATTTTACTTTTTATTTTTATTATTATTATATACTTTTTAAAACACTATCAATAAAATATTTCTATTATTGATCTGATAGAGGTCAAATCAGAATTTATATTTCTTCTGTTCTAAAATTTTCAAAATTGAAATAAAAGAACTAAAGAGCTTAAAAAATTATAACATATGAAAATCGCTTACTTAAGTAGTAAAATAATCATGATGTCATCTATTATCTACTAAATGCATTGATTAAGAAAGCAAATGAAAGATAATTTCTTGATAAGTATAATAAAATAATTACAAATTCTATTATACTTTCGATCAGTTGCGCCAATAATTGTTCGCTCTCAACTGTATCATATAATATAAAAGATATCCAAAAGAATCTTTAGCATAAATATAAAGTATACTACATTCACTTATATACACTCAGCTTAGTAATCAATACTCTGTGATTGGCAGTCTCTTGTACAAAAAATTAAATACTGCCTCGTTTCTTATTTCATCTCAAGTTTTTGACGCGCACGCGTCAAATACATTTTTATTACTTTTTAATTAATATTGTTCGACAATTCTCTTATTATTCAGTTAACTTGCTCTTACAAAATTCAACTTGGCTATTGTTCAATCACTGAGATTAAATGTTCTTTAGATGTAATTCAGCATAAATATTTATTTCGCGAGCGTGAAAGTGAAATTTTTATTTGCCCAAAAGTGGGTTTAACTTATAATACGGCGATAGTACTCTTGCACAACCATCATAACACGATATAAAATCTGATATCATGAATGTTGGTGATTTTGACACGATCATTTGAAGTGATAGTCATCAATAAAGAATTAAATGTATAAATGAGTTTCAATTAATGTTTAAAACCTCGACTTTTGAAAATTGTAGTTTTCAAGGAGTTTATATCTTCGTTTTAGGATAGATATTTTATACTCTATTCTATCATGAATATGAGCAAACATCCTAAAATAGTGTATTGTGTACTTAGGGCGAGTAGTGAGCCTTTTTGACCGAGTGTGGGGTTTGCAGTAGGAGTCTTACACAAACACTCACAATCCGAAGACTAATGCGTATAGGCATATTGCTAGCCAAGACAAGTACTGCAAGCCCAAAAATTGAAACCAACAAGTCCCCCTCGCAAATACGGCGCATACCATATTTTTTGTAACGCCTGTACAGACTTTTGTGTTTTTCATACGTACGTTAACCGCACATATTTGTTAAAATATGAACAGATAACCAAATAATGAAAGTAGAATAAAATAAACTTTTTTCTGATAAGCAAGCAAAAGATTTTTTTTATATTATAAGATAAGCAAAAACGACTTTTTTGTCATCAAAAAAAGAACAAGGAAATCGTATACAATACAGATGTTACAAAAAGATATTTTGTTACTTCATACATTGTCTTCAGAATTATTAAATAATCATGAAAAATGTTATAATTACTGTCAATTAAAAATATATGTTTTGCAAAGAGATTATCATAGAAAAAAATTGCTTATTATTTTCTTCTAATCAGAAAAAAAGCTACTGAAACGTTTCTAAAACTTCCGTAAATCAGTAAATTAGATATGACAAAACACAATGTATTGCGTTACTACTCTAAAAAAAGGTAAAAAGTACCTTCATCTTCTGCCTCGTCACCTCTAAAATTGTAAAGACGCGATACAAAAATGCAGAGAGTAGTAATTACTTCTAAATTCGCGGCGAGCGTTCATCGAGAGTCGCTTAGACGCTCTCAGTAGGACTTTGGAACTCAGAGAGCGCGTGGATGGGATTTTGAACCTTCTTCTGGGAGCCCTTGCGCACCTTGGCGCGCACCTCCTCTGGTCGTTCTGGGCGTACTAGTGGCTTCTTTTCGGGGGCTTTCATTTTCCATACGACAATTGGCGACTGCAATAAAAATAAGAATTTTCTCTATTTATTTATATGCTTGCAAAAGATTAAATAATAATACCAATGACGATAATAAAAATGTTGATATAATGATTATAATAATAAGGCTAATAACAATAATAATAATACTAGTCGCGTAAAATTCACGTAACTATTTGTTAACATAAATTTAACAGAAACACACAGATACACAGAAATGAGTTTGAGAAATATACTTACATACTGCTTATAGTCCAATAATAAGACAGCAAGCAATAAATAAAGCATTTATTAGCAAAGGTTTATACAGTTTACATTACATTATAAATGATTTGATAACTTAAAAAACTATTTCAATTGCATTAAAATTATTCATCAAATCATTTTTCAATTAGAGCTCATAAAACGTGTGCGTGTATTTATTTTACTTATTCTATCGTTAAAAGCTGATAGCTCATTTTATTTGCTTTCCTAAAATGTGTGCTATAAATATGTAAAAGGTATAGCTATTTACAATAAATATTTCTTACAAATATTGGATATTCTAAAAAAGAATTCCAGATGCTGAACATTTTTACCTTTAAAGAAATTTTTCGCTTATCTGCAATTGAAAATAAAAACAAACGGACGTAAAAATCTAATTTTCTTTTAAGTATAGTGTTAAGTAAGTGAAAATTCGAGTCAACATCTGAATATTCTTTTATGGTGAAAAAAGCATTAGCGAAGCGGGTGACTATAGTATATAAAAATGTCGATTGTGACTGAGAAGTTTGTATCGGTCACCCCGACATAATATAGCCAATGAGTACATTGTCATATTGTCACATTGTGCGATTGTTATATATTTGTACAGTATGTATTTTCACGCCAGTCCTCAATATAGATCTATCATTTTGGTGCAAGCTCAATTATACCAGTGAAACGGAGTAAGTAATAGATAAATTGTATGATACGGGTAAGTAGAGCAGGAGCGGCTCTCGCGGCCATTGTTTCTCACTTCCATTGTCTTCAATGGTCTACAAACATTGTAAGCCCAAAATCTTATTGTTTTCAGCTAAAGCTTATCTATCGTTTACTACTCAAGTTATAGTTTATTTGAAATCCATTATTCTCAAATTAAAAAATGCAGGTTTCAAACTGCTAACAAGTAATTTCATAATGATTGTGAAAAGTTTTGCATTAAATTGTTTCGAACTATACAAAAATTTAACTTGTTAGCAAGTTGAAATCAATATAGTTATATTTTAATCAATCTGCAATATAAGTTAGCTTTTTTATTCTGTAGGCATATAGGGCAATTTTACTAAATAAATATCTCTTCATTCAAATGATTAAAGAAGGAGAGTAACAAAAAACATATTATTATTACTATATTAGTACTATGAAGACCGTTAATAGTTAATTGAAGTAAATTTAATAAGTACAAATTAGTAAAATTAAGTAAGCTACAAAAATAAAAAAGTCATCTTAATACTGCAGAGGAGAATCCGTCATTTTTCCAACTTATTTATACCAAATAAAAGAAATCGAAACTCACCGTGACAGTAGATTGTCTGGGATATTTGGTGCTGGCGACGTAAGACGCCTTGACAGTCAGCACGACTGCATTCATCAAATTTTTCGCGGCCTGAATAAGTGAAGTGGCGCTATCGAGACCGGATACAATCAGCTCTCCACTGATGTTCTGTACATCGGCTTTGACTTTACTGGTGATGTTCATCTGATGACAGTATAAAGCAATTCTCTGCAGGTAAGCGAGCAAATCTTTTTTGGTTGAGCTCTCGGGACACTGGTCGGCGATTTGGCGCGTAAGCTTATCAAGCTTTGTGCCGTACTCAGAAATTTTCTTAGCAGCATTGATTACGTCCATGGTGGTCTTAAGAGGGCCACGACCACGAGTGAAATCCGTCATCTCCATCATGATCATGCACATGTGTTTGGCTAGAACGATAATGTCGTTGCCAGCGTCGTCCCACTTGGCGACCTCGCGGTCGAACTTGAGTTTCTCGCTCTTGAAATGCTCGACTTGCTGCAGAATCTTCTGTTTATCCTCCTCTGTCATTTTACGCATGGCCTCGCGGGCGGTTGTGATACCGCTGATCTCTGGATATTCGTCCACGCCGTGCTCGCCTGTCTGAGCGCTCGACTTGCTACGCGTTTCTAGGGTATAGTGCTCATCCAATTCGACATCTTCTGGATCCAAGTCCTCATCAGCCTGTAGAAAACAAATAACAAAAATCAATAAATCGTAAACATAATGCGTGATGAAATTAAGCTGAAAAACGTACCCTGTTCATGAGCACAGCACGTCTAATCTCCCTGACACCGTCATAAACGAGCCTGGAAGCATCAATGAAGTCGTTCTCGTCAACATCCTTGGGCGGATTGTTGCCCAGCGCATCGACAGCCACCTCGACCCTCTGTGCAAACTTGGGCATGACCTGTTCCCGAAGAACCTTAACTGCCTCAAGAACTCGTTTAGTGTAAATACATGGCTCGTAATTGTCCATCTCTGCTTGAACGACGTTGCAGACCCTGGCGGAGCGTCCCCGAATGGCACCGGCAGTCCTGTCAAGTGTGTCGGCATCACCCTCTTGCAGCGCCAACACGCATTTATTGACATCCTCGAGAATATGGTTCTCGGAGACAGCAAGGAAGTCATCGATCGTCGTGATGTCATCGACGGCTTCGGTGAGCACACGCACCCGGTTCTCCCAAGCCTGTCGGAATACCTCCATATTGTCCAAGGCGACCTTGGAGCGTGGACGGGCCGCCAGAACGCGAGCAGCGTTTATCACCTGTGGGCATAGGTCTTCGATCTGGGCTGCTGCGTAGCGCACCATCTTCACACCATCCTCATTGCCTGACATGCTGCATACCAAATTGGCCACCTAGATTTTAAAGAAAATTTAGTTTTTGTTTATCCTTCTTTCTTGAATAATTTTTTTTAAATTCTGTTCCCAACTAGACCTACCTCAACTAACTTATTAGCATGCTCGGTAAAAACGAGTGCATACTCTTCAACTTCTTTGTCTTTGCCTTTAGTAGCAGCATCAATGAGGACCAGGAGAGGTACACTGGTCTCCAGGAAACTGTCGGAGACATGATCAACAACAGCCTTGCGCAGTTGTCTTCGCAGATCCCTAGTCTTTCTGCACATGTGATCAATAGCTCGTTCCAGTCCTTCTGATTGTTCTTTTACACCCATCTATATTGAAATTAAAAAGTTTTTAATATTCGTAATAAATAGAGGAATTGTAACACTCAACACTCCAGGATTAAATTTTGTCTGTAGTTGACTGTGTTCCTGGTGCCAAATTTTTTATGCAATACAATTATATATGTATATACAAGTTTTTGTGTAAATGTACAAACAAAAAACCAAGCTCTAAACTTAAGCTTTTTAGGCGCTTGTTTAGGTATACTTTGGTATAAATAATGGTATCAAATAAAGGGGATTTTTCAAGTATTAAGCTATTTAATCAATCAATGAATTGTATAAAAGTGTAGCAAATACAACAATGGAAGATGTGTTTCTATACTGAATTTCCAAAGTTATAATGAATAAAAGGGATGGATATTATCTTGAGTTTGTTTTTGTATGAGCAATCTTGTAATGTACAAAAAGTTCAAACACACTGTTCACTCTCAAACAGCCAGAATAACGTAATGTTTTATTAGCAGCATTAATTAGCAAGTTTTTTGTTATGCAGTAAAGTAAAAACAAATAAAAATCAAACATGGATGGAATCATGAAGAGTTAAATCTTAAAATCAAGGTTTATAAATTTTTCACACAAAAATACATCAAAGTATGCCATAACATATAACAATGAAACCTTAATTTTTAGTTCAATGTTTTGTATCTAAATAACAAAAAAATAAAGGAGAGATACTCGTCTTTGTGTCTTTCAGACTGAGTACTTATATTTGTATAGACAATAAAATATACATGTTTTCTCCACGACTGATGACAATCAATGCAGACTCATCAACAAAAGCTACATTTCAGTAAATATACTTTGATCACGCATAAATTGATGATGCAAGGAACATACAGGGTTATCTTGAATATTTACCCTTTTACCAGCTCGTGCCAGTTGTAACTGTCCTCACCCAACCAAAACAAATCATAATAACAATGTCAATTAACAATGTCAGTAATGAGTTAGTACTCAAAAAGTCAAGATGTTCAATAATGTATGTTTAATCTTTTGCTTACTTTAATATTTACATAATATGGATGCACAATCATTACTACTGCATCTCAATAAGCTAACGACACGTTTTTTTAGAGTTTTTCAAGGCAACAAAATCAAAGATGACTTTTCAACAGCTACATAAACTAGTTGACTGGACACCTAACTAGATTCTGACTATCTTATAACGAGTCCTTTCATATATACATAGCAAGCAGAGGGTGACGGAGATGCTGTTAGCTCCGTGATGCTACCTTGCACACGTCTAACATTATCATCGTTATCCTCGACTCACTAAAACGGAAAGAGGACGGCTTCGACCTAGTGCCGTGTCTAGTAAACTATGGCTTAGTCATAGTCTATTTCACAGCTCTTGAAGGGCATCTTTCTAATTTTATGGACTTGAAAAGAATTAAAAAGTATGGATTATACGTCCGAAACCTCGTAGTAAATGCGCGCTCGCAATGTCTAATTGATTTTACCCCCAATAAAGATGTTTAACATTTTTTAAAAATATTACGCGTTGATGTATCATTTGAAAAGTTATTTCCGACCTCAAAAAGATAACGGATAAAAATAAAAGTGTTCACTCACGTTGTTCATGTATTCGCTGAGCAGATCCTGGAGCGCTTGCCTGACAGCGTTGCACTCGGCGACGATGCGCTCTCGGCGTTCATCACGCGTGCAAGAAGAGTCAGCCATGAGGGCGGCACCGCTGATGATGCTCTCGAGACGTTCCTCGAGGCTGGGCCGGGTGCGTACCTCGTTATAAGCCAAAGGTGACATGACCATTCGCTCGTCAAAGTCGTCAAGAGCCGCGGCGAGCTCACCCGGGCCGTCGTACGGATGTTGAGTGTCGCCTGGCGTCTTGCCCTGTGCTACGTCGTTTATCGTGTTCACGGCTTCGCAGACCTGATATAAGGATTCAGTCGTTATGTATAGTGAGCAAACCGATACATGCGTAGGTGTTATGTAAGTAATTAAAGCTTTACAGCTTAGTTAGACTTCGATGCTCTAGTTAACTGCTGTGAATAAGTTTTTTTAAATACAAGGTAGAATTTTTTGACTATACAAGTGTAGAATTTATTGACCTGTTTGAGCACGTAATCTCGATTAGCTTTGGCAGCAGCTAACTCAGGATGTCGCACATAGACTTTGGATGCTGTAAGCAACATAGTAGAGTGCTTTTTGAGAACAGCTCGAGCAGCAGCCAAATCATCACGCAGTTGAGGATCTTTCAACTCCTGCTGACGTTTTGCTGCCTGGTTCATCAGCTCTGTTGCATTTATGCCAAATTGCTTGATGTTCTCCAAGAGTTCTCCCTGGGACGATGCATTCTTGAGCTTCTTCAAGTCATCCTCGACAACGTGCAGAGATTTCAAGAGTAGATGAACGTCAACCATGTCTGCCAATATGAGCAGCCGAGTCACAGCTGAGAGAAGATTTCTAGCTGCACGAACCATGTTTCCCCTTTTTAAGGATGAGCATGGATCTTCAGAAAATTCTCTGTTAAAAAAAAATAACAGTGTTATGAGTCATGAAAAGGCTTATCAGTTTCTGCTAATCAAAAGATAATTTACCTAGCAGCAATACTCATAGCAGAACCTGTCTTCCTCACTTCTTCTACAGCGCTTATCATCTCAGCAGTGATATCAGGATTTTCATAAGCAATTTGTTCTCCCTTCTCGATAAAATTGGCTGTAGCTTTTTCAACAGCAGCAACTAGAGCACTAGCTCTCTTCGATTTGCCCTTCTTCTTTTTGCTGGGTCCTTTTGTGTTCACCAGCGTCGTAACCTGGAGCACAAGTGGCTCCAGTGTCTTCTCCACCGACATGGTGCGTATCTCCAAATTCTTGGGATCCCATTTCAGGGTGATAGGCCCAAAGTGGTCCGACATTTTTTGCTGTGTCACTTGTTATTTTGCTGAAAATAAAAAAACTATTGAAATGCACAAACTCTATTTAGTAACGATTAATGTTCAGGAACTTTTTTGACTGAGAAAAATCACTGTTTTCTGATTAATTACACAGTATTATTCAGACAGCTTTACAATGACTCAGGATAGACAATTTACAATCCAAACAATATCCCTTTATTCTTTATACACTAATCAGATATTATACAAGAGGCTCCAAAAAAATAATAAAAGTGTATGGTGATATCTGGGAAATGATGGATCAGTCATTTTCGATAAGAAGAGTAACGCCTCGCCACGAGCGGCGTGAGTCAGAGAGCGAGCGAGAGAGAGAGAGAGAGAGAGAGAGAGAGAAATGATCGGAGCTGCAGGTATATCATACCCTAATTACGGATCCGCGATGCACTATGCAGTAGGTATTTCACGAGTAACATAAAGCCAACGGGACTGAGTTTCTTCCGCGGACCCACCCTTCAAGTACTCGAATGCAGAAAAAAACTCGGCTCCTTGAAGATTTTTCAGGTATGAATCAGCGTCGGAGAGCGACTTGACAGCTAAATGCTCCAGGAATGTCTGCCATTCTTTTCTCTCTCTCTCTCTTTCTCTCGCGCAAGGATCGAAGCCAGGCAGCACGGCACGACTGAATGTTACTCGGAATACCTATGCTACTTTACCTTCATGAAACGAAGAAAAGATGCGTCAACGACCTCGTGCGAATGCTCGGTAAAAATACACGCTGTATATAAAATACACACTGGATAATTTGTCTAGAAATTTGGCACTTGGGATCGTCTCTCGAGCCTGCGCTGGCTGCGCTACGCTACTGCTATAGTATAGTAGGTAGCTATGATGGACTCCGTCCGTGAGCTGCAGGCAGCGACTCACAGCGGGCACACACCTTTTTGTCGACCCCGCCGCCGCCGCGCGCTCCGTTTTCATTCATGACGTCACGATGCCTTGTGCACGTACGGTATATCTATATAGATGCATTTGTGAAGTGCATCGGCGAGATGCATTGTTGCCACTCTTGCCCCGGTGCCTGCGCCACAGCGTCAAAAAGTTTGTTTGCCGCTATACGGATAGCTGGTCTCTTTGTTATTTTCGAAAACAAAGCGTTACCTACTATATATGGGTAGGCTTTTTATCTCGGAGGATGAGGGTTGATTGACGTTATTGATTTTCGATGTTCATTGACGAATTGTTATGGGATAAGAACAAGCGAAAGGTTTTATGCTGTAAAGTTTGGGTTGTTAAAACCCAAACGCTTTTTAATGAATAAAAATTTTTGATAACAATGTATAATAAAAAAAAATTATGTATAAATTTACTCGACATGCTCGACTTTATACATAGATTTTTTACATTCAAAATAGTATGTGTATATTTAATAGAATTATAACAGTAACATTCTAGATCCTATATAAATGTTCAATTGGTTTTTTTGTTAAGCTTTAAACAATCACTTTTTAACAAGATAAATTGTTTTAATTTTATTCATCTTCCCAGTTGTAAAAAAATAGACTTTCCAGAACTACAGAAATATATTTTTTCTGTAGTAGCTCAATTCTTCGATGCTGTCCTTTATGTCACCAAGTGCTCTGTGATCTCCTGTTTTTCTTTGCTTCTTTCTTTCAATTTTCTTGTTCCATCGCCTGTAAAATTTGAAATTTTCATTTCATTAGTTAATTGTCTTGGACTTTGGTCAAGAGGAAAACTCTGATCATGCAAGTGGTACAATGGATCTTACTTTGCCAATTCGTTGATTGATGAAACATCAATGACCTCATCACCCAAATATTCAAATACACGGGGCATATGTTGTTGCAGGAATGCCCGGTCCATGTACAAACAGCTGCCTGCCAAGGGACATGTATTGTGAGGAACGTATCTTCTGAAAAATCTTATGAGTTCTTCTTCTGCCATTTGTTCATTGAAAATGGAGTTGCGCGATGCTTCTATGAGTCCTGTCTGTAAGATTATCCAAAATTAATGCCACTCAATTAGATGCTTGTATGAATTTAATTTAATTTAGTTACTTTGTTATGTTGCTCTTGACACCAAGGTATCATAGTTTCAAAAACATCTTCCGACTGATGAATAACCATTTGGAATTCATCACTGACAATGTTCAACTGGTCATCTGTGATTATACTGGCCACTTCCAAGATTTTGTCTTGCATCACATTCAAACCAGTCATCTGAAAGAACCAACGCACATTACATCAATAAGAGCCAATACTCAAAAATTTAAAAAAAATATATAATCTACTAACTTCCAAGTCGATCCAAATAATTCGGTCAGTCTTCTGTACTGCTGGACCAGCTAGAATAAACAAAAAAAAAATGAATTTAGTATCAGTGCTTGGATGTACCATTGGGCTAGATTAGAATGAAAAAAAATTGAATAATGACCCATTTTTGCTTTACATAACTCTTTGCACTTGTAAATGTTGTACTTTATGAGTCGCTTGATAGTAAAATTAAAGTGAGTAAAATATTTGCTCATCATACAGAACAAACTGTTGGCTCTCCAAAATCGCTATAGCTACAAAGTTCGGCTCCCTATATAACCGCAGCTTTAAAAGCTCAAAGTCTCAAAAATAACCGAAACACCCTGTGGATCAAGCTTCTTATTTTTACAAACAAATTTCATCTTCACGGTACACAACAATAAACCCGCACACACACACAGACACATCAGCCCGCCGCCCGAAGACTAGCCATATTATTTATCTGTCGACCCTAACCTCCAAAACTGCCCCCACGGCCCACACCGCAACGCAACTACTTGTCCGACGGGGGCGAGAGAGCAAAGCAAAAAAAAGATAAGTAGATAAGGAAGGAAGAAAAAAAAGATCTCAACGTCAGTAGTATCAGTCACGGCCGGTAGATGTCGCGTCACTGCAGCAGACGGCGCACCTTGTGTGCATATAGGCATACAGACCGCGGCGCACAGGACTTTGCTCTTGGCGACTGCGCTCCGCGCACTCCGCCATAAACAAACGGCCTCCCCTTGGCTGTGCATCGCGATCGCGCTATCCGGCTCTCTCTCTCTCTACAGTCGCGCCGTAGAGGAGAACGAGAGACGAGCTGTGTCTTGTATACCATTATATTTATATACGCACAGTGCGCGACAGACATTGTACAATACCGAGTGCTGTGCGCGTTTTCTCTTCTCGAAAATTAAAAAAGAAACAAGAAGTCGCGGGTGTCGGTTCGTGCGCTTATCACAATCGAGACGGACCGAAATTTTCGTAATACAAGGGGGAGGCTCTCGCTGAGTCGCTGACAAAGACTCACACACGCGCGCGCGCGCGTGCGAGAGAGAAAGAGCGTATATGTATATATAAGATATATATATATATACACGTATATATACCGAGGGAGATAGAGAGAAAGGGTCGGCGACTTTGTGTCGTATAGCTGCCGCCGCAGAGAGAGAATCGAGTCTCTCTCCGTTATACATTATATACAGCATATATACAGCGAGTGTGTTCGTGCGTGTGTGTTTCTCTCCTGCAGTATATGTTTGGCAATATGGTCAATAGTGCGAAACTGAAGACCATAGCAGCGGCTCCTGGAGAGTCTTCGTCCGCCCCCGCAACTTCCTGAGCTCTGCTCGACTGACAGTACTCGAGCTCCTTCGCGGCTTGCATGTTATATACAGAGCCTCGTACAGAGCCTTGCAGGGGGGCATCGGACCCGAGCATCGCGCCTACTTATACACGGAGATGGGAGGTGAGTTCTGTATACATATATCTATACTCTCGCGGTGCACTGCACCTACTCTTTTTGCGTATAACGAACGCGTATTACAGCTAGAGAGAGAGAGAGAGAGAAAGGAGGATGTTGCAGGGCGACGAATTTTCCGAGACTCGCGGACATGACATGGAAGTTCACGGGGTTTTACCATCGGACAGACGGGGGATTTTTTTGTTTGTTTGCCGGGTGTGCATACCGCGCGTCCACAACTATTTGGACAGGGATAATTGCTTTCTTTGTCTCTTGCGTGTGTATGTGGACGATTTGTTGATCCTGTTAATTAGATGGTCGTCGTCGGCGGCCGTGTAGCTTTACTGATGCAAGCCTCTCGATCGTTTTTCCGCAGCGCAGGAATTGAGTCGCTGCTGATGTTGCCATTGGGCAGAAAAAGGTTCTCTCAGAGTCAGAGTGTGTAGAGTACGATATGAGTCAGATGTGTGGATGGAAGATCTGGTGTTTGTATAGGAAGAAGAGAGATAGAGAGAGAGAAAGGATTGACTGTGTTTCTTTTGGTTGGAGAAAGTTTGTCTTTCAGGGAATATGGATATCGGTGTCGTGTGCTCAATTTTTTTCCTCCTCCTTCTTCGAGAGCTGCTTCAATCCTCCACTGATTAGTGTTTGTGAATCTATTGGAGCATGACATTTTGTCTTCTGACCATCTCTTCTATATTTTCCATTCTATTTACATCCGTGCTGATATTTGCATACAAAGATGGCCTGATGATGCAAAGATTTTCAATGTATTCAAGTGCTTGATTGTTTTCAGTCGAGCCAGTGAATCAAAGCAAATTGAAGCTACTTCCATCGGATAGCAATTAAATCAAATAAAAGAGTAAAAGCAATCAATCAGCTGCCTCTCATCGTGTTTTCACCCAAGTTCAAAAGGAATGAGGAAACATTCAAATGCAATGAGATTGAAAATTCAGAGTTCAATCAGGCACTTGACATTTGAACGTCCAAAGCACCTAATTCTATCGTTCCACAAAAAAAAGCAAAGTAACCTAACATCAAGCGCAACAAGACAATATGATTGTCTCAAAGATTAAATCAACCGATCAATTATAATGTTGATGGAAGACTTTCCTTACGCAATCAAGCGTCATGACAGTTGAATGATTATAAGTGCTCTGGATCTAATTTTGAGCCGATGCAAAATGTCTGCGCAATTCAAGGATGGTAATGCACTGATATATTGCCTTAATCAGCCAACACGAGCTCAGCTGCTGCTCCACATTGCTATCGCTCAGCTCTCTCTGAGATCAATTTTCCAATTATCATGGCTGCGCCGTATTACACTCGTCGATTGAAAAAAAATGGATAATTTTTCTCTTAAAGCTACTTCAAGGAATTAGCATATATTTGTAAAGCATCGTGGTAAGCCGCTCGCGAGCGCGTGTGAGACCGAACGATAAAACGCTTGTAGCAGCACAAACACACACACGCAGACACACACTGGTCCTCCTCCTCGTCGTCGTCGAGCGGTGTAAAAAGATCATCTATAGGCGTGCATGCAGTGAAAGCTCGCGATAGCGCGCTCAGCATTGAATGGGCCCACGCACGTACATTTAAGATAACCGGCTCTCTCGGCGCACACAATAAAATCCCTTATTATATATATATAGTTTAAAAGCCACTCGACGGATAGATTTATCATCGTCAGTTCAGTGCGTCAACTCGGTCCGTCGCGGTCCGTTTAACGGTCCCATTATTTCGGACTTTTCTCATCATCGACGAGTTGTTCTTGCGCTCTCTCTCTCTCTCTCTCTCTCTCTCTCTCTCTCTCTCTCTCTCTCTCTCCTCTTCTTTTTTGTCCTTACGCCTTTGCTTGAAGTGTAGATTGAAATCGGAGTGACGGTCGGCATTCTATTACAGAAAAATAACTTCGGCTGTTGCGGACGAAGAAACGATCGATATACGACAATAGTTTATGGAATTTTCTCCTTTCGAGGAGTATAGTATTAATACGAAGCCAAACGTTACGTCGACGGTAAACCATCGCTCTTTCACGTCTTTCTGCGATGGGGTTGCGAAATTCCGCGTCGATAAACGCGCAGCTATACGAATTAGCCGATTCGCTCTTTTGCAAGCCCCTGATGGATTGTGCAGAGCCATAAATATATAGGTATATACCATACTGTGGATATGTGAAACGCACAGGGAGAGATGGAGGGTAGCGTAAAAACGTACGACTTATCGATATCGAGTTTCCCACTTCCCGCGCATCGCGGGGGTTTACTAGCGATTTTTTTTATTTTTGAAACCGTGATGCTGCTGTGTCGTTTGGTTCTTTCTTTTTGCGGTTTTGAATTGAGCCGGCTTTTTTTGCCATGTTAACAATTATATTTATTCTGTGATTCGCTGTTTTCCTTTTACCGCGCAAATTTTGTTCTATTGACGTGTTTAAATCAAAATTTAAAGCTTACTTATATGTAGCAGACATTTTTTTATATCTGTTGCAAGTCTCAAACCTAAACTTAATTTCAACGTATACATACGTGTGTGGACCGCCAGAGCGATATCAATGATCAAAACAAAGCAGTTTTGGACTGGCCCTTTTATCGCCGCCTAAACTCTTCGTGTCTGATGTAGAAGGTGAAAATAGGTGGCGCATAGGCACTTTTCCATTTCATTCATAATAATAATATTCGCACTGAGTCTAGATATAGCGGCGGCCACCAATGCTATAACTGCGCGAAGCGCGTCTGAGTCGCTCTATTCTATTGATACCTATAACATTATTGAGGGGCTTGGTAGCGTCCCGATGGCAAGTATATTGCTATACACAAAAATTTTGACGGGCGTAACTATAGTCAAGTATAGTAAAGTGCATTGATGCCATAGCCCAGACTTTTATGACCTGTGTGTTAGTTTTTTTTTCGTATTCACCTATTTTAATTTTCAAAGCAGCTATATTTATTTCAGTGAATTAAAGTAGTTGGCCTGTGTTATCAAACTCTGGGCTATGACAATGCACTTTACTATACTTGACTGTACGTCAAAATTTTTGTGTATAGCAATATAACGTTATCAATATACGAAGAGCCATTTCATGTTTTTTCAGCGGCATTGTGTATCGAAAAAAAAAGTTACAGGCTCGTTTCGTGCTTTAGAGCGCTATAACGACGACACCATCCTCCGTCTACCTATAGAAAGAAAAATACGTGTCTCCGCGCGTCGCTAGAATTTTCCTTTTGAAAAAAGCGCTCGCGTCCCTTTTGAGAAGCCGCACACAATGGCCTGACCGAACCCTGGAATTATTCATCATTATTATTTTCTCGTTTGATGGGAATGTTTACATTGTGTGTAGGCGAGCGTAAATTGGTCTTATTTATAAATATAGCAATTCTATCTTTTTTATATATTCATTTTAGCTTTATTGTAGGTATAGTATTTTTGAAATCAAATTTTTATGATTCTTGATTTTATTTTGGTATTGTTTCCTTCGAGGTCATGATATTTCATGCAAAAAAAAGAACGAGAAAAAATAGAGCCTGTGTGCAAGTCTTCAACGAAAGGAAACTGTTCTTGAAACTTCACAATATAACTACTTATTTTCTGCTTGAAAAACATCATTTTCGTATACAATAGAATCATTTTAATTAAAACAACAAGGCAAAGCAGTACACTCTCCTACGCTTTAAAACAGCACAAAACACGCGTTACACGAAAAAGGAATAAAAGACCATGATATATTCCAGAAATGAAAAACGCCCTCTTTATACAGACGACCCATTATACAGCCCAGTGAGGGCACCCCCCTTACACGCACGCATGAAAATCTCGCGTGCGCTCCTAATTACACGCGAGGCCGAATATTTAAAAGACTCGACTACTTTTCTCCCTCCGGTGTCTATCCGGGCTCATTTTTCTTGGAGGCCGTGGAATTCGAAATGCCTTTCCTCGAAAGATGGCGTGTGCACTCGGTCACACCCCCGCTTAGCCGCTGCTGATGCTTTTGTTCGCTTCGTCTCTCTCTCTCTCTCTCTCTCTCTCTCTCTCTCTCTCGCACCGGAGAGTATATTATTATAGCAGGGACACGCAGGGACAGGCTCTTGAGTGCGCCCGCGCGCGATGTGCTTGTATATACTCCTGGGCATTAGAGGAATATATTCGGCTTCGGTGCGAGAGAGAGAGAGAGAGAGAGAGAGAGAGAGAGAGAGGATATTGTATACGTAGGTGTATACCGGGGCCCCGTGAACGACCAGGTCTCTCTCGAGCTGAGGCTTCGAAGTTGTCGGCTTCTTCTTTTTTTTTCTTTGGCGATCCCTTCGGTTTTGAGAGTAGACAGAGCTGGTTTTCTCTATGGGCGCTCACTATTTTGTCAAGAGTGATTTATCTCTCTTTTACGTGAGGAGATCGGAAAGGCACTTGGAAAGTTTAATAAGTATATTGTGATCGATGTTCGCCTCGGTACGGTCCAGTTTTTTCTTTTCTTTATTGTTTTCTGTGGGGATTGGACGATTCAATTTTATTCTTTCAATTTTCGCTTCAGGCGAATAATCGTGCGATGAATGAATTGTCTCTTTATATATATATGTATGCAGCTTTTCGAATCGATATTGCGGAACACAGATTGAATTTTCATGCGTACGTAATATATAATGACACATTGTCAGGGGCTTATTTATCGCGTGAATCTCTCACAGCGTATACACGAAATGCAGTGTAAACACTCGAAATTAGTTATTCACAGGCGTTGAAATCGTAAAGAGCGCGAACATGTCGATAATAATAATTATTCAAAACAACAGCAAATCACCGTAGCAAATTATTGCGGAAACTAGAAAAAAACGCAATAACAAAGTCGAAGCGTATAACGCCTAATTTTTTACGTCCCGAATGGAATTCGTCTCTGGAAAAAAAGGAGGTGAAGAGGTGCAGTGGCACACCGAGTTCTCAAAAACTGTTGCGCGGCTGCGCGGGTGAATAAACTCGGTGCGGGCTTACTTCTCCAGAGCACAAAAGCAGCCGTGTGCCTCTCTTATCGTGGGCCGGATTTTCCCTAGTCTTTTTTAGATTTATATGCATTCACGCATATCAAGAGATTTCAACACTGCACACGAAGTTCCATTAGAATATATTTTTTTAAGCGTATTAACATTTTTTCGAAGATTTCGTTGCGCAATGACTGAGAGAAGGTTTACTGTTTGCTGTACGTAACAGTTGAAGAGGAAAAGTATAATTAAGAAAAATTATTTAACTATTATTACTAGCTTCTGATATTGAATTAAAAACTGTCAGGTTATAATGAATAAAAGTTAAATGATAACTGCATGTTCTATTTTTAATTCTTCAGCTATAAGTGCAGTAATATTAAAATTTTAAATATTGGCGTTATCCGCGAATGCTTTGATCGATATTTAATTAAACGCCTCTGTACTATAGCGAAAATTGTTAATCGAATATCTCGAAAACTCTCGAGAGCGCGAAATTTAAAAGCTGAACAATATATAATTTTTGAAAACTGATCCGGCGCGTAATTTATAGTGAGCAGTCATCTATACACATACAAGCATGACCATATTATATCACACCGCACACGTCACAAACTCGCGCGTCGTCCCGTTTTTTATTTCGCGTGCGAAAGCGGCTCCATCGGGAGAATATATAACTGTGACTTCGTGCTCCAATTCCTCAATGAACTTGTAGCTCACGCGGGGGCTGTACACAGCACTAGAAAGTTTCGACTGTGTTCGGGAGAGCGACGTGTAATAATTTATACGTACCAATTTTTCTTTAATAATTAATTCACGAAACGTCCGTGAAAATTTCCCATGGAACCGAACAAATATACCCGCGTGGAATCCTCTCCTAAAAGCCCTATGTGTACATTCGCACAATATACAGAGAATCGAGTGCGTTCTCGGTCACGACAATCAGCACGCATTACACGCTCGTCTCGCGTCGAAAAAGCGAGAGACCGCACGCGTGCAAACACCGAATGATGAGAGAGAGAGAGAGAGAGAGAGAGAGAGAGAGAGAGAGAGATTCACGCACAATAGGCAGAGGCAAGGAGAAATAACGCCATTAAGTTCGTTCGGTAAACGGCGATTATTGCCGGTATTGATGTGCGCACCCACCGGCCGGCGTCGGGAACGAACGGTATACCAACCACACGCATCGTACCGTTTTGCAGCGCATAGATATATGTAGTGTATATAGTGTATATATATAGGAGGCGATGAGTCAGCTGTGTTCACGGGCTTTTTGCTATTATGGCTTTGCGGTTCGCTGTCATCGGCGCATGGTCAGCTCGTTTGTTTTATAAGTATAACACGCATTGTTTCGAAATCGAATAGCGCTTGGATTTTTATTTTAGGTAAATTTTTAGTACAACACACAGATCAGTCACAAAGCGATATACATCCGCATTCGCGTCTAATCGGGCAGATGTAAGTAGCATCGCGCGCATAAAAGCCAAGAGCGCTATCCGCTTCCCGGCATATCAAACCCGTGCGCTCTGGATATCGAGCTTCTCTCTCTCTTTCTCTCTCTCTCGGTGCACAGCGCCGGTAGTGGTGGTGGTGGTGGCAGCGCACCCCCTTTGGGGTGGGAAAATTCGACCCTTCATAGCAACAGCCGGCGCGCGACGACGGCACCTTTCTCTCTCTCTCTCTCTCTCTCTCTCTCTCTCTCTTTCTAGCTCATATATACGAAATGTTGTGTGTGCTGCACACGGAAACTCGGCTGTGTGAAAAAAAGATGGCGCCTCGCGTGTGCGTTCATTAAGCTATACACACACACACACACACCAGGGAGAGGAGAGAGAGAGAGAGAGAGAGAACACTGCACGCGGACATGTATATATAGATGATGGGGGGGCAGTAACAGACGCACACGAGTCGGTCGCCGGCGTTGCCAGCAGCGCGGTGCTTGGACTATTGATTTTTTCGCCCTGTTCCGTTGAATTATCGAGTCCATATCTTAGCTGCTGCTGCTGCTGCTGCTGCTACTGGTCGACGAGCCAAAGCCCTCGACGACGACGACGATACTTGCTCTGTACGGGGCTATCTTTGTGTATGATACTTACGTATGAGAGACTGCGGACGCTTTAGCTCTCAAACGTCGGGGATGATGCCTGATCTGCATCAGCCTGTTTTACCGACGTTATCGCATTACACTTTTACGTGCTCCTTTTGACACACGTCGTATACGTGTCTCAGGGCTTTGGATATTGCACTACTGCTCGATTAACCTTCTTGTGTTTAGAGCGGCTTGAAGCTTCTTTTTCTATTCGATGATGATGATAGTGAAGCTTTAGCAAGTCTCAGTCGATGCTTTGGTCAGAGATATGACAAAGAAGAGCCTGTACAAGTGAAGTTGAAGATACTTAAGTCTCAAAGTACTGTGTGTACTGTATAGAAAACGCATTATTGGATTTGCATGAAATGTAATTAGGCGTGTCGTGGTTTTAAGCTTTCTTATTGTCTTAAAAAAACGACAGGAATATGAATATATTGTTATGTAGATAATAAGCGTATTATTCTTTGGCCATCATGGTCGCACCTTTTCTCGATATCAATTTTAATTACAGAGAGAATGTGAAGAGAGACTTGTCGCAAGGGTCTTAAAAACTAGGTGTGACGTCAAATCCAAGCAGTCATATACGTGACCCATTTCACGCTATTGACAGTCGTAATTGCGCTTCAGAAAGAGAACGACGATGGTTCGAATCAAATAACGGCGCAAAGAGTCGACGAAAATCGCGAATAATTTTTTCACCAAACTCATATACTCGGTAAAAGCCCTTAAAAGCAGTCGCTCGATTCGCGTGGGAGTTTTCTTTCTTTCTTTCTTTCTTTCTTTTTTTTTTTTTATAGAAGAACAAGAGTTACCGGGGAAAATTCGCAAAATTTCAAACGGGTCACAGTTCGTACCGCTCGTTACACCGTTCGCGTGGGAGTGTATAGGTGAGTGTGTTTTGTTCATGCATGGCTGAGCTTTTTCCGCATTCTTTGTCGGAATATAAGTTCGTTATATTTTTAGGCGCTCTATGCGGCACTTTTTAGTTTTTATTGTCCACAAGCACGAGCAACTGGATTACTGGTGTTATATGCCGCTGTTATTAAAGCCGCACGAATCTGTATCGTTTGAGTTTGTAAAATTTGCAAAAAAGAAAGAGAACGTATTTTTGAGAAATAATTTCTGGTTCAAGTAGACACGTGCTTCGTCGAAGATAGAAATGATTCACTTTATAGCTTTTTCTTTGTAAATAAAAAACTTTTAATGGTTTTGAGTGTATGCATTATATCTGAAAATTTCAATAATAATTGACACGTATCTATCAAATATCGGCAGAGTTTCGTCGTAAGTTCAACATGGAAACAGCTGTAGAATATCATCAACGATGAGAGCAATAAATTCTGTGATTGAAAATGTTCAAACGATATTCAGTCTAAATTCGAGTAAACCGGACCAAGCCAAAAATAATTCAAATATAGTACGAGTATACCCTTATCTCTGTCCGTAACCCCGCAGTGAACCAGCAATTAGTAGCCATCCAACGTGCATAGGCTTACAACACGTCCCATCGGAGCTGCTTATCACAGCAGAATGAAAAATCCTCAAGCTCTTCTCGCCGCCACGATATACACATAGGTATATACACTCGTCTCACTCCACGGGGACGTCGCTCGTCGGTACACGTATATATACTGCATTGTATGCACGTCCGATTAAGCTTCTGCAGCGCGTCTAATTCGACAAAGCAAAGACAGCGGCGGCGGTAGTCCCTTGCGAATCGAGGAAGCATCGGAGCTCGAGCCGTTATAGCGCGCAATACACACGCCGGAAGTCGGACTATACGTGCGCCGGCACGTTCACCTCGTCGTCGTCGTCGTCGGGGATCTCGTGTCCCGGCACTCGGTGATGCTTGGAATATTGAGCGACGCGATGAGGTGGACAAAGATCGTTTTTTTTTGCTGGGATTATACGATCTTTTGATTCAGATAAGACGCCGCGCTGACGGCTGATTTGAATGCGGACTGGCAAGCTGTAAGCCATCAGCTTCGTTTTGTAAGTATGGGTATGATTTGGAAAATTGAAACGATTTGAATTTAAATCAATAATACTTCTTGTGAGTTATTGTGAGACTAAGTGCGATATCTTCGATGATTACTTAATGATTAATGGAATAAAAAAAAAGAAGCTTTAATTGCTACTTCGATTTACTCAATTAATCGTCTTCCATACTATATTCTTTACTGAAATACACAGTTTCTTTGAAATTCGTGCATGCTATAGTTTTGAGGGAGACCACAACATCTCTCAGCTTATCGGTATTTTAGAGATAGGGGTGCTTGGGATTATCGAACACTTTATCGGGAAGCGTATACTCTCACGCGTGGCAAGATGAAGAGAAGAGTGTGTCTGGTGGCCACCCTCAAAGTGGTCGGTTGTATTTTCTGTATCTCTTTTAAAAAGTGAAAAGTCACACGCAGTCTTCGGGCTCAAATTACTCGCAGCTCATTCCCACATGCACCAGCTGGATGTTTAAAAATGAGCTTGCACGTGATATCGACCCTGACTAATTTTGATTAAGGGGTCCAAAATGTCTTCTAATTTTTTGAAAAAAATATAAATCAATCGCACGTAAACAAATAGAATACACCATAACGCTCATAAAACAAGCTACATTGTTAATCAAGTTAAATCCTCGCGGTAAGAAACACAAATCATTCAGAAGCCACAGAAAAAAGAAGTCAACTCCCAATTATTTTCTCTCAATAGATCGTTCCCTCTAAATATAGATCAGCTTGCCGCTAAGCTCGGCTGCTCTCTTTCACACAAGCCCAATACAAGCGCAGAAGCAGCGAAAGAAAAAAGATAGCTTCAGCCGCAGCAGTATTACCAGTAGGCCTCCCGCACGGCTTGCAACGCGCGCATCTCTCCCGCGCTTACGCGTATAAATAATCTATTAATCAAAGCGCTATCATATGCGCACATCTCGACACTGCAACAACAGCAGAGCACAGCTGGGGTTTTTTTTTATGGCCAAGGTTAGCTACGACGACAATGTGAGCAGCTTCATTGGAGAAGAGAAAGTGCAGTGTATGTATATATAGGCGGACACATAATAGGATGTGATATCGTCACTGTAGGAGACAAGGAGGAGCGCGAGTTGCACATAATGTATATATAAAGTGTGTATAACGAGAGCTGACGCATTTTGCGTTATAATATACAGTGTAGCGGATGTAAGTTATCAAGCTGGGATTTTCCAGAGATAACTCGAAGTGCGATACTACAGGAACAGAAAAATTTACAACCGGTCTATTTGCGCGACACAATTTTGTCAACTGTCATAAATCGTTGTTGTCTCGAGCGCAGTATAAGATCCTGTGTCTTTTACAGCGCATACAGAGGCTTATATAAAAATAATAGCTCAGACTTCCGTGCAGGCGCGCGCGCATCGATTTACGTCGAGTCGCGAGCATCAACGACAATGAAGTTTCCTGTCGACTCCATTGAAAAAGTACATAGGCTGCGCATACTCGCTCTCTCTCTCTCTCTCTCTCTCTCTTCTCGCGCGCCTGCAGCGATCCATGTGCTTTATTTTTTCTCCTCCTCATCCCTCTCCCGCAACGTGTGTGCCATAGCGCTTGGTTTTTATTTTCGTACACACGCGGGGCGAGAATCGATGACGGCATGTGCTGCTCTTGCCGCCAGCAAGCAGCGTCACGTCATTTTTCACGGTGTAAACGATACGTGTATATGAGTAAGTAGTGTGCGTGTTTGCAGTCGTGTGACACATTCTGCAGGATTGACTCCTTAAGATGTTTCGCAGACTGTATACGGCTGATGGAGAGATGCGAGCAAAGATTTATAGGTGTGAGAGAGCGGAGAGCGAAGCTATTTAAAGTCCGCAGCCTGTATATGCTGTAGAGTCTGTGTGATTTGCCGCGGCGGCTGTGATGCTTTTGTCGTAAAAATGTTTGCTCGAGTCGACGGGGGCTGTGAGATGCAGTTGTATAGGTATGGATACTTTCTCTCGATGCGGCAGCGGCTGCTGCAGCGCTTAGTTGGGTTTTGAGTAAATAGTGTGGCATTATGGTCGCTTTACTAGGGGGTATTGTTTGGCAGTTATTTACGCTGGGGTGAGAAGCGAAGGAGACTGTGCTGCCTGACCCCCCGCGAGCCTTGCGAGAGAGATGTAGAAAAGGAGAGACCTTTTCCTGGATTTTCAAACTTTGTTGTTGTAGTTCGCGCTGTGCAGTGTCTAATTTTACACTGGAGAACATTTTAGGGATAAGTTACTACGAATTTGTGTAGTGATTTTGAGACAGCGTGTGCGGTGTGCTTGGCGAATATATTTTATTGTGCAGTAATACATTAAACATTTTTGATTCTGAGTGGAGTACCCTCTGAAAAACTAAAAACTAAAAATTATTCATTCGACCCTTGTCAAAAGTTTCAAGAAGATTACAGTAATAATTCTATCAGAAATTCAACAGCCTGCATAGAAAGTTCTCACTTCCCTTTTCTCCGTAAAAATTTCCAAAGCATATCGCGTCCTTCAAAATAATATACGATCCTCGCACTGCACGCCAAGTTTTCTATACCACCACGATACAAGTTTATCTGTCAGCTTTACTGCCTTCAAGGTATAGATAAGTCGCTATGCTCTTGGCTCTTTCTTTCCCTCTTTTTTTTCTGAATTTCGATTTCGCGCTCTAAAAGCCAGCAACAGCACCGGCGGTGAGCTTCTTGTTCTTATATACCGAGCCTTTGTTTTTGCTCGAGTTTCTTTCATATAGCGCCGGCACATAGAGGATTTTGACGCCGCTTTTTTTTTGCGCGCGCGTGGGAGCGAGAGGTGTCTCTCGTCTATAGTCTTTTGTCTTTTCTTCTATGAGACCGTGCGATGCGGATGAGGATGACTGCGCGATGATTTTCTTTTGATTTTTCTGGAACCGCAGATACTGTTGTTAAGAGATAAAAACAGATGAAAACTAACGAGAATATCGATGATTGTTGAATTTATTATAACATGTTTGAAAGATAAATAACGACAAAAAAGCGTTAAAAGCGTGCGCGCGTTTAAAGTGCGTATACCTCACACAGCCGATAGAGAAAATCCGGGTCTCCGGGCTATACGGCATCTCTAGCTGTGTAGTTATACACAGGAGAGAAAAAGACAGCAGCGGAAGAATTTACGAGCTAAGGATGGCCTCTCCTCTATTGCGGCGTTATCGCACTTGGAGAGTCTGGCCACCAGATGCCTTTATTGCACTTCTCCTCTCGGTCCCTCTCTCAGCTCTACTGTCTTGCGCCTATACCTATAGGTATAATCCTCGGTTCTCAGGTAAAAAACTCTTTTCCTATAAGCAACCGGTGATACCCAGATGTCGACGCGCGCGCGTGTACGACACGTGGTACGACGACGCAGCAGTATAGCGACAGCAAATTTGCCATAGGGATTATGCTAATTTTTTTTCTTCGTGGGAAAATCGCGTTTTCAGGGATGTTTTGGCAACGATCTTGCTGCTGTTGCTTGTAGTGGTGGTAGTGGTTAAGAGAAGGGACCGATGTATCGGGATGACTCAGTTTGCTTTTGGAATCGCCGGAGGTCAGGTCGGAGGTGACGAGTCTCTTTGAAAAACATACTACTACACTTAAGCGAGTCGTTCGGTTTTCGCGCGTGAAACGTAATATTAAATCGAACGTAAGGATATCATGATAAATGTGCAATACCTATAGTTAACGAAGGAAACTTCTCTTTTTGTTCCAGGATGTGTACAGGGGGCCAAAATCGGAAGAGTGACAAGCGATCGTAGGCCGATGGCTCGCTAGGTAAGCCCTCACATTCTATACACCGCGGCTAATTGTGTTTTACAAGGATCGATAAGGCAACGAGTGTATGTGTGTACGTGTTTGCAATAATCTACGTCACCGCAGCCACACGCGTCCCTTGGCGCAATTTACAATATCGCAAACTAAAATTAGAGCAAGCGCGCGCGCGACACATGCAGCAACATGTATGACGTAAACTAGCGCGCGCGCGCGCGCGCCACTTCCTTTATTTCGATTTTAAGAGAGAACCGCGCGCTATCGAGCGGATTCTAATTTTGTACCAGTGCACCGCGAGGAAACTGGAGCAATTTTCGCCGAGCGCAGAGTATGACGGGAAATCGCGTATTGATTGCGTTATCGGTAGTATAAGTTGATGTATACGATGATAACAACAAATCTGACGATGCCTTTTCAGACGTTGCTGGCGACGCCGAGGAAAATTCGCATCGAGTCCGGGAAGTGTATAGGTATGGAGCTCGCGAGGCTGTTGCAGCACTGATCCTCGCCGGGGGGGAACGATTCTTCGAGTGAGCAGAGAGCCGTTGACGATTTGTACTGGAGATTATTCATTGACGCAAGATGGGCAAGTGCTGCAGCAAACGGCAGGAGCCGCAGCCAATCGGTAAGAGCGCGGCATCCGATATTTTCGTTTTTATGCCAGGTACGATTATTGTTTTTGTTTTTTTGTTTTGTTATATCTGTTTTTTTTTTCTTTCATTGTTTATCATCTGATGATAAGCCTTTACTTTTTAATTTGGTTATACTTTATACCGAAAACATATTTCGTTTGAATTTAATCAAAAATCGATGAAATTGCTTACTTTGAACACATTCGAGTGAACATTTTTCATTAAAAAAATGGTTATCACGAAATTGGTTCTGCTTAATACTTTATTATATTACACATTTTCTTCGAGTATCTAATTAATTGAGTGTACATTTATTACACAAAAAAGTACTGTAACCGTTTTTAAGAATGCAGTCAATCTGTAAAAGCTCTGCAAAAGATGCACACAACTTACCCTTCAATATACTTATCTGTCAAAACAGGCTACAAGAAGGCGGAGGTCGGCGGTTTGAACTCGAAGCACAGCAACGGAGGCTCGCTGGACCGCTACACAGCCGATCCAAACCAGAGAGGTGCCCAGGCGCGCGCCGACATCATCCGGCCCAGACCCACGCCCTGTAAGCAGCTACAGCTGGTCCATGCCCAGTCGATGCCGCAGCAGCCGCCCGGCCGTATAAAGGCTGTCGGCGGCAGCGGCACTGCATCGGCTCTTGTTCTACCGTCGTCTGCATGTGTGTATCAGTCTATAGAGCTCTTTGCTTTTTCCTATTATACCCGCTACCTCTACGTCCTTCATTTATTACACTCTTGTTATGCATTCAGCCGTCGATTTTCTATCGGAGAAAATAATCGAAAGAAACGAACGAACGTCATCCATCGAGGAGGTTTGTCGTTACAGTCCTTACACTTCAATGTATGGTTGATTATATTATTGAGCTCAGTCTGCTTACAATTTATAGATATGAAATATATGAAAAAATGCACGCTTTTGAGATGTAGGGAAATCGTGGAATTTCGAGGGCGAGGGCATTCTAACATTTTAATTAAATTTGGGGCATTATTTTTATAAACACGACAATTTTCCCAATTACTCAGTTTCTGAGGGGCGCTAATTGAATATTTAAAAAAATAAAAATTAAAAGGCAACCTTTGAATGAACTTTTGTATAAAGCTCGTTAAAATTGCAGGCTTTAGTGAAATAAATGCCAAAAATCAAAGATGAAAAATCATGAAAAATGCTCTAAATTTCATTTTGAAGAAGTATTTATTTTGAATTATTTTATATGCCTTTAGGAACTGAATTTTCAGGTTTAATTCTAACAGTTCAAAAACTTTCATCTATTTGTGCATCTGAAGTATTATGTAGAAGTAAGTTTGGATTTTCATGATTTCCGAGCATCTCAAAAGTGCAGCATATTTTTCGTGAAATTCCGTCATATGCAGGTACATGTATATTGTATACATATTGTTCATCGTTACGCACATGCGAATGCTGGCATTAGATTTTATTTAGAAATACATATTAGTGATTGCTTATAGATAGTTGACTGTATGTCAGTGTAAGTCCGTGTCGTAAAATTGTTGTAATTCGAGCTATAAGTATTAGTTAACAAACAGAGAAAGGAGATTTCACTAAAATTTAACAAATCTATTGCAGCTCATTCGCAACGGGCCAACAAGATCGTTGTCGCTCTGTACAATTACACAGCCCGAGAGAGCACCGACGTGAGCTTTGTCAAGGGCGACCGCATGGAGGTTCTGGACGACTCCGAGCCCGACTGGTGGAAAGTTCTGCATTTGACGACTCTCCAAGAGGGCCTCATACCTTGGAACTTTGTCGCCGTCGAGCGATCCGTTGAGAGTGAAGAGTGGGTTTTATACATACTTTATACTGAAATAATTTTATTTTACGATATTCATATTCCCCTTGTCTTGCAGTTGGTTCTTCGAGAACGTGTCTCGCAAAGAGGCTGGTAAACTCCTGCTCGTGGACGAGAACCCTCGAGGCACTTTCCTGGTCAGGCCTAGCGAACACAATCCGCGTGGCTACAGTCTCTCGGTCAAGGATTGGGAGGAGGGCCGAGGACACCATGTCAAACACTACAAAATCAAGCCTCTAGACAATGGGGGCTTCTTCATTGCCACTAACCAAACATTCCCCACCTTACCCGCCCTCGTTATGGCGTACAGCAGTGAGTACAATGATTCTCTTCTTCTTCTTTAAGCGCAAACAGCGAGTAAGTAGACGAGACGAGTTGATTGATGATTTTTTTTTTCAGAAAATGCTCTTGGTCTTTGTCACGTACTGTCCAAACCGTGTCCCAAACCGCAGCCGGACATGTGGGACTTGGGTCCGGAACTGCGTGACAAGTGGGAGATCAACCGTAACGAGATTCAGCTCATTCGAAAACTTGGACACGGAAACTTCGGCGAGGTTTACTACGGCAAGTGGCGAAACAAGATCGAGGTAGCTGTAAAGACCCTGAGACCAGGCACTATGTCGACAGAGGCTTTCCTACAGGTAAACTGATTCTATGCAATGCAGCAAGATAGTCAATGCATCCTCAACGATCCAACATCTTCATCTGTATGTATTATAATTTTGCAGGAGGCAGCAATAATGAAGCAATTTCGACACCGGCACCTTGTCGCTCTCTATGCGGTCTGCTCTAAGGAGGAGCCTATTTACATAGTCCAGGAGTACATGTGCAACGGTAGTCTCTTGGACTTCCTGCGAACCGGTGACGGCAAGTACATGCAGTTCGAGGACCTGATCTACATAGCAGCTCAGGTTGCCTCGGGTATGGAACACCTCGAGAGCAAGCAGCTCATACACAGGGATCTGGCAGCGAGAAACGTCTTGATCGGCGAAAAGAACAAGGCGAAGATCTGTGATTTCGGCCTGGCGAGGGTCATCGAAGATGATGAGTACTGTCCAAAGCAGGGCAGCAGATTCCCCGTCAAGTGGACTGCACCCGAAGCTATCGTTTACGGACGGTTTAGTATCAAGAGTGACGTTTGGTCTTACGGTATTCTACTTATGGAACTATTCACCTACGGACAGGTTCCTTATCCAGGTAATTTTCAACAAACTTTCTTTCTAACACACACGCCCACACATAATACTAAGACACATAATAAGACAAGTACTGAAAAAAAACTCATATTTACGCAGGCATGCACGGACGCGAGGTGATTGAGCAAGTGAACAACGGCTACAGGATGCTAAAGCCCGTCAATCACCCGCTACCTGATAGCATATATCGTCTGATGCTACAGTGCTGGGACGCGACGCCGGAAAAGCGACCAACCTTCGAGTTCCTTAATCACTACTTCGAGTCGTTCAACGTGACCAGTGAGATACCTTACCTCGAGCCTCCGACGGACTGATACATGGCCCACCATGCAACGGCGGGTCACTTAGTGCCACACCACGCTCACTATCATCCGCATAACGTGAACTGTGCCATGGAATTTTATGGTATATACTGCTGAACTGCTGCTCCTACTCTCTCTCTCTCTCTCTCACTCCGATTCGCCCACGCGAATTCATCGAGTCGAAAATTACTGCCACTTGACGAGAGTCTTCTCCTAATTCATCAATTTCCGATCGCAGTTAGAATTTTCAAGTTTTTAAAAAATTCAACGAAAAGATGTCATTTTCGTTATCTCTTAAAATCTATGATTTAGACTAGTCAAATTATTTTTAACCAAAATGATGGATACAGTTTTCACCTACATAAGGATTGAAACACTTTGGCAACAAAAAATAATGACGCTGAAAATGATCAACGATTAAGGGACCTCATGTGCCATAAATGCGTACATATAAGCTATCTGCATATTATATTAAGTAAAATGTATATGTACGCACAACTCTACTCATTGCTCTTTGTGTTTGAATTTCAAAATGGAAAAGTCAAATGGAAGTCGCAAGAAGAATCGCCATGATATGAAAAAGAGAGCGAGAGAGAGGTAGCGAGCGAGAGTTTGAAGGGTTATCAATCTGTATAAACGATCTTTTCAAAGTCATTTTTACGGGATTTAAAAATACGAACTCGAAGAGAAGAAAGCGAAAGAGACGTTTTAGTAGTAATTTTAACAAAGTATTTATAAGGAGTAGATCTGTTTCGAATCGACAATTACACGTAAAATGCATTAAACTGTTAGGATAAAATAGTTACCGTGTAACTGCAAATTAGTCTGTTAGAGGCAGTTACAATTTATATGAAAGAAACAAAAAAAATTAATTAATATAAGAATGTGTTGCATTGCAAGGTGTAAGAGTAAGACTAAAGGATTTTTCCTAAATATTTCAATCCTGCGACATGAAAACACTCCGAGAAGTGGACTATATTTATAAAAATAAAAATTCGATAGAGATGAGTAAATTCATTCTAAGAATGGATAAATAATCGTATGCTGAAACATTGTAGAAATCTGTTGATCATGTTTGAATAGGAAATAAGTTGCGATAAGCTAATGCATTTATTTAATACGAAATACGTAATAATCGATTCAGTATTCGTGCAGACAAACTTTTTTTTATTTTTCTGTGATTCCCGACTGCCCGTGATTTATAAAATCATTGACTCTTCACAATGAAAATTTATAGAGCTCAAACACTATTTTACCATCCTAATTCAGATAACATTCATGCGGATCTTTACTGCTCAAGAAAATGCGTTTCTCGCTATTTCAAAATTTGCAATGTACTACTGACAGCTGATATTTATTCACTGATGTCGCTTCGAATCTCATAACGACTTCCGTGTTATTATTATTATTTTGTTTTTATTTTTTTTATAACGATAGTTTATTCGATTTTAAATGACTGCAATATTTTGAATTAGCAATAAATACTGAATAAAACTCAAGTGTTGGTAACATAAGCACGGACTAAGACTCTGGAATTCTTTAAAGCAAATTCTATTTTTCTTTATATACTGTACCATGCTAGAGAATGATATTTAAACCGACTGTTACTATACGATTAACATGTCATCGCTACATAAAAAAAGGAAAATCTGTCGAAGGGAAGTTCTAATAATTCATAGTATAAGTCAGTCCGGGAGATTTAATAAAAAGCCGTTACTAATAAAAGTCGTAAGACGTGTACACGTGATACTTAAATCATGATAAAATACGAACGTTCATTCATTCATTACTAAGCCAACTTAAACTTTAAGCAATGGATGTTATTCGTACAAAAGTATCCACGACAACATTGTACAATTTTTACTCAAAGTACACCTAAAACGCCATGACAAAACCTAGAGCAAAAGTTAGCACAAATATGTTATCTCTTTGAAGATCAAGTACGTCCTCTTTATATTACCTAGATTCAATTCAAAATTTCAAAGCTGATCTTTGAAAATGCTTGATTCAGACAGATTGTATCACTAATAGATATTATTGCTGGACATTGGTAAAACGCTGTACTTATTTTCAAAAACTACTTAAATTTCTTATGATTAGACGACATACTGTAAAAAAAAAACATCTATAACATGTTAACAATGAATACAGACTTTTTAATAACGCTAACCTTGCAATTTAATAATCGGAGCAGCATTTATTCTCCACTAATATATATGTTTATAAAGATATATTTTTGAAATAATTTTCAATGTCCAGCAGTGATTATATTATATTAAAAATATAACACGCGCAAACAAAGTTAATCACGGATCTACATGTTAGAGACGTATTGACATTATTTAGAGTAACGATAACGGATAAAAAAGCTATTTAATGCACGCAAGCACGCCGAATTATTACAAACGTGTAAGAAAAAAAAGGTATCGCTTCATTTCAAAAACAAAATGTTGGCGTTTGAATATAACGAAAAAGTTAAGCTATACGATCCTTTATTTACAAAGATCTTGAAAGAAATATCGTGAAGTTTACTATACGAATAAAAGAATGCAATAGGTTTCAAAATGAAGCGATTCGTTTTTTATTTCATCAAGTTAAAGGATTTAGTGGCGTACTTAAAGTACGAATTTTCTATGCCAAACTTTTTATACAACCGAAATCGTTTATTTTCATCTTGTCTATTTTTTCCATAAATTAAGATTTCCGGTTTTCAACTATTTTATGTTGATACATTTTTTCTTAGACAAAATTTAGAAAGGTTTCAATTTTAAAAGTGATGATTGACCATCTAGATTAGTATTTATTAAAGTTTCATCCACGTTAGAAAAAAAGATCTTTCAAAAATGACTAAATTAAATAGTGTTATTAAAATTCGACTGACTTCTTGATAAAAATTAGAAAATTCCGACGAAATGTCAGGAACTTTGTTAAACCGTAAGGTCCATACATTCACCCAGATTGTCACTCCATTTTTTAACGTGGGACCAATTTGGTTTTTGCATTTACATTTATATCTTTAGGATTTTTTCTACTCGTTGAAAACTAAACATAAAATAATGTGTATACCTTTTTGAGTTTTTACATATATAACATAAATACTCTACTCTCGAAAACTGACTGCCACATTAATCTTAAGCGTGACAAGAGAATAAGAAATATAATAAAAAGACAAATTTTTAAACTAAAAAGAAATTTAGATCATAGAGTTTGATAAGAGAAAAGAAACAAGATGAAAATTAAAAGTTGCAAAAAAGTAATCGGACGATAGAAACTGTTGGTTGATACAATGAATATGTATTTTCTCAAGCAGTGGTCTTTAAAATTTTAACATCATCATAATAATTTTTCTTTGTCTATTTGAGGTACGTAATATTGTCGCCTTCAAATACTTAGACAATCTTTTCTAGGAATTTTTGTAGATTATAATAATAGCAATTCAAAATCAATTTTTTTTTCTTGTCTACCATTTCAAAAGTAAAATTCATATTCATCAACCGTCTCAAATAATGTGAAATCCGAGACATCAATTTTGTTCACTTTTTCGGCATTTTATACTTTTTTATTGAAATTATTATTCGCTAGTCGTATTTTAATGAAATGATAAAGAAAAAAAATGTCACGACAAAGATATTTTAGCAATAATTGCTCGTTGCTTTGTTTCATCAATGTCTACTATTGATTTTTGTTACTCGAACCGACTTTCTCGGTGTTTCAATCTTGATTCTTTATGAAGTAAAATCCCAGCGCTGTGAACTGCATAAGTATTGCAAGCGCAAATGTTCATCATAATTTCTCATTATAAATTGCGTTAGCTTTAGCGTTGTATTCTCGGCGTATAAAAAGGTAAACATCTGCGTATAATGTAAACTAGAAAGAGCGTGCTCATTTAACACAAGAAATTGGGTTGAAGGGTAACTTTAATGAGTTAAATTGGTATATTCAATAACTTTGCGAGCAGTTTGAGAAGAATATCTTTATTTGCGTTGTTATCATTATGTAATATTTTGGAATAAGGATACAACTCTATATAGATAAAAAGGCCTATTGAAAGGTAATAAAGTGTCAGTGGGAAATTGGTTTACTGTGCACAGAGATAGGCATCATTGATGCTCTTGAAGTTTTTGAATATGCTAAATTTCACATTGATCGTAAATAGTAATAAAGGATTATCGCATTTCTGTCCCAGAGCCATATCGAAGTATATAATTGCGTACGTTAGCTCTTGAAACTTAGGTGCAAATTTAAACAAGTCGAAGTTATTTTATGAAAATATCGACTGTTCATACTATCTCGTATATACTTATGATTGCATTGAGTCCTTTTGCTTCGATCGGAGGCAACTTTTCCGCTTTTTCCTGAATGAAATGTTAGTTGAGTAACGACGAATAATTATTATCAAATTAAAGAAAAAAAGATGATAAGAAATAATGACTATTTTTGCTCGAGCCAAATAAACATAGCGAATTTATTACGTGGATTATTAGTGATATTTTTATCGAAGTCGCAGCGAAGCAAATATTTAACGATTGTTGTTGATGAGCTCTAAACTTTCCGGTGAGGGCACCTTTACCCCTTCAAAGACTCGCTCTTAGAAGCATTGTTGCATAGGTTTACTTTATCGATTCCCTCCTCGATTCAACTTCACCTCGTAAGAGTCACTCAACCAACTTTAGATATGTGACTAGTGTTCATTTTTGTAGGTCACTAGTTTACAGCAATAGTTCAAAAATCTAGGATTCTGAAAATCTTTCCGTTTCAAGCTAATGTATCGCATCATCTAGTTTAACATACAACGTAAATCCATCCGGGTGGTAGGTTTTTCCAAAAGAAGATATACCATTTTAAATCTAGTGTCTATTTTTACCAACTTGACTTTCACATACGCTGAACCCTAAATATGTATAGAGGCGAATATATAATGTGACTAGTTCTCTCGACGTTGCGACATGCATTTTGACTACTTATTTATTTCGCGTCAATTATCTTTTCCTCTGCGTGAAGCCATAGGCACAATAAAAAGTAATAAATGAAGGTCTGCATTAAGATGACGAATTCGTCGGGTCGTTTCGTCGCTCTCCGCTAAATCGTAAACAAGGCTGATGATAGCTTTTTTTCATTGAACAGAATGTAGTTTTATTCCTTAGCATTATTGAGTCGAACAGTTGTCGCTACTCGAAATGGTATATTTATTTGCAATGTTGCAGTATATAAACATAATTTAAGGAGTATTATATTTATTGTAGTAGAGTGTATCAGATGTACAATTTTTAGGGCAACAGACGAAAAAAGATTATCGGTTAAATTGGTCGTAAAATAATTGATTCTTTTCCGAGCATATTGTATCCTAACATTCAGTACTTAAGAATTACTACGATGCATAGACTGCGGCAACACGTCGTAAGAAAACGTCGACAAATAATTGCAAAACAAACTTTCACTTCCTGTTTTTAAATCTTGAAATACATATATTTAAATGTATGTAAGTAATACTTTCAATTCATCTGATAAATATAACCATTATCATATCATCCTTCGAATGTCTTATTTATCAATGACATTATAATTTATAATTTAATGCTTGACAACAGAATTGCTCTTTTTTTATTTAGTGCGGAGAAAGAAAAAAAATATTAAAAAATTCGTGGTATCTTGTATAGCTTGAGCTCAGGAGAAATTTCGCGACAAATCTGTGATATAGTGGCAGACCTCAAATTGTGACGAGGTGAACGGACGATGAGTCATTGAAAGTAGCGTCGGTCTACATCTTTCGTTGCTCTAGGAAATCTACCGTTTTAGCTATAGCTGCGGCGTAATATACGCGTCGACATTATAACTGTTTTGGGTACATTTCTCTTTGACAAAACCATTTCTAATAAACGAAATAAAAAATATATTTGATCATCAGATTTCCTGAAAATAAAACGTAAGATTGACTCTGACACTCAACAATATGAAAAATAAATTATTGGTTGCATTTGTCGAAAAAAAAAAAATAAACGACGATGAGAAAGAAAGCTTGCACGAAGAGGCATAATTTTCATTTATACGAACATTTTGTTGTGCACTTCATCTTTTCCGTTGCGACGTAAGTAGTTATACTGATGGGGGAAAGCTTATTGATTTTTCAGGATTTCCTCATTTCTCTCGGCGACACTGCGGTGCATGCTCTTTAATAATGTGCTCTTGACTTTCGTGTGTGCGCTCGTGTGGACGTCTGTGTGCGACGTGTGCATATATTATTATTACTATTATGTGAAAAAAATCGAGATACGCCGTATCGACAAGAAATATTGTCGTTATCTTATTACTTTCTTTTCTACAAAGAAACCTTTGAATAATCAAGTTGGTTAAGGGTTCAATTAATAAGATTGATATGATGTCGTCATTGTTTATGTACCAAAGTTTTGTTTATATATTTAGTAATTATCTATTATTATTTTGTAATATTAATATATAATTATTATACACATATGAAGATAAATATATTATGTATCATAAGTCCGAAAATGCATATCTTGTTCATTTCAAATTTTATCCGCACCCTATTTCTTCATAAAAATATACCATATTTCCTGATTTGTAAATAACATACAAGTAGATCAACTGTAACGCATGTTAAATTTTAATGAACAACTTACATTTTCGCCTGAAAAAAGGATTTTGGTTATCATTACTTAGAAAAAGGTAAGCAAAGAATTTTAGGTTTGCATTTATAAAGTTTATTCTTTACTGATTTTCATAATATCGGATATATACATGACTGTAAGAAAAAAAAAAACATTCGTATAATATGACGATAATATAAAAAAACCGATTAAAAATTCTGAAATAACGAAAAGCAATATATGAAACATTCAAAAAGTTACTAATGCGTAAAGAACCTGGAGTATGTAATTGTATAGATATAATAGAAACTCCTTTTTTGATCGTTTTGTGATTTAATGTATATTTACATATTTTTGTAGTCCAGCTAACGAACACGACTGCAAAATTATAGTTACTATAAAAATGAAGTCGAAAAATCGCTGCATCAATAGAAAGTATGCACAGTCTTGATAAATTAATTATCGGAGCTTTAAATAACGATGTTAAAAAATAAAAAGTACATTATAATTATATTCAGAACACAAGTAATAGTTAATAAAAATCAAAACCTGCTTACTAAACTTTTATTTTAATCTACATTAGATAATTTAGATACCAAAAAATTAAAACTTATAGTGATTATGCAGTTTATGAACGAGAGACAGATCTATTCAGTAGTTTCAGTACAAGACTAACGTGCGTGTATGTGTTTATGTATGTGTGCGTGTTTGTATAAGTGTATGTAAGATGTGTTTGGATACGTGTATCTATGAGTTCATGAATACGTATTAGTTTTACAGCACCTCTATAGTTTATCTTTCAATATTGTTCATATGTGGTTTGAACACCAATATACCTAATTTCTTTTTTAATTTTAGCTTAAATTAAAGAAACATCTAATTCAAAAACTCAAGACTCAAGATTATCATAAACTTATTTTAGTAAATTTATAACTAAAAAAGTTGATCATGCTTGTCTGGTTGTTTTGTTAAATGATTGAAAGCTTTTTATGATTCATTCAAGAAAATCAAATAAAAAATTATTTTTCAAAAATCTTAAAATATTCATAAAGAAACGTTACGCCATCGAACTTTGATTTCCATATAGTTTATCCAATGCTTAGTTTCATGTATCACTTACTAAATAACATTTAATTAATTTTTCTTGACTTACTAAAATCAACGTTGATTTCTCATAAATTTTAAACCCATTGAAAACACACATTTTCAATCTTAACGTTTACAGTTGTAATTTTATAGCTAAATTGAAATGACAGGTTGAAATTGAACGCGTTAAATAAAGTGCTGATGAATTATAGTCATTCTTAGCCCCCTGAATAATACTTGCAGTGCCAGTATAAGCTTTAGCAATGCATTCAAATGAAAGAAGAACTTGTTGAAGTTAATTCCCAATAAGATAGCACTTTATGAGAGAATAATTAAATGTACATCATCTCAGCCATGTGTGACATCTTCTTTGGAATATGAACAAATTCTTCAAAGTAACTGGCAAGCTCATCGATGGTCACATCACAAGGTGGCGGCGATATTCGCGCTTGCACTGAACAGGTGTTTGAACTTGATGGCTGCTGTCCATTGCTAGATGAGTTCTGTGCATCAGCTGCGTGCCCACTGGTCCTTTTTAGACTGGGCATAGTATTGCTTCGAGCTCGTTGAAAACTGTTTGTCTGGTACTCCTCAGAGATACTGGCATCATCCTTGACCTGTCTGGGATTTGGGCTGATATTAAGGGATTTGAAGTCTTTTGTCACTGAGCCATGGCCAAACGTCTTAGATTTCCTGGAATCATATATGTGTAAGTATACAAAAATTGCAATAATCATATGTTAATATGTGCAACATTTGATGCTTACTGGGAAATACTAAGTTTGCAAGCCTCTTCCAGAAGAGCACTAGCATGATTATCACTCAGGCATGTAGGATCGGAACTGCAAAGCTTGAGGACGGCTTCTCGGATGATAGAGTTCTTTTTTGGTTTATCCAGTCGAGAAGGTGCTACTCTTTCAAACCTCTTGGATACCTTGGAGCGATTCGTTGTTTTAATGCCCCTAGGACTTTCAACAGATGATGTTGACCTATTGGGCAAGGATTTAGGTCTTGTTGAACGTTTGCTATTAAGGCTGAAAGGGTTTGCCTGTTTTGATTCATCACTCATGGCTCTGCAAGTATAAAAAATGAATCGATTGAAAATGTTATACAATAATTTACTTTGACAAAAGAGAAGTAATTTTACTAAGAACTAGAATAGTACATATACAAATGCAAAGTAAACCATGTTATTTTTCATTTCAAATATGAAGCTTTCAGCTTTCAAAAGAAAAATACAAAGTTTCAGGGTATTTTTATTTTATGCCTGGCAGTTTGCCAAATTCTTAAGTATGCGCTTATTTACACTTTCTCATGTGCCTCTGTTTTCAAGTCTAATTTGCAAATTGAAAATAATGATTTCCTAAACAATTTAAATCTATCCAGGATTGATAAGCACATGAAACATTGTAAGAACAATGTAACAAAAGTTACATAGCCTGCTTTTATCAATACAACTCTCATATGTTTAAAACAAAAAAAACACGAGAGCTTCAAGTATTCAACTTATACACACACACACACACACACACACACACACACACACACACACACACACTAATACTTTCAATAATTACTTCTTGTAGACTAGATGACAAAGAACAAAATTATTTTTTATGAGAATTTGCCAAGAGCCAGTGCGAACAGTTTATTTAAAGACCCCGCTTGTCGGATGTCTGAGCAAGAAACAAAAACTGCATGACATACGATACAAATCAACAAGTTCAACAAGTAAATTATAAACATATGTAGTTAACAAGTCCAAGTGTTATTTCTATCAAGCAGGCTTTGTTTCATACATTGCATCACTGAGAAGAACAACGGAGCTCAGCAGCAGGTACAGTGTTTACAGTCAGTGTTTACCTAATAGTCCCTTTAAATTTCAGCTCCAAAACTCATTCATACACAGCTGCGAGAGATCCAACGAGCAAAACGAAAAAAATTCCTTCGTCAGCAGCGGACACGCAGTCTTGCATCAACATATTTCGGAGCAGACGCGCGCAGCTCGATAAACAAAAGAAAGCGTCGAAAGGCTCGCGCTATACTACTGACCTTGTGCGCGCGCGTGACGTTATTATACCTAATAACCGCAGCACGAGTACATGATATACGCGCGAAAAAGAGTTTAACGATAAATAATTATAGGCAAAGGTAAAAGGAGCAGACTCACCTATGACAGCAGCCCGCAGACAGCCTGTGCTCGATCTCGAGCTTCTCGAGGCTGGCGGGCAGCAGGAGTTCGTCCTCGGCCATCCTGGCGCTCGCGGCCCCGTTGTCCGGGCTCAGAGTCTGTTCCGAGCCGCGCAGCATCTCAGCACACTGGTCCTCGTCGTCCCACTAATTGGGCAGACCTCCTCGCTGAGTCTCCGCATAACCATTCGCAAGAGGCCTTGAACGAGACTCCTTTTTTTTCAGGTTAGGACTACACTTGATTCTTCGGGATTCCTGGCTTTTACCGTCAAATCTTACAAACACACCAACGCGCGCTAAGTGCTCGCAGACGTAGCTGGACACTCTCGAGGGATCGTATAGTCGCAAAGCAACGACGTGCCCTTGACCGTTTACCCGATCGACTCGCTGTCACACACTGTATGTCGAAAAACGCGACTCCAATTCTTGCTTCTTTATAACGATAACTTGATTTCTACTATACTCGCGTGTAAAAATAATTAAGATACAGCTCCGCTTCACGCGTGGATGCGCACCGAGCACGTAGAATAGACGCGACGAGACGGATAAGTTTTCAGAATATGATGCACCAGATAACGCGTAGTTAGTAAATAAACAGACAACTGCGCGATACTGCCATCTTGGCCTGTGGATGGCGCGACGAATTTTCCGGAAACGATGACGAGTTGAGTCGAGAGTTGGCTTGGCCTGCTCTCCGCTGCGTCTGCGCGCTGCTGATGCGATAATATATATAGGTAATAAGTATATATGTGGCGACTGGCGAGGCGCGAGTTGGTATGCGCCTTCACGAGAGAGAGGAGGGGGGGGGGCGATCTCTCGGTCGCGGGATTGACAAATCTATGGTTTCAGAAATATTCATAATTATTTACAAATTACAATGAGCTTTTATTTTTAAACACAGTGTAAATAATAATATGCTGTAGAGCCCATCAGGACGGCGCGCGATGCATGCCTGCGCTGCCGCTGTTGATGTCCAGGAAGTTGACGGCGCATGTAATATTGGATGGCTGAAATGAGCTGGCCTGCAGGCGGCAAGGCGGCGCCGATAGAGCTGGGAAAGTGTACTTATAGTGCAAGCGCGGCCAACAACGCACTGATGTATACAATGTATACACTGATCGTAACATGCGTACATAGTTACTATTTTTGTTACACATGCCGCTCGAGTCTGAAAGAGTAAAAAAAGAGTTAAGTATTAAAAATATAATATATTTATAATAAATTAATATTTTAAATTATTATTACTTATACTAATACTTACATTTCAACGGCTTTCTCCATATCTTTACGGATAATTCCGAGTTCAGAGACGATATCTTGAAAAAATTCCTTGGAATATATGTGTACTTGGATGTTGTCCGAATTTTTTTAGTAGGATATCCTCCAGATCACTGATAATTTTGCTGACCTCTACGGCCAGTTTGTACGAAAATTTAATGGCTATCTGTGGATTAATTATGTACTCTGTTGCTTCGGTTAGTTCTGGTCTCTAAAAGCAATATTTTCGGACTGATGAAAAATAAAGACTCTGTTATAAGGTGAATGTATAATTTGATTAAGCCCAGAGTTCGCGTTGTCAAATAAATTTTTGGCGCTTCTTCTTGTATCGGCGTTGCTTAGAACCGGCGGCACCGCCGGCTTTGCCCACGCGTTAGTCGCGCGACGAATCTGTAACATTAAAAAAAGATACAAAAAATTAATAATAAAAATCACATATAGAAAAACGCGTTTACAAAATTGTGGGATTGAAAGTGTGCGTCTTTATTCGAAATAATAATAAAATAAAAATAATACTTACAATATTTACGATATTATATAAATGTGCACGGGTAGAAATCTTGAGCAAATATTGCTCAGCTGATGTAGAGTAAAATTTTTGCTTAAAAAACAGATCAAGGCTTGTTGAGTAAATTTTACTCACGAGAAAATGGCGCGAACAGTGACATGAATTCAAATGTGCTACTGATTATTACAATTATTTATTAATATTTATTAATAAATATGCCGACGACAGCTGCAAAATGACATAAATTATATTTGACTTGTTCACAATTTTTTTGAGCATTAGAAAATTTCATGATAGTTCTAATAATCATCGCATGTAGTTATTATTTGCAACAGCTGTTGAACTTTATTTGCAGAGCAATTAAAAATCACCAATCAATTATGGATCATCTGCAGTAGGGTACACAGCTATCTTGCGATCTAACGTATCTGTAGAAAAAATGTAGCATTAGGTATTTACGAATATGTATAAGCATTGTCGTTCTTTCACTTACTCAAGACAGCTACTATAACATTAGATGATAATAAATTTCGAGTTATATAGCGAGATATGATATACGTAGTCTTTATTGATTCAATATTTTAACCAAACTCCGCACTCATTTTACATTATTGCAACTGCAATTGAACGTGTAATGAGCCATCTTTCTCACAAGCATCCCTCACAGCATGAAAGATTTCAGTGAAATATTTCGAAATATTTCAGTAAAATATTTCAACGAAATATTTCATACATCTTGCAGTAATATTCCACGGAAAATTAATAAACCAACTCTAGTCGAATATTTCATGGAATATTTCATAAATATTCCATAAATATTCCTTTGGAAGCTTTGAATTACTTTTTGAACATTGCAAAGAATTATTTGTAAAATATTCCTGCAATATTTCGTAAAATATTTCTTTAATTTATTTCATAAATAATTCACTCAAATATTTCTTGAAAGATTTATAAAATAATTCTTAAATATTTTTTTGGGAATAAATAAACAAAACATTTAAGTATTTCTTGAATTATTTATGAAATATCCTCTCTTAAAAAAGTCATGATCGGATGTTGTGAAGCCTATAAATGAAGTTAGCGCTGAACGTGATTGGTCGACAGATGTGTATCCGGTTTAGATGGCGCCAACATTTAAAATTCAATATTTGAATTTGAATGGTAACGAGTTTAATAATAAATGATCGTGTTTTATTAGTTTAAATTTTGAGATTAGGTTTGTAACAATTAATTATTTAGCTATAAAATAAATAACGAATATCTGACTTCAAAAATTAAAAAGCACATAACCTACATTATATTGGGTGACATGTGATTGGTGAGACAAGATACATATATACAAATGTATTATATTATAGTGAGGAAAATGTTAACATTTGGATTCTGTTTAGAATGTAAAGAAAGAATTGCGTAACGATATTATTCGCGCGAAGCGCGGTCGATTTTCCTAGTNCTGAATTATTTCATGGAAGATTTAAAATATCTTCCGTAAATATTTCACTAGATCTACCAAAATAATTATCAATCATTTCTTGAAATAGTTATGAAGGGTTCCATACATATTTCATGAAATGTTCCACAGAATTATTTCTGAAATCTTCCACTGGAATATTCAATGAAATATTCATGTGATCTTCCGTAAATATTTATGTGGAAGTTCCAACTTACGAAATATTCTATGAATATTCCGTAATAAATTGCTAAACTTGATTTCAGTAATATTTCGTTGAAAAATTAAATGGGATATTTAGGAATTCTTCCACACATATTATTTTGGAATAATTGAAAAATTTTTGAAAGTTCTTGAATAAGGCAAAATATGATAAACTGCTTCGTTGATAAGGTTTTCCATTCGCAGCATAGCGTGATAGTGTTTCTGTGCGCGTTGAAAAGCTAGTTCCAGGTCTTCGGCGTAGGAGGAAAATCTGCTTAAATCGTACAGCTTGAACTTGGTCTCGAAGTCGGGATTTCGCATGAGCTAGATTAGCTGACATTGGCTTTTTTGAGGAGATCGAGAAAATTGCAGGTCTGGATGAACCTCGTGAATTTCATCATATTCGCCTGTTCGGTGCATTTTTGATAATAATTCCAGAGCATCGGATACCCGCGCTCAATGGTCCTTTCATCCTTCAATTCGATCGATGACTGGCTAGCTTTTTTTCAGGGCCAGCGCCTGGATTATCAGCAAGGTTTCTCGTCCTGGCTGTGTCCCATTTTGACTATGAAATGAAATGAGCTGATCGAAAGGCGTTTTGCCGTTGCAATCCTCTGCAAGCACGTCTGCGCCGGCGGACAAAGGCAGCTTGATGCTGGCCTTGATCCTCTCTTTCTTTTCCTCCAAGCTGCACCATGCTAAATTTTGGCAGGAAGCGTGCAACGCGGTCTGACCATCCGTTGTTTTTAGATTAACATCCGCGCCGCGTTTCAGCAAAGTTTTCGTCACTTTGTCACTACCATGACACAGAGCCACGAGGTACAGCGGAGATTCGTCCTTCTTATCTAGCGAGTTCACGTTTGCTCCGTAGCTGCGTCCGTAGTCCAAATAGAGCTCTACCTGAAAAACAAAACGGATATAGCACACCGCACCGGGGAATGAAATTCAGTCAAATGACAGTTTGACACACGCGTGGTGAGTTTTACATTGAAATAAAAGTATTTTTACCTACCAATTCATTCCGTCCAAATCTGGCAGCCGTGTGTGTACGTATTAGTTGGTAGTATGAGATCTGAGCTTCTTCATGGACCGAGAGCCCTTTTTCGATCAAGTCTCTGGCCAGATTGACGACCCTGTTTATACTCTTAAATACTTCAAAATTGATAAAATGGTTGCCTATATAGGTGCTACCATCCGGATGGTAGTACGGAAAATGGGGGCTAATGTCCAAGAAATTAATAATTTTTAATAATTTTACTAAAAAAGAATAATTAAAAAACATTATTTCTTTGACATTAGCCCCCATTTTCCTTACTACCATCTGGATGGTAGCACCTATATAGGCAACCATTTTATCAATTTTGAAGTATTTAAGAGTATAAGTATTTAGAAGTACAACCTGTTGAAAATAATGACGTCATAAAATGACGTCATAAAATGTTCCAATTTGTGACACCAAACGACGTCATTAGATGACGTCATTTGATGCATCTAATGACGTCATTCAATGACGTCATAAAATGACGTCATTATTTTCAACAGGGGACGTCTGCCTTACCGTTTCCAGTCAAGTATGATAAGACGCCCATATCGCCTATATTTTTAGCAAAAATATTGGCTCCGTGTTTCATCAACAACGGCACCATTTCATTGGCTGGCCGCTAGTCATGGCTGCGAAATGCACTGGCGTTACACCGATACAGTTAGCGGCGTTGACGAGCAAAGTTTCGGTTATCTACTGGACTCGGCCATTCCTCACCGCGTAGTGCAGGACTGTTGATCCCCTGGAGTCCCGAGCGTGCAAGTCGGCACCGCGGTGATGGTTTATTACCAGACGGATTAGTCGCTCGTTCCTCTGGGAGGGAGGCATATTCAGCAGCACATGAAGAATGGTCCATTTCTCCTCGGTCACCTGAGGAACGCGACGTCATCCGAAGAGCTCGTTGACGTCAGCACCGGAGCGCACCAACAGCTCGTCCGACTTTTCATAACCGACTAAGACCGCGATCCACAGAAGCGAGAGTTTTTCCAACTCTTCTTTCGAAAAGTGCCTGCTGAGGGCACGTTCTTGTTCCAGGACCGGCTTGATTTTGTATTTCAGTTGATGCATCTGATCGGTGCTGCTACGTACTGCTGCTGCTGCTGCTGCTGTAGAGCTGGCAGCGCTTGAGGTCGTAGCTCTTGATGCTTTCTTCCACATCTTCATACAGATACTCACTCCAGCACTCCATATAGATAACGCAACGAATTGACGTCTCTAGAGTCATAGACCAATGACGGATCGATCACATATATATTCGTATCTTCCTGTATCAAAACTTACAAGGGCCTGCATTGTCGTTTAGAAGAAATACTAGCTGATATCCTGAAAAAGGGATGACCGGATGTTTTGAAGCCGTTTGAGAGAAGCGATTTGATTGGTTCAAAAACAAATATCAATTTCGGACTTTTAACCTGCGTTTAACGAATGCGTTGAGCTTCAGCTTCTCTAATAAGCGAGCGAACTGAATCTCTCCAATAAGTGTCGAAGTAGACTGAATTTTACATTTGCTGGCTCTCTGGCTTTTTGGAGAGGGAAACCGAGATCTTAGGTAGAGGACGAGCACGGTCATAAAGGGCCCGGTCGGAGTCTGGTCGGATGTCGAGATCTCTCATGGAAGACGCGTAATGATTGAATGGTCGGTAGACGGTTTTATCCGAGACATATATGCAAGACAATGCCGATCCTTCGATATTACTTACCGAGAAGATATCTTATGCAGTCGAAATGCGCCGAATGCAAACAAGGGACACCGCTATACTAGAACTCCGTCTTGCGACGGAACAGTAATTATTGATCTCTGATGGCTGCATTTTAAAGTGTGTGTGTGTGTATATATATATAGTATATGTTGAGAAAAAGTTTCTTGCAATTTATTGGCCATTTAGAATACAAAAATCTCATAGTGTATTATAGACTAGCTGCGATGTAGATCATAATTCGCCAGCAACATTATTTTCTCTTTTATCTATAAGATGCACCTTTTATAAATTAATCTGAAATTTTAACAAATAAACTTCACTATTTTCATACTCTTGTTCTCGTTGATGGGTCCTTTCAGTCGTTTTCTTCGTTCAATGTTCGAAGCAGAAAAAAGTACGATACTGCAGTCTTGACAGTCTGCAAACAAATATTCATGTATAATCTAATATAAAATTTAGATTTTCCACGCATATATTATTTTATAATTTAATTTACTTTCGCAAACAAATCCAACTGTAAAACCATGCAACCCATAGCTACCAGGGCCAAAGGCTCTTGTGCCAAAACTATAAGGATGTCGTTTTTGAAATTCTTGTCACAAGAATCCGTCCAGTGCGAGCTGTACATAGCATCCAGGCATGCTCCGCTCTATAGATTTAAACTATCTTTTTATCGTTCCATAATATTTTCTAAAATCTATACGCATGCAGCTATCGCTAATTGTAGTATCGACTTAGACATACGCTCACCTCTTCGGCTATAAGATTTCCATACCATGCATAAGTGAAAATTTGCAAAAACTTTGGAATAAGATAGACGCAGAGATGCGCTGTACGCAAATAGCTGTTGGTTTTCATCAACTTGAACATGATTATATCGTTGACGCAAAGAAATAATATGCGGTATAATTATATAGAAAAAGATAAAAAAAATAAAAAATATGGTGCGTGCAGCTAGCTAGGTGCAGTGCACATACCTCGCTAACTTGAAAGACAAGCGAACAAAGCACGAGTGTAGTTGATGTAATCAGCAATATCGAGATCAAACCATAGATGTTGTCGAGCTTGTTTTTCGCGTTGATCAGCACATGATGTCTCTGAATGCATTCCTTCAGCTTCTCTTTGTAGTTATCGTCGGCTTTCAATTCTTTGAATTTTCGCGCCAAAACTCTCAGCCCACCGCATGTAGGTACCCCACCGATAGGTGGCGGCACGTCCGACCACAGAGAGAGAGAGAGAGGGAGAGAGCGGCTCACGCCGCGAGCGAGCGACTAGTTCAGTGCCGCTTCGACCACGATCCAGACCAGTCAGGCTGGAGAGACGGAGAGAGAATAAAGTGATAGTCCAGGATAGGCAGAGTGTTCTTTCCTCCTCGCGCCTCATCCCGACAGTGGTGACCCGACGTGGACTCCTCGACAAGGCCAACGTACATCGAGGAGCAGCACACCGTCAATTCTCTCCGGCAGCGGCGTCTTTGTTCAGCATACTCGCTGACAAAGACAGGCGGCGATTGCGTCAGACAACGCGCATCGTTTCGCCACATCCCGTGTGCACGCTGGCACGCCGGTGCACACGCGAGATTTCAGTCGGACAACCCGACTACCTCGACACACGTTTTTCACGTGTCGAGAGCGGCAGGAGCAACAAGTTCCACGAACTCGCCGCCATTTTCGAACTACACGCGCGCAGGCACGCCGGCGCGTGAAGTCTTGTCAACTCAACGGACAACGGATTGTGTGCGTGCTGGCACGCCGGCGCACACTTTTCCTCGCGACTACCCAACGTCGTGCAACGTGGAAGCCTTCGCCGAGGGATTTCTTTATGCGTGAAGCCACCGACACCGGCGCCTTTCATCATCAGCGCAGCGATTGTCGGCACTTCATCAAACGGATTTGCGTGAAGCCACCGACACCGGCGCCTTATCATCATCATCACTTCGGTCAACGGCGCTTCCTCGTCTAGTCAGCACTTCTCCTCGGCAGCGTCGACGAATTCTTCACGTCGTTTTGCGCGGCGATTCACGCGGGAATCGCCATTTTCGCTTTAAGGTAACAAAGAAGTGCGCGCGCGAATCTCGACCGTTAGGCCGCCATCTTGCTTCGGCGAGTCTTCGAATTCTAAGAACAGCTCACGCGAGCAACGACGATTCTACGAATCATCACGCACACATTGCGTTATCGAGATCGCGACTAAGTCTAAAAAAATTTTTTTTTTCTTTTCTTCTTTCTTTTCTTTTCTTTTCAATCGATTTTTTTTTCTCTCGCTCATTAACTTGCGAAATCCGAGGTGAAACGCGTTAGCAATCTCAGTAATTCTTTCGAATTTCTCTTTCATGCGTTTCACTCTCTTTTCTCGCTCGACGATCAGCGTTTGCACCCGTGTCAACGGCTACCACTCCCGGACGGCGCTCCTCGCAAGTGGTACCCCATAGACCTCCAGGGCAACGCATCGAGTCTCAGTCACAGCAGCCTCGACAACTAGCGGGCGTGCTGGGAATCGCGACAACTATCTCTCGTTGTTGTCGTCTCCCGGACTGAGCTCCTCGTGAGCGACACAACAGGGAAGTCTAGTGAAACTCACACGACCCTGCTCGTCTCCAATCAAGATCGACGAACAACTAAGGTAGAAAATCTTTTTCTTTTCTCTCACTATCCACTATCAACCTCTAGTTAGCTTAGTGCGCGAGTCGGACAGACATTGCCTTGCAGCCGTTTGTACATGCGAGTACACTGCAACCATTGTATAATAATTTTGTACGTCTGCTCCGAACTCAAGGTCAGGTTAGGCACTGCACCCCACGCACATGAGCAATCGTGAATTAGGCTTCACTCTCAGATCGGGCAAGCGAATCTTTCAACCTTCCCTTCCTATCCGTAACGCAAAAGACGTTAGGAAGCCGAAAATGACACTCACGCACTCCCCGACTAAATCGACAAACACAAGCGAAGTCGTCGTAACGACTCCCGTAACCTCAACGAGCCAAGGACAACAAAGTCCAACCGTCTCGCTCACGTCAGCAAATTCAGAGACATCCGTCAGCCACTCGGGGCCACCGATTGTCGCTAACACAGCGGAAGACTCACAGCTCTCACACCCGACCAACATGGCATCGGGCTTTAATCAGCCGTTCAACGGCACCGAGAACGTCTTCCAGTTCGGCGCAGGCCAGCTGTCTAGCACTGCAAACAGCGGCTTCAACTTGGGGACAAACAGCTGGCAACCTCAAGTCCCAACAACGGCGTCGACAAGCAACAGTTATTTCCTGGGAACGCCTCAAGAACAAAACCGTCCATTCCCGAATTCAGGAACACGGCGGAAAGACAATAGCCTGCTGAACAACCAGCAGTCACCAGCAGTCAACTACGCCACTGCGGACGACCTGGCACAGCTGACAGAACAGTTCAACGTGCAACTGGACCTCAAACTGAACGCGTTATTGGAACGCCTGGCTTCGGCCCAACAACAGCGAGAGTACGACTGCAAAAGGCCAACCGAACACACAGACGCACATCTATCACTAGCCACCAGCTCGGAAAACTCAGGAACCAGGTTACCCCTGCCGAATCTCTCGCAGGGAAACCCGCATCTTGACCAACAACACAACGCATCTGCCTTTGCAAGCACCAGGCATTTGCTTTTCTGGAACTTTTACAAACACAATCCGCAGGGCTGGTTTAGCCAACTAGAAGATTTATTCTTGGCACACAACGTCAACGAAGATGAGGCCAGATTCAACTTCGTCATGAGATATCTTACACAAGATATCCACGTTGACATTCAATACAAGCTCAACACCCTCACAAGAGGACAAAAATACGAACAAATCAAGAAAATCTTGACTGAGCGCTACGCTGAAACTCCTCAGCAACAACTGGATCGCCTATTCAAAGGCGTAGAAATCGGTTCTAGAAAACCTTCTGACCTTCTTGCCGAAATGCAAAGCTTGGCTCAGAACTCCATTCCAAGAGAAACCATCATCTCGGTTTGGAAATCACGACTGCCTCCACAGATCCAGATCATGATCTGGAACTACAAATCTGAGGACGAATTAGTCAGGAGCGCAGACATGGCTCACGAACTCGCCCAGCAGTCTAGTCATCTGAACGCTCTGCAATCGAGCAATCAGACTGCTACAGTTCCCAACGACAGGTTCGAGGAACTCTTAGCAGCTATCAAGTATCAAAACAATAGCAAGCAGAACGGTCGCTCTCGAGCCAATCGATCGAACAGCAGGTCTCGAGCCAACTCGAAAAACAACCGAGATTCGACCCCAGCCAGATCAAAATCTAGGTCGCGCTTCTCAAACGACAAAAACCTTTGCTACTACCACCGCAAATACGGTACAGAGGCAAAGAACTGCCATCTGCCCTGCACCTGGAAGCGTGCTCCTAATCAGGACTACAAGGTAAAGAACCCCAAGAGTTCAGAGGACCAGGAAAACTAAATAATCCTGCTGTTGCGGAGACTAACAGCCGGTCACATTTAGCCGCACGTCTCCACGTCAGAGATTCACTCTCTAACCAAGTCTTCCTAATAGACACTGGGGCAGACATCTCAGTAATTCCCAAACCCAGCAACTGGCAAGGCAAGGCTACTGACCTCCGACTCTATGCTGTCAACGATACGACCATAGATGTCTTCGGCGTCAAACGTCTCGAATTAGACGTCGGCCTGCCGTACAAGCTTGCTTGGAATTTCACCATCGCAGATGTCCCGCACTCCATCATAGGAGCTGATCTCCTCAAACACTACCATCTACTACCAGACCTCAAGCTCAAGAAACTGGTAGATGGCAACCAATTCACGCACGCTCCTGCCTTTGTCAAGACAGTGCAGCCCGTGCAAATTTCTTTCGTGGCACCGAGCCACAAATACGCTCACATCGTCAACAAATACCCTCAAGTTTTTGGTCCTGATCAGTTCAGATCGACAAAAAAACGAGGAGTTTTTCATCACATTCTCACCAAGGGTCCACCAGTCTCACAGAGAGCTCGCCCTCTTTCACCTGCCAAGCTCAAGGCAGCCAAGAAAGAGTTCCGGAAATGGTGCGAGCTGGGCATCTGTCGCCCCTCAGACAGCTCATGGTCAAGCCCTTTACACATGGTGATGAAGAAAAACGGGGAATGGCGTCCTTGCGGCGATTACCGCAAACTCAACCTGGAGACGATCCCAGATCGTTACCCAATTCCACACATGCACGATTGCATGACCTTTTGCCACGGCAAAAAAATCTTCTCAGCGCTAGACTTACGCCAGGCCTACCACCAAATACCGGTAGCACCCGAAGACATCCCCAAAACGGCAATTATCACTCCCTTCGGACTCTACGAGTTTCCTGTGATGACGTTCGGATTTCGCAACGCTTCACAAACCTTCCAGCGCTACATCAACTCAGCGCTTGGAGATCTCGACTTTGTCTTCGTCTACTTAGACGACATCCTCATCGCCTCCACGGCGGAGGACGAACACCAGAAACACCTTGACACAGTTCTAAATCGCCTCAACGAGTACGAGCTGCAAGTCAATCTTGAGAAATGCAGTTTCGGCGTTACAGAACTAATCTTTCTGGGCCATCTTATTACTCCAGATGGTTTCAAACCCAGCCCAGAAAAAGTCAAGGCCATACAGGAATTCCCAAAGCCACAGACCATCGAGGAACTTCGAAGATTCCTCGGTCTCGTCAACAGTTACAGACGTTTGCTGGCGCACGCTGCAGACACGCAACGTCCTCTCAGCGAATTCCTAAAAGGAGCTAAGAAAAAGGACAAACGTCCAGTTTCGTGGACTTCAGAAGCCGAGGCGGCCTTCCAAAAGTGCAAGGACGACCTCGTGAACCTCACCTTTACCGCTTTTCCAAGCGAAAACGCAGAGCTACGTCTGATCACAGACGCATCAGACACAGCTATGGGAGCAGCCCTCGAGCAACGCTCAGGCAACTCTTGGCTTCCCCTCGCCTTCTTCTCCCAGAAGTTCTCCCCTGCGCAGACCAAATATGCTACCTACGACCGGGAGCTAACTGCCATCTACGAGGCAATTCGACACTTCCACCACTATCTCGAAGGTGTGGAGTTCAAGATTTACACAGATCATAAACCTCTGATCTATGCCTTACAGCAAAACAACGACAAAATGCCAGCTATTCGCTCGCGCAGATTGTCTTACATCGCCCAGTTCAATACAGAGATTCACTATCTCCCAGGGGAAGAGAATGACGTTGCAGACGCCTTGTCTCGAATCAACGCTTTCACTTCTCCTGCACTTTTCGACTGGAGCGACCCAGAACTCTTCGCTGACCAACAGGTCAGAAAAGTTCTAGCAAACATCAACGCATTCAAGCTTCCGACGCTGTTCGACGCGAAACAGCTGAGCGAAGAACAAGAGAAGGACGAGCAACTCAAGGAGATTCTCAACAATGCGGACCATCCGCTCAAGCTTCGCAAGCTTACTTGGGGCTCCGCTCACGCAGCGTTCTACTGCGACATCCATGAAGATGTAATCCGTCCTTATCTCCCTAAAAAACTGAGGAAGACAGTTTTCGACAACTTCCACTCACCATCGCATCCTGGAGTTAAAGTCACAGCTCGACTCATTCACCAACAGTACGTGTGGCCCAACATGAGTCGCGACATCGCCACTTGGTGCAAAACGTGCGTAGCTTGTCAACAATCCAAAGTGACAAAGCATAACAAGTTTTTGCCTAAGCATTTCATTACTCCAGATGCAAGATTCGATCACGTCCACTTGGACCTCGTAGGACCCTTTGCCTACAGCCACGGCTACACGCATCTCCTCACCATCATCGATCGCTATACGAGATGGCCGGAGGCAATTCCAATTGCTGACACCACTGCAGCAACTGTAGCTCGTGCATTTTACGACAACTGGATCTGCCGCTATGGCGCACCGACAACGATCACCACAGATCAAGGTGCTCAATTTGAGTCCAGATTATTTTCCGAACTCCTGTCAATCCTCGGAATTAACAGGATTCGCACCACATCATACCATCCTGCTTCCAACGGCATGGTGGAGCGCCTCCACCGAGACATCAAAACAGCTCTCATGTGCCACGGAAACAGTCAGGAATGGTTCCGACTACTTCCAACAGTCATGCTGGGACTGCGCACACGCATCCGTCTAGACACAGACGCCAGTCCAGCCGACTTAGTCTTTGGAAAATCAATGAGAATTCCCGGTGATTTCTCACCTCTCACCAATGAAGAACCAAACGTTCGCACATTCTACAACGAATTTCGCGACTTCATGCAGCAACTGAGACCAGTTCCAGTTAATCACAAGACGGCAACCAAGCCATTCCTACATCAGGACATGAAAACCTGCTCTCACGTTTGGTTACAAGAAAAACCAATAAAGCCCGCTTTGACTCGGCCTTACACCGGCCCTCACAAGGTCATATCTCGCAACATGGAGAACCAGACCTTGGTAATCGAAGTCAACGGCACACATAAAACAGTGTCTTTGCAACGCGTGAAACCTGCGTTCATTCTTCAAGAGGATCCTGACGGCACTAAGGAAAACACAACACCTGAACCGATCAAGATTCCTCAGCCAACGGAAGTCAATCGCGCTCAACCAGCACCCGGTACTTCCAAGGCCACGCAGCTTCCGACAGACAACATTCAACCTGCACCTCTTATCCCACCTACCGAAGATCCACCGGATCAACCGATTCCCACACCTCAACCTCCGGTGCCCAAACGCGTTAGATTTGCTCCGGATACCTCAAAAAGCAACAAGAATCAAGCTAGCAAACAGGTTCCGTCCGCGCAACCAGCGCCTAAACGCACCAAGTTCGTTCCGAACATTCTTAAACGTAAAAACAATGTTGACTCAATTCAGTCACACAAACGCGCTCGTAAGAAACACAGCTCTTCTGCGGGGGGGTGCAGTACCTAATACTACCTCATACTCATCACACTACTCTGTAAATACCTTATAGAACCAAAAACCAACCAAAGCCTAGCCAAGCTAGCAAATTTTTTTTTTGTTCTTTGCGTTTAATTTAAGTTTCAACTTTAATATTGTATTATGTACTAGCAAATTATGGAGTCAGATGGAGCGAAACCATCAATACAAACATTGTATTACATTACGTTACACTACAAGAAAATACTTGTATAATCATCACACTGTGATTCTAGTTCTAGTACTGTTGTAATTCTAAGCGCAAACTTGTCATACGTTCAAACAACTAGTTTTAAGAAATGTAAATTATTTTTGTAAATACTCTCCAGTCCCTGACATCTTTTTTTTGTAAGACTACACAAAATCTTGTAAACTCCTCTCTCTCGCAACTTTACATAAGTTTCCAATCAACAAAAATGCTTCTCATTTTTTCTTCCTCGGGGGGAGTACTGTAGGTACCCCACCGATAGGTGGCGGCACGTCCGACCACAGAGAGAGAGAGAGGGAGAGAGCGGCTCACGCCGCGAGCGAGCGACTAGTTCAGTGCCGCTTCGACCACGATCCAGACCAGTCAGGCTGGAGAGACGGAGAGAGAATAAAGTGATAGTCCAGGATAGGCAGAGTGTTCTTTCCTCCTCGCGCCTCATCCCGACACGCACACCTGGAGCGCGTAGACTCCGAAAACACAATCTACCCCGATCGTTACCGTCCAAAGAGACGCGGTACCCGACACCTCTACGGCGTAGAGCATCCAGTGCACCAATCCACCTGGTTCATAAGCAAACGGATAGATCGCAGGAAAGGATCGAATGTACTTGCCGTGTTTTCGCAGGACTAGTAAAGGCCGGATGCTGTATGTGAACATGGCGATGGCTACGGAGATCACGTGCGTCACCATGAATCTGTCGAAAGTTTTGACGTTGTTTAAGAGGTCCGGACGGTTGTCCGGTTCATTCATGTCGCGCATGAAGCCCCCACTCAAATGTTTGTTGAGGTAGACAACGTCGTCTCGATGCAGCAGAAACAGGGCGACCTTTGCGAAAATTTATTAAAACTGCAGTTGATTCGATATTTGACAATTCAGTAGTGCCGTACCTGCACATCAGTACCTTTGAAAAGGCTGACGTAGAGCTGGCAGCCATGCACATACCACCGGTGAAAACCATAATGTTGCCAAGATTGTGGAAGCTAAAGTTGCATACGGTTACCACGATCACAAGAATCGAGCTCATCGTTATCGTAGAAAGTATCTTTTTCGGCACCGGATGTGAGTCAGGCCATAGTCCCGCAAGCCTCAAAAACCAAATGACGTTTTGAGTGTAGGACTTGTACCTCCGGAGCTCGAGCTCCATGATACGATTCAAAGGATCTTGTTGAGGCGACGTTCGAGCTATGACTGGATGGTCGTCGAGACATCGCGCGCACTGATATCGATTGTTTCTGATGCATACTTGAATTAAATACTCTGGATTATACGCTTTAAAATTGCCGTGTATTACGCGAGTTTCTAAGTGAGCTTGTTATACTTATATCCATTTGAAATTGCGTGCAATGGCACAGGGATTGCAGAAGAATTATGGAGAAGGGGTATCGAGAGGCTTAGTCTTCGACGGGATTCGTTAGAGTCGGGTGTACTTTTCTGGGCAGAATATCAGTACGATATACAGTAATTAAAAAGTCATATTCAATTGTAGAACAATTTTATTTTCACTTAATCTGCCGTTATTTTCGCGTATAGTATTTCGCGCTTAATTGATGTCACAAAAATTATTATTGTTTCTGTTACAGCTGATCGAATTTCTTCGCCAGGCTCCAATAGAAGGTGATCAATCGTATAAGGTATGATATATTTTTTGCAACACAAGCACGATTTTCGCGTTTTTCTGACTTATTAAGCGGGACTAAAGTAACTTTTTTCAGACCGGCGGGCAAAAAAAAAAATTGAAAAACGCCCGCTAACATTTTACGGGAAATTTTATATATGTATACACACACACACACACACACACACATATAAATTAGTCTACTAAGAGTGTGGTCGCCGATTCTGAAAAAAGTTGCATCAGTCGCACTCAATATCTAAAAAAAAAAACGCAAAAATCTGTACTTGCGTTACAAAAAATATGGTGTGCACCAAGGGCTAAAGAGCCCTTTTCATGCGCACGCTGAAACGCCAAAACGTGGAATACAGTAGTGATGAATACGAGTGATGTACATCCTTTCTAGGTAGTTTTTTTATTCCATGACTGAAGAAAACATGGAGTTTCGAGCCGTTCGAGCCTCGACGCTACAAAGTTCAACAGTGTTGAACTTTTTGGCGTTCACGCTATTCGGCTATTTGCATCTTTATTTTAAATAAATTTCATCGATCCATACACGTTTTCGAATATACGGTTTCTTCGTTTTTGCCTTGACAATTGTTGACATTGACAATATAACTGCTGTATTTATATTTCTCTGTCGTTCATTCTCCTTTTCAATTATTCTCACACACTCCTTAATCCATGCGTAATATTTATGCATGTACATAATTTTCTTTTTTTCCTTTTTGGAACTTATTGTCTAAACTTTTTTAACTTGATATGATGTCTATCATTAATCAACAAACTAGCGTATAAATACACGAGAAATTAGAGGTTATGTTTTCTAGCATTCGAGCCTCAGATTCTAGCGTCGACGCTCGAAACTCCAGTTAGCTTTAGTCATAGAATAAAAAACTACCTAGAATGAATATACATCACTACTCTGTTTTGGCGTTTTGGCGTTTAGCGTGTGCATGAAAAGGGCCCTTTNAACTACCTAGAATGAATATACATCACTATTCTGTTTTGGCGTTTAGCGTGTGCATGAAAAGGGCCCTTAAGTGGGCTTTTTTAGGCCGAGTGTGGAGTTTGCAGTACGAGTCAAGGCGAGTTAGCCCGAGCCGCAGACGAGTACTGCAACCACACGAGCCCTTGGCACACAATATACTATTGTTGTAAACCAAAATCGCATTCCTCTATGATAATTAGGCACAATTCGTGTGAATCAACAAAAACTGTAGTAGAACAGTCATTTGACTATTGCTAGCTTCGAGTTTAAACTTACGTGTATTACAATCCTGCAGATATATTTGATTTTTTCATCGCAAACAAATTTGCAAGCATCATTCTTTTTTACGAATGTCTCATGTAATTTTGGTGTAGTAAGGTAAAATATACTTTGTAATTTATGCTGCACGTACACTTGGCAAGGCTTTAAAAAAAGGTAATATTGCCTGCAATATTTTTGTCGCAAAGAGCGCGCAGGAGAGCCCAGCGGAGCTTGATTTTGCTTTAGCTTTTCCAGGTTTCTTCTTTCAAAATAAAACTTATACATCTATGACATAAAAGTTATGTACCTATGTTGAAAAAAAAAAAAAGAAACCAGGAAAAGTGGTAGATATTTTATATTGAAAGAAGCCAAGCTTGGGCTTCCGAGCTCTGTCGACTCCTTCACTCAGAGTGTATACATTTGTATCCGATACAGAGTTGATATTATTTTCACAATAGATATAAATTAAGATTTATCGGAATTAAAAAAAAATTGTATAGTTATCCTTGAATTCAATATTAATATACTATATAGCTCTTAAAGCGGGCAATGCTTGAGAACTTATTTTTACCCTTGAAAATTGCCCAGACAATCGTCACAGATTATCTTGCATTAGTAACGAGCGAGGAAAAATAAAACTTCATAAAGAGCTGCAACTATAGTCTGCTCGAGAAGTTCACCAATCGTATACATATATGCAATCATCATCGTGTAAAAATATACTCAAATGAGCCGGAAGGAAAGAGTTCGTCAATTGAAAGCGCAGCAAACTTTGTTACATAGAATAATAACTCTCGTTACAGCAGAATTGCAGTTACATTGTGCAACCTGGCATTGCAGTGCAGTGCATCATCCCCATCAGTGCCGAGTGCAATACACCCGGAACTGAAGGTAACGAGAAAGAGTAGAGAAGTTTGAGAACATGTTTATAGATAATAGCTTTCTTTTTATAGAGATATAGACAGCAAGGGTTTGCGAATCCGTTTGAAGAAAATTACGGTAATAAGTTGGAGTAACGAGTTCCTCGTAGTAGGCTCACGATCGAGCTTCGTCGAAAATTAGAGGGGAATATAAACTTGAAATTCGCGTTATATAGAAGTAAAAGGGTATAGAGACGAAATAAATGAAGCGGATACTATTTTCAGATTGAATGATATAACGACACAGCATTAAGGTAATTTAGGTATGGAACTTAGTTTCATTCTCTTCATCGCGATGATGAACTTTGGAACGACGATGTCAATGATCTGCGATATGGTAAAAACGAACTATATGTATGGACAATAACTTTCAAAATTTGAAATATTATATTTCAGGTGCAGGAGCAAAAAGTACACCAAAGTCGGTTTTATTTGAAAATAATACATCGAGAGATGCAGACCTTTCGTATCAGTTATATATATGACTATTATCATATATATGACTATCGTAGATATGGAAAAAGCTTAAAGTGTTCGATATCCTGCGAGCTTCGTTATAAAGTCTAATGGAAGGACTATTAGCGAGAAGGAGTAAGAGATAATATTAATATATGCACCTACCGCGATACGAAATCGTTAAGTTATCGTTGCACGATTCGAACGTCGAGAATTAGTGACCCCTAGCAACGAGATCAACGACGAATTTTATTGTTTATGTTCAGTCTGGTTCTTACAGCTGTTGAGAACACTTGTGTTTTACGATCTTGAATAAAGAGTCTGATTTTAAGTTCCACTTTTATACGTAATTAAATAAGTGTTCTTATTCACATTCACCCAAACCCGGTCGAAACATTTTGGAGGCTCGTCCGGAATAGCGATTTCGGAAAGTGAAAAGTTTATGTTTTTGCGTTCCGGCAAGATGACAACAACATCAAGAACACCGACTAACACTCGACCAATTCCAGCTCCAAAGACTCTCTCAACTGTGCAACCTCAATCGTCTTTCACTTCAGCGAATATGGAAATAACTAGTTTGAAGAAACGGTTGGAGGAAACTACTCGAGAACTCTTGGAAGAACATCGATTGAAGAATCAATGCTACGAGAATGCGTTGAATTTGCAAAAGGAACTCCACATTCGAAGTATAGAACTTTTGGATGCTCGTAGTCGTGTTAAAGAACTTGAGGCAGAGATATGCAGACTGAAAGATCAACTGATTCGAAGAGAACTATTCGGTGACCGAGAACGAAGGACTGACTTAAACGAGGAATTAACGAGACTTCAGAACCTGAATGACACACTGATGACAGAACAGCGTGAACATCATCAACGCCAAATTAAACAGCTAAGGCATTTTCAGAATATAAATACACAGCATGTACACACACAACAAAAGCAGAGAATACTACCCAGATAGCACAAAACGTTTGAGAAACGTTTCTGCAACGTTTGATTAGAAACCATATAACGTTGATTTGCAAGTTTCCCAACGTTTTAGAAACGTTTCTAAAACGTTGAAATGTCCGATTTGTTTCCTAAGATACGTTGGCTAAACGTTTCTGAAATGTTTCTTAAGTTTAAATTTAGTAAAAAATATTAAAAGTAATATCTTTCTACGACCACCTTCCCCGAAAACTTCCCACCCTACCACCCTAAATGCTACACTTTCCTATGTAGACAGCAGAACAGTACTTTACTTGTGGTTTACGAGACGCCACCTAGTGATAGCAGTGGAACTATAATTATTGATACGATAGTTTTAGTACGTCTAAAAAGTGTTTAAAACGTTTTCTAAACGTTGTCACAACGTGTATAAATTTAACATATTTTTTTATTTTCTTCTACGTAACGTATTAAAAACGTTTCTGACACGTTTCTCAATCGTTGTGAGCAACGTTTTAAAAACGTCGCTACAACGTTTAAAAAACGTGAATATTTCCGAACGAAAAATATTTTTCCAAGTTGTTGGAAACGTTTCTCAAACATTTGCTTCGTTTCTAAAACGTTTCCTGAAACGTTACAGAAACGTTTTGCCAACGTATATTAGGCAACAAAAGCGGACATTTAAACGTTGTTGAAACGTATAAAAATTTGCAAGGCAACGTTATACGGTTTCAAATCAAACGTTGCAGAAACGTTTCTCAAACGTTTTGTGCTATCTGGGTAGAATCAATAACACTGGATTACCTTTAAACCAGAATAGACTAGAGTTAGGAACCTCTATAACCGATCTTTCGGTTACCGGAACTCATGGTTTAGGTTCTAATGTAGGTAATTCTGTTTTACGTTCGAACACTAGACCTACTCACTCAGAAACGGGTTTCTTCGACGCTCAAAAAGTTATCGCTAAAGCAAACTATTTGACTCCTGAAGCTAAAACGACAGCTCTTACTTCTTCTTTAAAAGGAAGAGCAAGCTCAATTTTTGTTGAATCTGATACTTCTGCTCCTAATTTTGATGATTTAGACTCCAATCTAGAACCTCGTTTCGACGTTTATTACTCACATTTTCAGAATAGGCGTCAACGTTTTGGTGAAGATTTCCCAACATTGGTTGCCGATCTCGAGAGACTTTCTGCTTTGGTTTTTCGGGAATGTTCATTTGAAGTTCAAGATAAACCCGCTTGTGCCCAATTTATAGTTGCTATTTCTGATTCATCGATCAGGACAATTCTTCTTCTGGAAAGGATAACTTCTCTTAAAGTTGCTCTTGCTCGTGCTATGGAAGTGAAGGTTATTTTTGATTTGAATAAGAGACCTCAGGCTTCAAGAAAAATTGACGCGTACAGACAGAAATCTCAAGATTCCTTTAAGAATGTTATTGAATGTTGGACGTGTGGCCATAAAGGTCATATAAGATCACATTATCCAAATCAGATGAGTGGCCAGGGAATTATAACTAGGTATTGTTGAACTTTCTGGAGCGAGTTCAACAGAACTATTGACAAGACTCCAACAAACGCAAACTCTTGTCTGATTGATTATCATGTTGGAAGAATAAATAGGAACTATCAAATAAATTTTATTTTGATGGAATTAATGACAAAACTTTTATTTTTAAAGTAGGATTCTGGTTCCGATGTGACTATTATAAATCCGGAATTTGTAGAGTCAAAAGATATAACAATTAATTTAGATGTTTTGCATACTTGGTAGTGATATCTTTGATACAACTACGTGTTACCGATTCAATAACTAAAATTATTTTAAATACTCCAATAAGTTCAATCAACCAAATGAACAGATTTCGAGAATAGTTGACATATAATATTACAATTTTTGACAAGAACTCAGAGAATTTTTCTCTCGAACGTTTCTCAAAATGGGTTGTAGCTTTTCCTCTCTCAAATATGAGATTTTAGAAGTATTAAATACCAATTAAGGAACGAATTTTGATTTGAAATCGATTAAAAATTTATCCGAGATAAAATCAAGAATACACGAACAACACGCCATTACACCCATAATCAAATGGCGGACGAGTAGAAAGACAACACCAAACACTTCTACACTATCTCACAAAATACATACATGATAATAATCAAAAAGACTGGGATCGCTGGGTTTCACCGTTTTTGGTAGCTTACAGATCCTCCAAACATGCGACGACCAGCGGAGATGTACACCGGTTTTGATCTGAGGTTTCCTTTGGACTGATTCGAGGGTGTCTACCAGAGGAGGTTGAGACTGAAGGAGGAGTGGGGATTACATACACAAGCTTTGGAGGAAACTCAGCGAGATCCATAAAATGAAACGAGATAAAATTAACGTACAATAACGAAAAAGACCAAGTGAAACAACAAAATGACCTCTCAACGTTGAATATTCCCAAGGCTAAAAAGTTTGGTTCTTCAACCTTTCAAAGAACCAAAGGAAAAGCACAAAAACTTCAGTCGGATTGGGTAGGACCTTGGGAAGTTGTGAGAAAAATCAATGACGTCGTTTATTGTATTCGTCGTTCACCAAGACATATACTTAAACCCAAAAGAATCGAGATCAATCGTCTTGGGTTACTTACACTGAGAGTCACCCGATAATGAAGATTGCTCTGCTCACGGTTCTTTTGAGCTGTGGTTTTTCCCGTGGGCGTGAAGGTAAATACCGGAGCAGGGACTTGAGGTGAGGTTCCGCAGCATGTCAACTCCCCCCCTCTTGTCTGGAGACTGATTTCAACCAACCCTGTGAGAGGAAATATAATGATTTTTGGAGTCTACATCTGTAAGCGCTGAATATTGTGACCGAACTCGAACGAGATCACAACAACGTCGAAAATGTTAATGTTTTTATTCAGTCTGGTTCTGACAGCTGTTGATAACAATTGTGTTTACAATTGAATAAAGAGTCTGAGTTTAAGTTCCGCTTTTCTGTAAATACGTGCTTTTATTCACATCATTTACCCAAACCCGGTCATATGTATATTACAACTGAACTTGTAAATTGATCGCCCAGAGTAGAAAAGATCGACCATAAGACAAAGTATACCTGGGCCTTCAGGAGCGTCTACAATAATGGCTGTGACACGTACTGTATCGTTTTCCAAGCTTGTGGTACATGTGAATATGTGATATCGCACGGAAGCAAGAGCGGGGAAAGCAGTTACTATGGTTACTGCAGTACTGCTGTACAAGTTTTCACTTAAATTATTTGACAGTTTTTGGATAGTTTTTCATTTTAAAGAGTGGCATAAATTATTATTCTACTCTTTGAAATGTATTTTTATTATAAAAACTGATTGTTTAAGTTACAGGTTTTTAAAAATAGAAAGATAATGCAATTCATCGATACAAAATCAATGACATTCTAAAATTTTCTCAAAATCTGTTCATGTTCTAGGTATTTTACCTTACATGGCTTTAGATACACGTTATTTGTATTTATTTTGATAAGGATTTTAGGTTCCTGAAATCGATTATACATCCATTACTTAATAGCAATATTGTTTTTCAAATGTTAACAGGTATTAATAATAAATCATTTTATTAATAATAATCAATTTTGATTCATGAAACTTAATTACAATGATGATCACTTTTTGTAAGATATATACAATTGCCGTACATTAAAAAATACTTATCAACAAGTTATTCATTTGATAAAACTTTTGAAGAACTATTTGTGCACATTTAAACGATAGAAAAAAGATGACGTAGAAAAACACAAAATAATGCTGCATTTATAATACTAATAAAATTATAAGTTCTAACTTGAAAGGTTCATTAAGAAAAGATTTTTGTCTTTTTAACTTTTCAAGTGTAAAAATACATTTCTGGCGGTTTTATCACTCAATGCTCTCAAAGGAGAAACATTAGTTTATAGGCACATTTTCGTTAGGCTGTATACAAAATAGTCTTTGGCTTGTACTCAACATATTTAGTATAGTTCAACTGCAGAATAACATAGCTGCGATTCTCGAAAACTCGACGAAAGGGATGAGCGTTACCACGAAAAAGCATTGGACATACTGGAATTTTTCCTTCACTTTTGCCTTTACCATTGTCCACTAAATCCCACAACTCTAGCATTTTACATCCTGGTTTCCTATTTAACAAATTGAACGATTCTTTAATTTGATTACTTATCTTATTAGTAACATGAATTAACGTGTGCTTTTTTCATACCAATAGCCATAACCATAACAAAGAGCTTCCTCTATAATCACATAGTCAACTTGTAACTTTCTTAAAGTATCGTGAACTTCAGCAACACTTTTTCTGCTGAATATTTGATATACTTTCATCGTCTTTTCTCTAAAATGAGATAGTAGTTTATTAATGACAAATTTATTTATTATTTTTGTACAAAAATCAACAGCTTATCTCAAGTGATGGACATTTCCACTTACTGCATTTCTTTACTCTCATAGTAGGGATTGTTTACTATTGGCCTTCTGGTGGACAACATAATATTTGCCATAAGTGACATTTTACCAGCAAAGGCAGCAGATTTTGGAGTCTTTGCTTGCACCCATTCAAGCAATTCTTCTTGATCTACATTACTGTATTCACCTTTGAAAATATTAGTAGTAAAAGTTAACTTTTTAAATGCATCTAAAGTTTTAGTATACGTGTTGTCAAAAACAAATACAATTTACCAATGAATTCTCTTTCTTTAATCAACCTTTGAACACCATTATACGACATCAAGGCAAGTAAAAGTGCAACCAGTGCACCCTGCATCGCCTTCCTCTTAATTCCTAATTTTTCCAGATATCTCTTACTACAAGACAATCCAGCGAGTATGCATAGGTGTGGAGTCATAAATAGTTTTAATCTCATGACAAACACTGCCATGACAGTGAATGCTCCAGTTTGTAAAATATTATAGGCAATATGAGGTTCTATACAGTTAGGAAAACCCTGTCCTTTCAGATTTCTGTACCAGTAATACAGTACCAGAAAAACAGCAAGAATTGCCGTGGGCAGTAAAAATGTTTTTACAATAGCTTCGTATGTCTCATATTTTAAAAAACCAAACTCTGCTGAACATGTGTATAACATTGTATGAAAGTCTTTGTAATTTGATAACTTTGATTTAAGAATATTGAAAATATGTTCATCATCAGAACCACTCGTGAACAATAGTTTCCACAATTTTGTGCCAAGTAACGTAGAAGTTATTTCTAGCAATGTCAGTGTTTTAGAATTGACTGCATTTGATAAAACTTTGCCTAACTCTGATGCACAGGCACTTGCTATAAGTAAGGCCAAGTGCAAAGAATTTAGTAAAAAGGCATTGCTTGTTAAACCAATAACTGAAGTTACAGAGAGTAGGTGAACTATACAGTAAAAACTGTACACCTCTTGGTTTATTATCTTGAACCACTTAAGAATAAGGAAAGCAATTGTCTGAGTTATAAATACAAATTGCGAAAATTGCCAACTTAATAAACAAAAAGCCATTAACAAAACTAAATCCTGTAACATAGAATTGAAAAATTCGAGACTGAAATAGTCAAAGAGATCATTAATCAATCACAAAATACAAACCACGTGTGTAGACATTGAATCTGGCTTTTTCCTCTTCTTTAGAATTTCTGACATCATAAACATTTGAAATAGAAGAGCTGGATATGCAAAACTTTCGCGTAAAGGTGGGGTCCATTGCACTCTAGTACACTCAGTATGATTAAAAAAGAAAGCTGCCACAGCTATAATGCCACCTCCAATAGATCCACTCAAATTGGAAGCATAGAGAAAAATCGTATATCCGGTAACTGTAGCACACAACCACACAAATTCTAAATAAAAATACACTGGCACTCCTATACCTTCACAGCTTGTTATAGATGCTAAACCATCTCCTCTTTCGATCTGAAATATGTATTTGTATTTCAATAAATAATTTTGATATTTTTAGTTTTGAAAATTGATATCTAAATTTTGGCAGCTACTTTACCTGCCAACATAGAGGTTTTGGCAACAGATCTAAATACTTCATAATATGGTAAAACATACCAATATTGACCTGTAATAATTTATGTTTTAGTTGAAATATAACTCTATCATGCTGACATACTTATAGGTATACTTAAAATAAGAAAGTTAAATGAACTACCTCTGGCCCTAAATTGTACTTGCTTTCAGCATTGATGATATTTGGATATTCTGACAAATTATCATGATGTATCCTCTGCATTCCTTCAAAAAAAGTTCCAGAGTCCGCAATGGTCTTAAAGTAAGAATAATACATCCCCTGCAGGTACAGATAATTAAAATGCATTATTGTTCTATATACTTATACTATAAAGCATTAAATTGATTTTACCATTTCTGTCCTAAAAGACATTTCTCTCTCCATCTCTGACAAATGAGAGAAATGCCTTTCATTCTCAAACAATGTTGACACATGCCACCGATGCAGAATTCCGCATGCTATGGCTGAAAAATAAGCAAGAGTACATCATGTCACCAAGAGAGATCAAGCAACATTTTTTCTAAGTTAAAAATACCATAATTCATGCAAAAAATACCTAAGATGATTTTGAGGATATAAATAGGTTTTGATTCTCCTTCCATCTTAACAACTTAACCTAAGAGTAACAAGCTCAACTTGGAGAAAAAACTTAATATTCACATCCTTGGCTCGCTCCCTTTATTTCTCGAAACGCGGGTAAATTTAACTCTATGTTTTCCAGCTTTGTAAACAGTCACGATGCATTCGAGAAAAAAGTCACCGCCTTTGCCTTAGCTACTTATATACGTCAAGCTGTCTGCTTCTGCTATAGGTACTGGGTACTGGTCGTGGTCAACGCTTGAATATGGTAATAATACACCACCGTCAACCTGGCCCCCGAAATGTCTTTAAAATTGCATTAAATAGTCCATTAATTACTCTAAATACTCTCACAAGTCTTGTAATTTGCGTAATTTGCGTTTCCGAGATAATTAAAATCAAAATAGTGAAAATGTGCTCTCTGTAGTCCCCGGAATGAAACGCGATTTTTATGACAGATATTTGGTCTAGGTAAAAGTTTTACAATTTTTATTGAAGCTTTTAATTTGCCAAAATTTCTCCCGTTATTAATTTTACGATAAATCAATTATTATTTTGTAAAATTAAAAATTTGCGTGCACGACGCTCTAAGCTTTTGAATGCGGGATAAATCAGTTCGTATTTAACATGTTATCTGGACGGGAGTGGCATATGCAGCGTTTAATAGATAAAAATTAAGTTTAACGATAATTCCATGATTTGAATCATGCTCATGTGGTGCAGTTGCAATTTATTTGGAATTATCGTTAAACAATTTTCATCTATGAAATGTTAAGCAGACAAAACCTGACAAAACCTTTAATGGAGCTGACTCTGGTCCAGATAACATGTTGAATAAGAGAACACAAACGGATTTGTCCTGCATTCAAAAGCTCAGACGGTTGACGCGCGCTTGACGTTTGACTCATGAGGATTCTGGTCACACTATATACTCATAGTTAGTTAAAATATATAAAGTATACTGAACTGGTGGTGATGCGATCGAGAAAAACAATAAGTCGAGATTTCGGGAAAAGTAAGTAGATGTTAATTTTATACTTAGCACTGCTGATAAGTGAATGGACTGCATGAAAACAAAAGTACAGTTGGATACCTTTTGATGACTGCATGGATCAGTACCAGTACTTGGGCAGGATTTTAACCCAGTTAGGCTTTATGGAATCGTATTTATATTATTAGTAATGATGTTTACAATGCTTTTATAATTTTAAAATACACAGTTTATTTCTAATACCCTTAAATGTAAAAAAAACGATTATATACATTATACGCATTCACATACATAATTTTCATGGCCTTCAGTTTTCTTCGGGCCATGGTTTTCCTATTCCTTGGGATGCTCCCATTCTAGACGGATCTTGACTAGGATAATGTATGCCAGTGGGTGCAGTCCCTGGTGGAAAAATTGGCGCAGCAGCTGGTGGTCCAAATAAGAATGCTGCTGGTGGCATTGGTGGAGGTGGAATCATTGGTGGCGCAGGCATCATACCTGGCAGGTTGAAGAAATTATTTCCCACACTTTCTGGAGGTGGCGGAAGAGCACCCGGTAGTCCTGGCACTGGTTCCAGAATTTCTCTAACTCCTTCAGCTGCAGAAATTGTCTGCCGACCTTGAGAACGTCCCCATTTAATGTTTAGACGTCTGCCACCAAGTATCAGTTTATTGAATGTCCTTTCAGCAGCTAGCTCAGCTGCGCTTCGATTTGTGTATTCAATAAAGGCACATTGATTTTTAGCCACCATTGTCACAGATCTAATTTCACCATACTGATAGAAATGGTCTCGCAGAGTTTTTTCAGTCAATACTTCTCCTATATTTCCTATGTACAAAGTTGTTATCGAGGTGTCCTCTGGTGGTTCTAGTTTAGGCATTGCAGCTGCTCTTCTCATTAGCTTGTCTGCAACTGGATCATTTAAACCATAATAACGATCTTTAATATTTTGATCTGCCAGTGGATCATCAGGATCTGTTGGCTTCTCATGCCGATATGGACATTCCTCTCCTCGTTTACATTCTCCTTTCACCCAGAAGGAACAAATGTGTGGTCTATTTCTTTTATAATAAGGGCTTGTTCTTGCAAGCTTCATCAACAAATCACTTGCAGCAGCAGATTTTCCAACAGCACCAGCTGGCGTTGTAGGGTCATTCTTACTTATTTCGTTATCGATATTTTGCACATAGTATTCCTTATTCACATCGGAACGAGGTATGTCGTCTTTAATTTTTAACGCAGCATCCCTCACTTGAATAGGTAGTCCATATTCTAAATCCAATAAACAAGTTTGACAGACGTTTTTTAAACGACTGCAGGTCTGGCATACTTCAGTTTTCTTGAAACGCATTCTTGCTCCAGGACACCAGCGGAATACAGTGAAAGGTCGCACACAAATCTTGCATTCTTTACCATACTTCTCTTTTGTCTGAAAGAAGAAAAAACAATGGAGTGAGTAAAAAGTAAATAAACGAAACGTCAGTTGGGTCCCATTCATACAATGCTTTGAAACCTAACCTCTTTTTTTTCAGTACACGTATGTTTCATACACAAATGAGTACAAAATACTACGTATGTTAGGTAGTTAATAATTTTTATTACAATGATTATTTAAACTTGAAACTTACCATCCTAATGTACGGATTGTCCCCTAAGCACGTCTGACACAAAATTGGGAATTCCTGGAGAAACAAAGATCTCAAGGTTAGCTAAATGATGGATAAAGCATAAAATTATAGAAGCTTCATTATTTTATTATACTTACAGCATCTTCCCAGTTCTGCCGATTATATGTGTTTGTAGTTTTTGACATCGACATTTTGGCTATTTGCTTGGCTACTTGTCAACAAATAATATACTTCCAGCTTCTCGCTATGGAAATCTCACGCTTTACGCAGAATGGCCACCATCAGGCCGATCAGGCGCTCTTCGACTCTAAACTCTTCAGTGATCCAGTTATGGTCGATACTCGCGTCCTCTATCGTGCTTGACATGCGCAGCGCGGGCTTTTTGAATGGCTTAAAAATTGAAAATGATTCGTATTTATTTATATATAAACGCTTAGTAATACCGAATTGTGTACTTAAAAATTAGAAAAAATAGCAATAAATCGTTAAAAAAAGGAATATAACGTTTCCCTAACAGCACACAACGTTTTTAAAACGTTTATTTTAAAACTTTGTAACGTTATTTTTCAAGTTTTAATAATGTTTTAAAAACGTTTTAAAAATGTGAACAATGTCCGAAATTTAAGAAAAAATTTTGTAGAAAACATTGAAAACGTTTATATAACGTTACTATAGTTTTAAATAAAAATTATACAAACAATCGTAAACAAATGTTTAAATAACATTGAAATGAGGAGTGGTTACCAAAATTGGGAGTACCATCTGGATGGTACTTCCAATTTTGGCAACCATTTCACATTTAAATGATTATTTAAACATTTCATTTAAATTGTTTAATTAATTGGTATTTTTAAACGTTTTAAAAACGTTATATAAACGTTTCCAATATTTTCTACAAAATTTTTTTCTCAAAATTTCGGACATTTTCATGTTTTCAAAACGTTTTTAAAACGTTATGTGCTGTTCGGGTTATGTATTATTAAGGTGGACAAAATTATATCATAGCTGAATATACTTAAAGTTATTTAATATAAAGGAAAATTAACATAATTCATTGATTCGTCAATCATTGTATAGCTTTATTATAATAGTATAAGCCGATCGTACATGGGTGATTCTGCCGTAACTGGCTCAAAACAGGCACACAAATGTTCTATACTAAAATCGACTATTTTTAACTTGCCGGACGGATATTCTAACTGGAATTACATACAAAACAAGTCCCTAAAGCTAAACCACAACATATTACTTTTATAAAAAGTTATGTGAACAATCCATATTTGACTAGGTTACGGAACTGACATTTTTGTAATTCGCGCTACTAAAACTCCAGTAAATTTTAATTTAACATGGTAAAAAAATAAATAAATCGTCTAAGATATATCTATCTATCTATCTATATGTATATGTATATTCACTCAATATTTGACAGTCTGTTCGTTTATTCACGAAGATCGCAATATCGTTAAATAACAAATTATTTAAAAAAAATTAGACTCTTATTAGACGTTTCCTTGTAACTGGAGCCATTTAAATACTAAAAAAGCAATGATTAGGACATTATTAATGTATTAATGATACTTACTGTATTATGTGTTACGGAACTGACGGTTACGGAATTGACATTTAGGCGTTTATCAGCTCGCATAGCCTAGCGTAATTATTATAAACAATTCTTTGCACATATATTCGAAAATACTTACTATTTACTCGAGAAAAACGCCCTATATGTTTAAATACATTGTTGCTAAGTAGTAGTTTACTAGCGTTACGGAACTGACAGGTTGTGCTTTTTTTTCGAAATTTCTGATAAAAAATCAGTCTCACTTCCACAATTTTGAATTTTGGAACCATGCTACGGTTGGATTTCATAAATAGTAGTATATAGTTTGAAATTCTACCGATAG
>CM053169.1:15614780-15631188 GCA_012977825.3 Pteromalus puparum
CTTTTTAAAATTTAATTTACTCGTTTAAATAATGAAATCGCACCGTCTCCACGTAATCGTCATCTGGCTCACCTCTCCACCTACTAAGTGCCAGCGATTGATCGAGCAAAAGCGATTCATAAGACCAAATAGCAAAAATCCTGTCGGTAGTCGCTAGTCTCTCGTTTGTTGTGCTCCATACGTGCATAGTGATCCAGAGTAGAGAGAAGAACCAGATAAGCCAGGTCCAGGCGTACCACTGGTTTACGTAGTCTTGCATCGACGGAGAATTGAAGAACAGGTGGTCCAGAAAACGAAGGGCGCCGTCGCTGTGGTATACACAGACGTCCCAAGTGCGTAAAGTGCACAGCACCCAGACGGATACGACAGTCGTGGGAACTGCTAGGTTCAAGGGTAGAGCGAAACCAAAGCCTTGCATTATCGTCCTGCAAGCGAACTTGGCTGTGAAGGATAGATTTTTAAAGTTGAAAATTATCTTCATTATAATATCGTAATAAATAATAAAAAGAAGTAAAGTTTAAATCATAAGTAGGATGTCCTTAAATTGATTGATTATAATAATCCGATTGGTATAAATGAAAATACTGACCTGCACTATTGATATAGTGCATAAAATCGCGCGCAGTTATAGCATGGGCGGCCAAAGCAGCAGGCCAAAACAAGACAGGTTTAGTATCGATGCAACACCGTTATATAGTGACTATGCGGCGTCACCTAGTTTCACCCTGTGCTGCCACAGACCGATACTTCAGACGGTGACTAATTTACGCATTTTTTGCGGACGTGGTCCAGTGGAGGGGTTAATAATATAAATGTCAACGCGAAGATCCTGTTAAATGTCGCATCGCCGACTCAATTATGGGCGTTGGCTCCACGTGGAGTACGGCGACATATTAGTCTCACTCAGTCGCTGATCTTGTTCAGAACTGAACTAAAACGCTCGCGTATTTTTTTGTTACAGAATCGGTAGGCAGAATTAGCGGGCCAAAGCAGCAGGCCAAAACAATAAGGCAGTTTTAGCATTGGTGGCACGCAGCACTATATCTAGACTCAGCGCGCATATTGTTATGAGGAAAATGGAAAAGTGCCTATGCGCCACCTATCTTTACCTGCCACAGACACGGAGAGTTTAGGCGGTGACGGAAAGGCTCGCAAAAGGGCCAGTCCAAAACTGCTTTGATTTGGTAAATGATATATCACTCTAGCGATTTACAGATGCACTGCATGTACATTAAAAGTATAAGTTTAATTTAAATCGCAAGTTTTTAAAATAAAAATGTTTGGTACAGAATTAATTAGCTTCGAATTTCAATTTAAAAAAGTTGAGATTCTCCTGACAATATAACGAAATACACTCCTGACGCCCGCGAGCTCAGCTACACGGACAGGTGACTTTTTCTCCTCACGCACGGAAGCGACGAGAAACTTCCAACCGTCTTTCGTTCTCAGAACGGAGGGTCATTTCCTCAGATGCGGCCGGCGCTCGGAGCCGGGAGGGGGGAACGTTCTCGCTGCTTCCGCATCGCAACCAACCAATCGGCGCGCGTCGCTGTGACTCCACGAGAAGTGATAAAGGGGCCCAGTCGCGCGCGCAGGACTCACTCATCTCCCGACAATCAGTTCGTAGAGACCGCTGCTGCTCTCGGACACATACAAAGTCTACGACATCTCCTCGACTCTCGCCAACAAGCGACGCTCGTCGCTTAGGGCATACGGAGCACCTCCGCTTACCCTCGCTCCAGGGCGAATGCAACGCATTGGCCCAGTGCATACGGGGCGGCTCGTTTGCTCGTGCCACACACAGCGAACAGCCGAGTGGTAACGAGGAAATCGTCACCTGGACAACGTTTGTGTCTCAGAGACGCATCGGAACGCGCATCCGCAAATAACGAGATTTTTTTCGGCCGTTCTCTCTCTACCGCCGCGCACTTCGAGTTCAGTCAAGGTGTTTTTTTTTTTTTTTTTGAGACCCCGCTCCCTCGATTCCCTCTCTGATGTCCGGGCCAGACCTGAGAACGCCCGCGGTCATCACTCCTTTTCATACCGTATTTTCTCAATGTTCACTTTTTAAAATTATGAATTTAAACATCCGCCGACAATGCACGGTAAAACGAACAGCTAATGATCAGAGAATGAATAAATTATTAAATAAAGTATTACCATGTATTTTTTAGAGTAGGATGCGTATATCATAATTTCATTAACTGTAATTAATTTGATCATCATCGGGTTATTCTACGACGACTAGTACCTGTACATATCTTCCAGTTAAACAAGTTTTTTTCGCAAATTCTATTGACGCAGTAATTTATTTTCACGGTTTAAAAAAGATTAATCCCCTTTTCAAGACTTTATGATAAAATTAAAAATAATTGTGATCTGTGAAAAAAAAACTGCAATGATCTTCTCGGAGGCCGAAAAAATTATAACTTATTCATATACTCACCGCAATTGTAAACGCACACACCGCTCAGTGCCTGTATCAAAAGTACGTAAAGCGGCGCATATCCATTTCCAGGCATTTCGCTAACCGGTTCCGTGTCTATCAGCACCTCTGATCCCGCCATTGTATTCGATTTGTTAACCAATTTGATGGTGTAAGTGTAATTGTTCATCCAAAAACCATCAAAGAAAACCTTTGGTTCCACACCTTGCCAGAAGGTGATCAACAAGGCGCTTAATAAAAACGTTGTTATTCGAAGTAGCGACGTGTAGCCTATTAACACTGCTCGAAATGCTTGCAAGTTGGCTCTGGCTTCGGCAAGATATCGAATGAAGCCTGGAAAAATATTTACGATTCTGAATTAGACGAATGGCATTTTTTTTTACGAAGCGAGTACCTATATAAATTAAAAAAAAATCTCTCGGATACTTCGTAAACTATTTTCTCCGTAAAGCTCCTGCATTTATTACTCCACGGACACTATATTATATGGCTCACAAAGGCCGCCAGCAAAAGATAATTTCTCTCGCAGTAGAAATAACGGTATACACTGCGAAACTTGTTCATCATAAAGCTCTGCGCATTTATTACAAGTCTTTCCCCAAGTACATAAGACGATCGCCGAGTGTCCCCTCGACAGCGGATTAGTTTTTAGCTATTTTCCGCCACTCCGAGAATATTTCCCTACGTACATAATACACCGTTTATAACAATTCCCAGCCCCGATTTTCGAACCGTCATAAAACTTTCGGGGAAGTGCATTGAGAGCACTTTTATACCATATACCCGAGAGTGAGACAATACCGTTTTAGACGTGTACCTGACCATGTTATTCTGAAAAGGGATGTCCGCATGCGCGCGCGCGCGCGCGCACGTCGCAGGTGCAAATCTTAGAGATTTGTGCCTTAGGCAAAGTTTCAAAGACGGAGTATAGTCAGTTTTACTTTTGAAAAATATTACCGAATCGACAGTCCCTCGATACATAATTGTTCCACCATCGCAGAGACACGAGAAAAAAGGCGACGGGTAGTGCCACGGGTATGAAGGAATTTTGATTCTGACAGGCTACGTAGGTGAACGACACCAGTCCACCTATCTGTCCGAGAAAGGCTAGAACGTCGCCGTAGAAGTAGAAACGAGATTCTTCCAAGCTCTGCTTCCGCTTGAATTTTGATAAAAATCCTGCAGAATAAAAATTTTGAATTTTCAAATCTGTTTAATAATGATAAAAATATTTTTTTTTTAAATGACATACCAAGGAAGCTAGGCACGATACAGACGCAGGACAGCGAAGCGGCGGCTTGCACAACGTCCAAATTCGGCAAGACACCGATGAAGAGATAAGCGACTCCGGCTACCTGTAGAATCTCGATGCAGCTGAGTAGAGCCAAGTGACGAGCTTTCGGGAACTTCAGATCGACGAAGAAGCAGTTCCACAGAAAGCGGACGAAGTCCAGGCATTCCGGGATCGAAAATGCGAAGATCACGCACCAGACCCAAGACATGCGGGCTTCTGTTGGTAGGATCGAGACGTGCCTGTACTGCTCGCGGTTGCTGTAGCCTGTGGATTATTTAGGAAGTTGTAAATTGTATTATTTGAAAAAAAAGTTATTTTGATTTAGAAAGGCGAATTTTATAACGTTTTTTTAAATTTTCACAGGAATAATTATATTGAAAGTTCAGTAATTTAAAAATATATTAGATTAGTTTTAAATTATTAAACCAACTAATTTATTCACATATTTAAGATTGACTTGCAATAGCAGACAAATTAAATTTACAATCGCTAATTAAAGTAAATTCCGGTCAAATGTCAAAATTCCTACAAGGTTACGTTCATTATAAACAAGACCATTACCGGTATCTCCATGAAAATCGACCTAATATTCTCCCCCGCAATAAACTCCAAACATAATTCTCTCAGTCTCAACGGTAGTGATATATTATATTGTGTGTGTATATAATACATAATTGCTTTCTCCATTATGTCCCATAATATATCAAGCCAATAAGCCAAAAGTTTCGCCACAGACGATTTACCGGGATAATCTCGGCAGTAGGGCACAGGATTGCCAGCTATCTGAGAAGCAGCAAACAACGCCTCCAAACAAAGGAATTGCCTAAAATTAACTTTCTAATGAAAATAGAGAATATAACCTCGCTTAAAATTTTTGTTTCTAACTAAAGCTCTCAAACCCACCTACCGTGTCCACAGCGAGTTTAATAAAAATATACGTCGGAACATTTATGAAAGGCAAGCGACTGCGAGCTACAAATCCAAAACCAAGATGCTTAAACCCGCCTACCTTACGTGCAGCGCGTTTAATAAAAATAATTTCGGAAAATCGGGAGTAGGCGAGCGACTGCAAATAACAAATCTAAATCCAAAATCCTTGAGCCCAGCTACCCTAAGTGATGCGTGTTTTAATCGTGTTTTGATAAGGGAATTCTTTTGCAAAAATTTGTTGGCTTATTGGAGGAAGGCGAGCGACTGCGAGCAACAAATGTAAAACTAAAGCTCTTAAACCACGTACCGTAGTCGCATCGAGTTTAATAATAAAATGTGACGGCATATCGGAGAGAGGCGAGCAACTGCGAGCAACAAGACTAAAACCAATATGCTTCAACCCCCCCTGTCCCACGTGCAGCAAGTTTAATAAAAAGAATGCTTTGGTACACCGGAGAAAGGTGAGCAACAATTCTAAAACCAAAGTCGCCAAACCCACATACCCTGCTTGCAGCGAGTTTTGCTCGCAGTCGCTCGATTTTCACCAATATGCCAACAAAATTATGCAAAATAATCACCTTATTAAAACACGATTAAAACACTTGGGGTAGCTGGGTTCAAGGATTTAGGATTTAGATTTATTCCTTGCAGTCGCTCGCCTACTCCCGATTTTCCGATTTTATTTTTATTAAACGTGTTGCACGTAGGGTAGGTGGGTTTAAGCATCTTGGTTTTGGATTTGTAGCGAGCAGTCGCTTGCCTTTCATCAATGTTCCGACGTATATTTTTATTAAACTCGCGGCGGACACGGTAGGTGGGTTTGAGAGCTTTAGTTAGAGAAAAAAAATTTTAAGCGAGGTTATATTGTATATTTTCATTAGAAAGTTAATTTTAGTCAATTCCTTTTATATTGTTATCGATCTTATTCTTGTACTATGTTATTTACACCAATGAATAGTCAATACAATTTTTCCGAACAATTTCGTATGTCGGTGCGGTGTGAAGTTAGACATCAGGTGCGATTTCTGCACTTCCGGTCGCCAACACTGGTTGGATTTCATTTCATAAATAGTAGTATATAGTTTGAAATTCTACCGATAGGCGGCGCTATATGACACACTAGAACGCTTTTAATAACATAAGGTAATGTAGAGAGTACCTTTTTAATGCAAAAACGGGCGTCAAAGAGTAAGCGGCCAGCTTTAATATTAAATAATTAATTTTAATCCCAAAACCATGAAAAATATATTGTAATGGGTCTATAGTTCATATTATATATGATGGAATATTTTTTACATGTCGTACTTTTATCTGCATCGGCCTTTTAAATTGAAATCCGTGTTGGACAGGTTACGGAACTGACATTTGAGGCCTATTATATTGCGTAGTTTTAAATATAAGCCTGCATACTCGGTTTTAACTATTGGTAAATATAGTTAGTTATGCCAGACATACATAAAACCGCTTGTGCGATTTTTTTTCAAATGTGTAAACGCCTGGGAAGCAGGCGCGCAGAATGAGCCAGTTACGGCAGAATCACCCACATCTGTGTTACATAGAGTTGAGACAGTTTTACGGCAATGATGGGATCTCCATAATATCTGAATGATAAGCACATAGCTTTGCACATAGCAATGAAATCATAGGATTTACACATAGTTCTTGCAAAATCCCCCCAAAAAATCGGATAAATTGCGCGATAACTGATGTAGCAGCAGTATATTTTTAGGATTGTGTTGAAAAAGAGACGATCCAGGAGGCAAAAATTAAAAAAAAAATCACTGCAATGATTATATATTCTTATTCTTACAACTATTTTGCTTGAAGAGCAATTTTTTCAATTAGCAAGATGCTATGATAATTAGAAAAATCTTATTAAAATCTTGAAAACGTACGGATGAATGGGTCAATAACAGACGAGATCAAATAAGATATATAATCGACGCAATTATAGTAAAAAGTAATATGGAGGGTAATAAAAAACAAATTTAAAGTATTTAACAGGGCCTGAATGCCTGATGCTCCCAATGTCACATTAATAAAAGTAATAGCATGCCCCTTGATACGTAATGACTATATTTTTAATATTTTGAAAAACTATTTATAATACATGCTCGCAAGAATGACATGTGTAATGATCGAACCACCCTCTTCACGACTAGATTGGGCAAAATATGATAAACAGCGCCTTATTGTTAATCACGTCCTCGCTGTTCAAGCCTAGAATGGTAGAGATTTTTCACACGCTCGAAAGCTCAGTGCAGTTCTTCAGCGTTATATATACTTACGTTGAAAATCCGCTGAGATCGTATAACTTCTTAAAGTTGATCTCGAAATCGGAATTGCACATGAGGTCCAAAAACGTGCAGCTCTCGAAAAACCTTTATTTTATTTTATACCGATTTTATTTTCTTCATTTGTTCGATGTAGCCTTGATAATATTCCCACAGTTTCGGGGGGTAACTTTTGATGAGCCTTTCGTCCTTCAACTCGATCGATGGCTGGCAAACTTTTTTCAATGCCAAAGTTCTGCGCATCGGCTTGACGCTTGAATTTTCCTTATTATCTCAGCTTTGATCCATATCACTGTAAGAAAAGCAAACGGCCGCGTATTGCCATTGTGGCGGCGGAGAGAAGTAGCTTATGATATTTTGCCCCTAAAAACTGCTGTCATACCAAATTCGTTTTCGCAGGCTGCGTGCAACGCGGTACAACCTTTAAGAATCGTTCTGTGATAATAAACGATCGCGCCGCGTTTGAGCAGAGTGTCCAGCACTGCCGTTCTGTTAGATGTTGTAGCCGCGAGGTGCAGCGGAGATTCTTGATCCTCGTTTACCAGCGAATTCACGTTTGCGCCGTGGTCCAAGTATACGTTTAATTAAAAAACCAATAAATTTAACGATAAGTATATATGTAACATCGGTGATCATATATACATATATTGCCAATTCCGGGCTCGCCAGACTTTAAACGAGTTTTTCGTAAAAATCCAGTTCGAAGCAAATTATATTATATACTCTTATGTACTTACCAATTTATTGTGGCCTGTCAAAATAGCTTGGTGAATCGGCTGGTAGTGATGCGGATTCTCTCTGTCGTCAAGAAGGCGCCCTTTTCAATCAAGACTCTGGCCAAGTCGACGTGCTCCACATAGCTACGTGACAGTAGGTACAATACATTCTCGCCATCTTTATTTCTAACAGAGACGTATGTACATCGGGTCCGTACTTCACCAACAACGGCACCATCTCGTCGGCTTTGATGCTGCCGGCTGCGACGAGCAGTGGTATGTCTTCCGGAAGTCTTCGACGGCGACGACGTTGACGTCGCGGCTCCGTTATCTCGATTTTGACTCGGCGTACTATCCCCGCAATATGCAGGGCGGTTTGTCCCTCGGAGTCCCGAGCTTGCAAGTCGGCGCCGAATGAGTCACCAGACGAATGAGCCGCTCGTTCTATTCGTTCTATTCGATTTTTTATTGAGGCCTGGTATAGCATCATGTTTTTGCAATCCGTAGAGCTGGTTCACATCGGCACCGGAGCGCACGAGCTGTTCGGCTGAATTGTAATAAGGGCCCAAAACCGTAATCCACAGGAGTGAGAGTATATATATTCCAATTTCTTGATTATTCGAAAAGTACTTGCTGATGATAGATTCGTGCTTCAGGATCTGCAGTTTGATTATGGAATCCAGTTCGGTGTTCTGTTTAAGGCCACGAAGAAATTCCTTTATCTAGCTGCTGTTGCCGAGACAGCTATTTGGACTTCAGATTCGTACGGATCTGATGTTGGAAATCGAGACATATATATCTTCGTTGTTTAAAATCGCTCGAAGGAAATAAGTAGGAATAATATATCAATATTATGTATAGCTGATGACTTATTGGTTCTCTGAACTTTACGAATTTTCGAGAATACACAAAGTATCTCTGTACGATGGTCTCGGACAAAGTGACGATCTTCTCTGCTCCTGTCAATCCGATTTATACTCAGCTGTATAGCTGCAAGCAATCTAACTTAATTTACAACTAGCACAGCTAGGACAGAATGTCAGTGCAATTATATCATAAAGTAACAGGAAACCTGAGCATAGGTAGATGCTATATATTGACCCCTGCCCACGGGGCGGTACCGATCTACAATAAAAGCCAGGTAAAGTGAAAGTATAAGCAGAGTAGCTGAGTCTGCGGGAAAGTAACGAGTGTAGTGTGCGCATGCGCAACCGGGTTTGTGCAAGAAGCCCGTGCATGTGTGTGCACTCTCATTACATTACTTTCCCGCACAAATTAGAGGACGTAAATTAGAGGAAAACTGATTTCTTTCAAAATTTATCATAGTTTCTTTCTGCAGGGGCAAGCCTCGAAAAACTGCGAGAATCACATATAGAATCTGTTTGGAGGACTATCAAACTACTAGCTGTCAATATTAATCTTTCCGAGCCCTTGGACGTGATACAACGATTAGATTGACGCTGCAAAGCCACCAATAATTAGTATTATTTTAGCCCTGGTAGAAATTGTCACCCGGTTACTGGCTAATTCTGTCGAAATTGCACAGTTACTGGGAAGCACTGGCCAAAAACTACCCAAAACAACCAAAGTTTCTATCATGCTGGCAGAAAATTCATCAGATTCTGCCCAGATATGGCGAATTTACATGGCTGCAGCTAGGGAGTGTATATAAATATATTAATTATATACGCTGGTGGCATGCACATACGTCGAGCTCATGCTTAAATAAGCAATAACTATATAGTTCTTTAATTTTTAACCAAGTTAATTGAGCATTGAAATCAATCGAACTTATTGTGCTGTGAAAACCACCCAACGGAATTAAATTAAATTTTTTGCTAGAACAATTTCAAATTAATTATACTATTGCCATTAGTATGGTTACTTTTAGGTGCACTAAGACCTGTGTCTCCTTTTGCTTAAGTTTTCTGGCACCCTATAGTCTCTTATAGCTAGCGAGATAAATAAATGCGACGCATATTATAGGCGATTTCTTTTAATATTTCTACTGATCGAAACTGTTTTGTCTGGTCTGCTTAGTTCACTCATGCTACAAGTGCCATGGATAGCACAGATGATCGCTTTTTCCTTTTCATACTGCAGGTTTCTTTTTTATCAACTCGCGGGTCGAGTAAAGTTGAATATTACTTTGGACTTTGCGTTTCTGCATGTGCATTTTGCGTATTTTATTCTTTCAATATATTATAGAAAAATATTTCTTATTAATTTTTTTTTTGTAATGCAATGTTAAAATGTAATATTGACTAGTTTATCAAGTGATATTCTTATCACAGTTCATTTGTCGGTTAATACTAATTCTTGAAATCCTTGGATTTTATTAACTTTTTAGAAGTATTATTAAAATTCTAATGTCTGATTGAGACTGGAATTTTTAAAATTGTACTTATAGGTCCTTCAGTTTTTGCATTTCCTTCATTGGCTCTTGGAATGCATCAGATTATGAGAATGTTGTTACCAGGTTCGTTTTTTCCAGAACTTCTGACTGTATATGGATTTAATCTAGTTTGAACTCAAAAGTTGGTATCAACTTAATGATTAAAATTGATATTTTAATATCCAGCAAACATTACTCATTCCACATTCTTGCAACAATTAAATACGTAACGAACCATCCTTCTCACAACCACACACGGTGAAATATCATAAACAGCCTCCTTGATTAGGTCCTCCTATTCCAGTAAGAGTAATCGCACCTATTTGCGCGCGCTCGAAAACTCGGGTTATGCCTTTAATATACGTTGCCAATGCTCCTCACAGTGATATTTAATCAAGAGGATTTGTCCGATGCAATCTCTATAATAATTCCACATCTTTGGATCATTTATGATACAAATGAAAAATTATTGCTTTAAATAAACTAAAACTTAATACTTGTTTAAATACAGTTTTAAAAAATAATTAATTTGACTATGATTTCTATTAATAGTTTGAAGCATTTATTTACGGTGCATTCATACTGTTGATTCTGACGATACAAATTATTTATCGATCTCCTTCATCATTAAACCTTTTAGAAGATTTTTCTATTATACTGCGTATTCAAAGCACTTCCTCCCCATACTACGTACGATTTCGAGTAATCTTAGGAAGAATATATCTAAGAAATTAAGAAATCTAAGAAAAGAGTATAATTCTACAAATAGCGTGGCTAATTTTAGCACTGAACCCGAATCGAAACAAGAATTATTTTTATAATCATTACTATAATACATCAAATTTATAATATGTCATAATATATAAAATTTATAATTATTGTCATAATACATAAAATTTATAATTTGTCATAAATTTTGTTACGTATAAATTGCCATATATACATATTTTTAATAAATAAATAAACATGCTAATTTGAATAAAAGTTGATCTACTATGTAGACACATGATATGCGACAAACGTCTACACATTTTCAATGAGCGTTATTTAAAATAAAATCAAAAATTGTTTTTTCATCCATGAGGATAAAATGTCGAATAATAATGCCACATAAAAATTCATATTGCCCTTTATCATTTTAGTATTTTTTTTTTTTTTGATACAGTATGTAACAAGAGAGGTTACAGGCTCTTGCATATTCGGATATGATGATTCGAGCACTCGTGTCAAGTTGTTGAGCTATGTTCCTTCCTAGTTGTTAAGGTGGAACTCCACTGATTTTTAATTTTTCTTACCTTTTGCCTCATCCATTGTCAGATTTTAGGGGTTTGATTGTGGCGATAAAAGAAGGTTACATAGCAATTTTGGGCCATTTTTATACACATATACTCAAGTTATGATATAAAAACCAAAAATAATCATTAAAATTAAAGGTTTTTGAAAAAGTTGCTTGCGCACAGGGCTTCGACTAAATTAATCCAAAAAATTTGGACATACATTTTGACCCATACTTAACAAAAGTTAATATTTTTTATTACGGGAACTCTCATAGTTCATCTGTAATAAATCAAGAATTTATTAAACAACTAAATCTATGAAAAAACCCTATAATTTACTAATATTTATAATAAAACAAATTTTTCTAAAACAGATACCTTAACTTAAAATATTAAGTTTTGTTCCAAATGTTCTAAAGAATACGCGTAAAAATTTTCAAAAGGATTAATAGAAATGCCTTGCACAAGGAACTTTTTAAAGTCAAACGAACAAGTTACGAGAAAACCGCGTTTAAAGTTTTATTTTTGTATGCTATCTAATGTAAAATATTTTACTCAACTGCCCATAACATTGGTATAACTTTAAGTTTTTACATCGGGTTGGTTTCAAAATGTTCATAAAACTATAAGCAACTAAAATATATAATAAAAAATTTTTCGAGTTTTTGACCAAAAATCAGTGGAGTTCCCCCTTAAGGGCACTATTTTTATATCGAACAAGTATATATATAATACTACCAAAACACTTAAAAATTCATAAAAAGGTACATTTTTGTACTGTATTTTCTAGTATTACACAAAGAGGTAGATATATCATTCAACATTAAGATTACTTTTTTATATTACAATGCTATGTATAAATCATTCGATAACTTTTTTTTTTTTAAGTGGCATTTCGAACTCGAAAGTTCATCGCCTCATCTACGCAAGCCTTCCACGTATCCCTATTTTGTGCTAACCCTATCCATTTCGCGCCGTCCTGTCCGATTTCCGTTAAGTCCGCTTTTACATTGTCAAATCATTCGATAACTACATTACAAAATTATAATTTTTCAATATATTTAAAAAAATTAATAAATCGATACTTGTAAAAAATTTAATACACATTGAAATTTTCGAACTTCAGGTAAGCGACAATATTTTTAAGAGCAACCTCAGGCACATGAATATCTGAAAAAACGCTCCTTAAGCAGTTTTCCATATTGTGGCTGAAATTTCTCCTGGCCATGGCTACCACGAACTTGGTCCTCAGCTCCTCAGCATAAATCGGATATTCATCCCAGAATTCGTCGTTTTCAAATGCCTTGACAGCTTCGTAATTTCGGGTCAGTGATGCGATCTTCTCTACATTTTTGGAGATAATGTAATAGTAAGACATATTACAACTCTCCTCGATCTTTTGACTCCTCATCTTTGCCAGTTCAGACTCACACTTGTCGTGGTACAGCTGGAGCTCCTCGTTGATCCTGATTGCTTTCAAGCTATCCTCGTCGACCAACTGCTTTTCAGCTTCCAACTTGGCTATGTGTCTCACGATGAGTCTAGCCGTTGGATCGTCCTTCCTCGCAGATGACAAGGCGACGAGTCCGGCCTTACTCTTCAGATTCACATCAGCCTGATGGCGAAGCAAAATCTCTGCGATCTTGCTGAGTCCTCGTTGGCAAGCCGCGATCAAGGCTGTCTCACCATTTGTTGTCTGTTCGTTGACGTTGGCTCCCTTGGAGATTAGCAGCTTTATCATGTTCCGGTGACCAGTGATCGCGGCGTAAAAAAGTGGAAAGTGTCCTTCTTGGGTTTTGACGTTGATGTTCGCACCATGGTCCAGTAGCATCCTAACGATCCTTTCTCTCGTCAGATCGATAGTAGCACGCGTTGGTCTTAAGTTCAAGATATCCCTTGTGTCCAGGCTGACTCCGTCATGATCCATCAATATGGTTGATCCGGTGCTTAGCACAAGTACCGCGATGTGAATGGCGCTCCATCCTCTCTCGTCCACGGCTTCCAAGTCAGCTCCATTTTGCAATAAAATATCTATCACTTCATTAGAACCCCAGAGTATAGCGTAGTGTAATACACTTAGTCCTTGACGATCTCTAGCGTTGACGTCCGCTCCGGCGGACACGAGGTAATCTGTAATGGCGACACTGTTGCAAGTTACTGCATAGTGCAGCACTGACTTGTTCTTACTATCTTTTGCGTTAAGATCAGCTCCATGTCGCAAAAGAAGCTTGACGCGACGAACCTTTCCAGAAGCTGCGGCCAGATGTAAAAGAGTGGCCTGGTGATCGTAAGTGCGTGACCTACCGATCGGCGCCGTCACGTCAATTACTCCTGATCGAATAAGAATATCAGTAATACGGCGACATTTCTTGAGAGTAACAAACCACATGGTGGAACGCATATTTGCTATAATTGTTAAAGGTTTCTACCGGAGAATCTAGCTATAGTCTTGAATGCGTTTGCACAGCAAATGATACAGAACTACAGTCGACTGGCCAATTTAAAGAAATGCGTACGTGACTTTTGAGATGTTCGACGACTCCACCCCCTTTCGAACACTTTTACAGATATGCCCTAGATGGCGTATTCAGGGGATGGAGCGTCGTATTAATGGGCGGTCAAGGAGAAGGCCAAGATCGTTAAATACCATTTTGCTGTGTTACTTTTAGTGGACATATTTGGTTTGATATTTTATTGTATTAAGGGGACGGATACACCTTAAAATGTCAAAAAATTAAAAAATTTGAATTTTTTATTTATAATTATGTTAAATTGTTTTAAAAATTGTTTTAAAAATGATATAAATTGAGAAACATTGTAAAAACCAAAAACTATGTCTGTATATGTCATATATACCAGGTACATACAACAAGTCTTCGTAGGCCAGAAATGCCTAAAACAGCTATAGTTTCCAAATGAATGTGGGGATTTGAAAAAGATTTTAATTTAAAAAAGTTGTCCATAAATTAATCAAAACCGCTGCCAATTCATTGGCTCGTAGCTTCCTCCAATGAAATTTATTGTTCCAATAAATAAAATATTGTTTTAAAATACAGTATGCGAATGCTATATTAAATATTTCCAAATTTAATTATTTTGCTGTAGAAGCACTAGACACCCCTATAAGAAGCCAAATTTTTGAGAAAAATCGATTTTACATTTCAGCTCTTTACTTGAGAACTGATTAACAAACTCGTTTAAAATTTTAACAGCAGACAGCTTTTTTTATGGTGAATCACCAAATAAAATTTTGAAGCATTTGACCACATTGTTTTGAAGATATGAGGAATCAAACAGATGTGAAACATAGAAATTAAATGTTACTGGAAAATATATAATTGAGTTTAATAAGAAAAGGATGCAATGGAAAAGAATACACGAGTATTGAAAGAAAAAAATATTTAGATTTATGCCGCGTCTCGAAGGCTTATAGACTGCCGACTGTCCTCCACTATGAGGGTATTACAATCCCTCGGAGACGCAGTCCAAACCGCTGATCGAAAGAGAGACGCCAATATCCAGGTAAGTACTGGGTATCATCTAGCGCGCGGTCAGCGAAGTGCGCTGTGCGCATCCCTCTCTAATGCTTAAGGAGGCTAGTGCGTTTATAAAAAAAAAAAGACAGATTGCTCTGAAACTTGGCGATTATGTAAATAAAGTATGCCAGATTTGTTTGGAAAAAAGAAATACCATGGTTGACGACCTCATTTTCGAAATAATCGCTACCGAAAAGTTGACACTTTAACACGTAGTCTTATGGGAATAGAATCAAAATCGACTAATACTCCGGAAGTAAAGCGAGTAGTCCCAGTGAAAAAATATATACTAATACGTTTGATTACGAGTAATCTATTAGTTAAATAAAAACATAGGGTTGACGACTTCAATCAAGAGAAAAGTGCGAAAAAGTACAAAAAGTGAGGTTATCTACTGCTAATGCACATACTTTTCGCTATTTTCTGGCAACTTTCTTGTAACTTTTTAGCGTTTTTCTTACTTTTCTCTACTTGGATACGACTTTAATAGGTTACAATTATTTAAAAAATTAGCGAGTAATTGTTGTGCTACCGGCAACGATTTGGAAGACTATTGGCTTGGTCGGGCTCACATATACCCGTACTTTTACTTCTGCTTGATCCTCGGCAGCGCGGCTTGGGATGCTGTCTTACGGAGAAGATGCGAGCCTGGTCTGGGTTGCGCCGATGCACCGCCGCGCGGTGGGTCGTGAGAGAGGTGGCCTATTTGTGGTAATTTCTTGTTTGAATAGGCGGGTCGGAAGTCCGGAGCCAGGGGGACGAAGTAGCCTGAACGGCCGAAATATAAAGCTGCACACAACGTGTTGTGTATTGGCCCCAGTCACTACCACTGTCGACCAGCTCTCGTGCAGGATTCTTCGTGTTTAGAAGTATAGAAAAACGTAGGAAGATATCGCAATGGCCGTTGTCGCAAGAAAACTTCGCGCGAAGTCGCGGATACAGAGAACTAGGTCGAACCGTTTCCGTACTACAGTGTCTCAATGTGTGTCTTTCAGGTGTAGCAGCAAACGCGTTACGGCGATAGATTAACAAACGATTCTGGAGAGGATTACGCGCTTATGCCAATGCAACTTGCCTATTGAGAATTATCGGCATATCCCGTAACCCCATCGCAAACTCTGCGAGTGATTTGCATACCGTCAACTTTAGTTACGACTGTGTATACATAGAACGTGTGGCTACGTACATCGCGCCATCGGGGCGCGGACTATTACACAGACTGTGCAGACTCATGCCTCGCCCAGACCCACCCTCTTATTCGAGGGTCATCGACTCTCGTAGTACTTCTCTTATATTTTAGTGGCGCACCATAAAATGAGCTACGTTCCAGTAATCCATATTTTACAGGGGAGACTGCATGATTAGGCAGCAATACAATGATTCGACAGAGGCTCGTAAAGATGTCAAGCGGAGGTTGTCGACACAGCTTGCAACGAAGTTTTTGAGACTAGTCAGACCTTACACCCCGACGATGAATTTATGATGATGAGATGATATCGAATGATGATAATCGTATCCAC